>CM076571.1:901514182-901990351 GCA_034641835.2 Pinus albicaulis | reverse complement strand
ATTGTGGCCCCATGGACTCCTATATAGAAGGAGGTTTTGTTCATTTGTATCATCCAAGAATTGTTCATTTATGTAATGTATTGGAGGTTGCCCCCTCGAAGTGGCTTATTTCTAAGGCGTGAATATCTCTTTTCTTCTCTCTTTGGAGCTGGTTACACAACATTTGGTATCAGAGCTTGGGATTCTAGGGTTTCGCTGCTCCAAACAGGTCATCGTGGCATTTTCGCTATAACTTTTTCCTACTGTTGCCCGTAAGCTGAAATTTTGCGCAGCGAAGCCGAATTCTCGAATAACATCATGTAAACATTTCAGATCTTGGTTCACAATATTTTCGGAGATATGATCTATGGAAGTTAGGGTTTTTTTCAGGCTCCCGAATTTCACCTAAACAGGTCTTCATGGAATTTTCGCTATAAATTTTGTTCTACGAAGGTTCAAAAGCTGAAATGTTTACAGAGTGAAGCAAAAATCATGAGGAATGTCGTGTAAAAATTTCAGATCTTGGTTCGCAATATTTTCGGAGATATGATCTATGGAAGTTAGGGTTTTTTCAGGGTCTCGAATTTCATCTCAAAGAGGTGACCGTGAGAGAATCATCATAACTTTCTCTATGAGCATCGGATTGGTTTTCTGTAAAATTGGTCGCAAACACACAGATTGTAATTTCCTGTGTATCAATTTGAGAGTCGAAGGAGGAAACAGTGACATGTGGCACATTGTACAAGTTAGTTCTACTGAACTAGTCCATAATTAGGTCATTGGGGGAAATTGGGCATAACTTTGTGTTTTATCCAAATTAGGTCAGACATGGGGCATTCGAAAGAAGATTCAGAGGGCTACAACATGACCAAATTTCAGAGATTGAAGATCCTAAATCACAAAGATAATTTAGTTTCAATATCGAGCTCCTCAAAAGAAAGGAAAAAGTGTGTATTTTTTTAATTAATTAATTAATTAATTTATTTTAAATTTATTTTTTTTTCCGAATTGCATAAGTCTTGTTTGAAGAATTAGTTTGAATTGATTCCAAGGGAATATTGTAGAATAGATATCAATATTGGGTTCCAAAATGCACCCTAAAAATAATTAAATAGCCATTAAGAATTCATAAGGCTCTAGTTTTACTCATGAAGATGAAGAAATGCAACATGACATATCAAAATTACAAGAGCAAGTGCACCAAATTTCACTCTCGCAAAGAGAAACAAAAAATGAAATGGATATTTTGAAGAAAAGCGTGGAAGCTAAGATGGATGGTTTGAAGAAAGGAATGGAAGCTACGATGGATGGTTTGAAGAATAGCATGGATGGCATGGAAGTTGGCATGTAATCTAAGATGGATGACATGAAATACAACATGGAAAACATGAAGAGTGATCTAAAAGCATACATGGAAGGCTTGATGACAAGCTTAAAACCAGAAATGATTCCTAATGGCGGAAATATAGGCACAGAAACTCATGACGCAGAACAAAATGTTTCCTAATGGCGAAAAGATAGTAGAGGAAACTCATCACGAGAATATCTGGGTAATATTGTACCTCACGAGGGTGTTAAGGTAGATCCTAACAAAATTAAAGCCATTAAGGAATGGAAAGTCCCCACAACCATAAAACAGTTGTGAGGATTTTTCAAGTTAACAGGGTATTATCTCAAGTTTGTTAAGAATTATGGGAGAATAGTAGCACCTCTAACAACATTATTGAAGAAATATGCATTTTCATGGACTCCTAAAGCAACTAAGGCCTTTGAACATCTTAAAGAGGCAATGTGCCTAGCACCGGTCTTAGCTATGCCAGACTTCACAAAAACCTTTATTGTGGAATGTGATGCCTCAGGAAATGGAATTGGTGTTGTTTTAATGCAAGAAGGAAGACCCGTTGCTTTTGAAAGTCGTCCAATCAAAGGAAAGTATTTACAGAAACCTATTTATGAGAAGGAAATGTTAGCAATACTGCATGCACTAAAGAAATGGCGAACTTACCAAATGGGAAGACACTTCAAGGTAAAAACTGATCATGATAGTCTTAAACACTTTTTGGAACAAAGACTATCTTCAGAAGAGCAACAAAAATGGGTCACAAAGATGTTGGGTTATGACTTTGAAATAATCTACAAAAAGGGAAGCTAAATGTTGTTGCAGATGCACTCTCAAGAAAGAATGAAGAGGTGGAAGCATTGCTTTGTGCCATTTCTATTATCCAACTAGATTGGATAACCGAAGCAAGGGATGAATGGAAGAAGGACGAAGAAGTGTGGACACTCATTCAAAAGTTGCAGGAAGATCCTAGTACATCTAATACATTTAGTTGGAAAAATGATTCCTTATGGTACAAATATCACTTATATCTTTGTAAGAATTCCCATATAAAAAAAAATATTCTTTTGGAATTGCACGCTTCTCATTTAGTTGGACACTCAGGGTTTTTAAAAACTTACCACAGTGTGAAGAAATAATTTTTTTGGGATGGCCCTAAATATGATATTCAAAAGTTTGTGGCATAATGTTTGGTTTGCCAGCAAAATAAATTTGAGACAATTAATACCCAATGCCTTCTATAGCCTTTATCCATTCCAAGTCAATGCTGGGAGGAGATTTCAATGGATTTTATCACAGGTTTACCTAAGTCCAAAGGAAAGAGTGTCATCATGGTGGTAGTTGATAGACTTACCAAGTATGCACACTTTTGTGCATTATCTCATCCATTTAAAGCAAGTATAGTTGCTACTACATTTATGGAAACAATTCAAAAGCTACATGGATGCCCAAAGATTATTGTAAGCGACAGAGATTCCATTTTTACTGGAAATTTTTGGACTAAATTATTTTCTTGTTTGGGTACTCAACTAACTCATAGCTCATATTATCATCCTCAATCCGATATTCAAATTGAGATAGTGAATAAATGTTTGGAAGGATATCTTCGTTGTTTGGTATCTGATAAATAAACACAATGGGTCAAGTGTTTACCTCTCCCTGAATGGTGGTATAACACTTCCTTCCATACTACAGCAAAAATGACCCCATTTATGGTACTTTATGGATATCATCCACCGTCCATCACATCATCTTTAAGAGAAAATTCTAAGGTTCAAGCAGTGGAAGATCACATCGAGCATCAAAAATTTCTTCAACTCTTAAAGGATAACCTAAATTTTGCACAAAATCGAATGAAACAACAAGTAAATCAAGATCGCAGTGAGAGAATTTTTGATGTAGGAGAGTGGGTATTTTTATGGCTACAACCATATAAACAAATGTCCCTCAAGAAAGCTAAGAAAGATAATAAATTATCGCCAAAGTACTATGGTCCTTACAAGGTGTTGCAAAAGATTGGTACTATGGCATACAAATTGGAGTTTCCTGCTTCTTCGCGAGTGCATCCGGTTTTCCATGTTTCATGCTTAAATAAGGTTATAGGTGAAAAAATTCAAGTTCAAACAATATTTCCATAACTTGCTGAGGAAGGAAAATCATATTGTAACCTGAAGCAGTCACGGAAACAAGAACTCAACAACTATGAAATCGATCAATTTCAGAGTATCTCATCAAATGGAAGAACTTAGCCACTGAGGATTCTACATGGGAGGATGAGAATTTTATACAAAAGCACCCAGAGCTACTCAAGCGTTGAGGACAACACTTTTTTGAAGGAGAGGGGCATGTTACATCCCTATATTACTAGTGTAGTCCCTTATTGTTGTTAGTGTAGCCCCCTTATTGTTATTTTTGTACCCCTGTAACTCCAATATTGTTATTATTGTGCCCTTACATTATTATTGTTAGGTAGGCTAGGAGTATATTATGACCCCTTGGACTCCTATATATAGAAGGAAGTTTTGTCATTTGTATCATCCAAGAATTTTTCATTTATGTAATGTAAAGGAAGTTTCCCCCTCGAAGTGGCTTATTTCTAAGGTGTTGATCTCTATTTTCTTCTATTTTTGGAGTTGGTTTCATAACAATTCTTGTGTATGCTTCGTAGAGACTTCAAAAACAGAGTTTATGCCTAACACTTTGCAATTAGATTTAGCTAACAATTTAAATAAACCTTGTCCTTTTACTAACTTGGTGGTTTTAATGGTGAGGTCAAACTCAAGGATTTGAGTAATCCATCTTCCTCTTCTTCCATTAGTGTCTGGTTGTGTAAGAACAATTTTTACAGCATTGTTAGGTACATAAGCAATAATGGTAGAATGAAGGACATACATTCTGAAATATTTTTGGGCTTGAACTAAGGCATAGACTTGTTTTTCAATGATATCATACTTGATTTCTGCATCTCTCATGACTTTAATAAAAAATGCTATGGGTTGATCATGATAATCTTCATTTTTCTGCAAAAGGACAACAACAAGGGTGGTTTCAGAAGCAAAGGAGATTATACTGAAAGACTCAAAGTAGTTTGGACTAGCTAAGGTGGGAGCCTCAGAAATGGACTTCTTTATTTGATCAAATGCATATCTTGCAGGAATGGTCCATTTGACTTCATGATTCTTTTTTATCATACCTGTAATTTTTTAAACTATTTCAGCATATTTAGGTACGAATCTTCTCAAAAAGTTAATCTTTCCTAAAAAGGCTTGTATCTCTTTCTTATTTCTAGGTAATGATAATGATTGAATATCAAAGACCCTTTTAGGGTCTATTACTACTCCATCCTTTGAAATTATATGGCCTAGTAACTTTCCTTCTTTGCTGGAAAACAAGGACTTCTTGGGATTGAGAGATATTTCGAACTTTTTGCACCTGTCAAAAACCTTCATGAAGTGTTTTAAATGTTTTTTATCTGATTCAGAAAAAAAAAAACAGTGAAATCATCAATATAAATAACAACAAATTTATTTATCTTCCCAACAAAGGTTAAGTCCATAGCTCTTTGAAATTTTTCTCCAACATTTGATAGGCCAAAAGGCATCCTTGCATACATAAATGTACCCCAGGGTGTAGTAAAGGTCTTCTTCTCTCTATCTTCTGAATTCACCAATATCTGATTATAACCAGATAAACCATCAAGCATGGAGAGTCTATTAGCACCTGACACCTTTTGGAGTAATTGATCCATGTTTGGAAGTGGATAGTTATCTTTCAGAGATGATCTATTAAGGTTTCGAAAGTCCACACAGAGTCTAATTTCACCATTCTTTTTTCTTACATGGACTAAATTGGCTACCCAATTAGAGTATCTTAAAGGGACAATTATTTGGGCATCAAAAGTATTTTTTCTTTTTCTATGGTGGGAAGGAGAACTGGATTCATTCTTCTTAGTTTTTGTTGATAGGGCTTTGCTTCAGGTTTTAGTGGAATTTTATGCTCTATCAGAGATATGTCATAAGTTTTCAAATCAATATAAGACCAAGCAAAAACATGTTTGTGATTATTAAGAAGTTTTATGTATTCAGATTTAATTTCAAGAGCTAAAAATGCACAAAGTTTAATATTTTTAATCTCTTCATCGGTGCCAATGTTAGTTTATTCAATATCATCTTCTGGAGAAGTAGAGAATGGATTTCTAGGAACATCATTTTGATCAAATAATTTTTCTAAAGGAACAAGTCCTCTAGGGATAAAATTATTTTACAATTGTATAATATCATGATCAACTACTTTTGAACTTAGATCTGAATTTTCCTTGTCTTTAGTAGCTTCATTTATGTCTGAGTAATATTCTTCAATTTGTAAGACAAAAAATTCATCAGTAACTTGAAGAAAATATTTCAGTTGTTCATCATCTTCAAATATTTTCCAATGCTTTATATTATTTGGAACAAATGGCCTATATTTGACTTGAATTTGGTATTGTAACTGAAATTGATCTGGTATCTTAAAAGAACTGGCAGAAACAACTAAGGAAACTGCATGAATGTTTTCATTTCTAGGAATAAAAGTGATATTGAAATCATTAAAGTAGTTTTCAATGGTATCCCAAATTTCATTTCGGTAAGACTTGAGTCTAGGATGCTCTTCTTGACAAATATTCCTAACTTGGCTTACTATAAGTTCTGAATCAGTAAAGACACTCAAATTTCACACCTTTAAACTTTTGGCAAGTTGTAAATAAAAGCTTCATATTCAGCAACATTATTTGTGACCTCAAAATCTAATTTGCATGATTGAGTGATATTTTCTTTATCAGGTGAAATTAAAACAAATCCTACTCTAGCTCCATCTTTGGTGCAAGATCAATCAAATAAAAGTTTCCAAATATAAATTTGAACAGATTTAGGAGTTTCAACTACATCCTCAATCTTGAGTTGAGAATTCTGTGAAATATCTGATGATAGTTGAAAGCAACTAAAGTCCCGGTCAACTGCATAAATGGGATGGTTTCTAGCTTGATCTACTTTGCAAATAGTGTTTAAGAATCTAACTTCCCTATATAACCTAAGGATTTCTCCACCATATACATGAATAGTGGCAAAAGACATATCCATTTGAAGTCTCCCTCCTAATTTGGCACAAAACAATCTTGATAAAATCATTCCAAATTTAGGGGGAATATCAGTGACAACTATGTCTAATATAACAATTTTGACTGGTATTTTATGTAAGGTAACCAGGTCTTTTATAAGTCTTAAACATTG
Organism: Pinus albicaulis; assembly: GCA_034641835.2. Lineage (NCBI taxonomy): Eukaryota > Viridiplantae > Streptophyta > Pinopsida > Pinales > Pinaceae > Pinus > Pinus albicaulis. Next base: position 901,983,766 of record CM076571.1, on the reverse strand, counting down.
CACTCTTTTAGAGTCATAGGTATATAGGTCATGATAAGTTCGAGTGATACCCAAATTAAGTTGTTCCATAACGACCTTAGGGATTAGATTGTGTGAAGCTCCAAAATCAAACATACAATTGTATTGAAAGGAGTCATGCACTTTCAAAGTCACATAGAAAGGTGGTATGGATTCATCAATCATACTAGAACTAGGACCAAAAGCTATAGTGGGTCTCTCATTTTGCAAACTAATAATATCCCCTTCAGCATCCACACTAGAGTTTTGGATCCATTTTGCAACTGGACTCTTATATCCAGGGTTTTTAGAAAGTTCTGAAAGTGGAACAGGAATTAACTCTTTCTAACTCTTTTTGCACATTAAAAGTAGTCAATATAGTTTTATCAATTTGAGTAGAATCACTTGACTAATTTAGAGGTTGAATAGAAGTAGTTTGAGTTTCAGTAGTTTTTACTTGAGGCTCAATTATGACAGGTTTTTAGGAGGTCTACCAGGACCAGCTCTAGGTCTTAATTCATACCTTATATCGAGTTTTGCAATAAAAAACTCAGAAAAGGCTTGATATTTAGAAACCTGAGAAGTATCTTGGTCTTCTTGAGGGATTTGACTTTGAGGAACAAGAGCAATGGCAGTCTAAAGAGATGTATGATCTATGTTATTAATATCTTCATTGATAGATAAATTATTATCATCAGGTTGTTGATCATCAATCAACAATGGTGTAGGTACTTGTTGATAATTATGTGGTCTCTGAAGAATTTGTAATGGAGGAGAATTTTTATACTGACCTTGGACATGTGTTTGGGGTCTAGAAACAATTTGTTGGACTGTTCTAGGTTGAGTTTCCATCTTTGAAATCCTATTTGATAGGTTTCTAAGAACTGATGTGATTTCATCTATTTTTTTCATCTTCATTTTTAGATTTAGAGGAAGAAGAAGCTTCCTGATTTGATTTTAATTTCTTCCGGGCTTTTTAAGCTTTAGCTTTTAGCTTATCTGATGCAGGCCTATTTGCTTCAACTTCTATAGCATTTGTTTGCATATCCTCTAAGGTTCAGGATGTTCTTTCTCTTAACATGACAACAAAGTCATCTTCAAAGGCCTTTGAAAATCTAACCTTAGTTGCTGCTACAGGAGGTTTACAATCAAGAGGCATCTTGTGATAAATTTTATTAAATATTTTTATGAAATCAACAATTGGTTCTCCATAATTTCTTTTAAGTTCTTCAAATTTAGTTAAGAAATACACAGGGTCCTTTTTCACTCCCCATTGGATTTTAAAGATATTAGTTAATTCCTACCAGGATCTAATAGAATGAGCTGGTAGTTGTCTAAACCAAATCCTAACATTTCCTTCTAGAGATTTCATAAACAATCTCATATAAACATTTTCATGTTCTATGTTCATGTTATCCGCAAAATGTAGAAATGTTGTCAGATGATCATCAGCTGATAAACTAGTTTCTCCATTAAATCTAGGGAGATGCTTTAGATATCCAGGAGGAAAATCATTAAGAATTTTAGGAAGTAATAGGGGAGCATATGTTGCTTGTACAATTGGTCTAAAACCAGCCATACTTGAAGATGTAGATGTAGAAGAATGATTATTAGTAGTTGAAGAAGAAGAAGTAGAGTTTGTAGGTGAATATGGAGAAGAAGGAGGTGAGGAATGAGGTGGAGAATGAGGAGGAGAATGAAATGAGATGGAAGACCTTCTCCGAGATCTTAAAGGAGTTTTAATGACCAAGTTTTGAACCTCTTCTTCTCCTTTCTTGTGTTCAAATAAAGGATTAGAATAAAGTGAAAATATATCTTCTGGTTGGTGTGAAGTAGAAGGTGAAAAATATGTAACAGGGGAAATGAAATCAACAGGTTTGAATCCAGGTAAGTTTAGATCCAAATCCCGTTCTGATATAGGAGATTCAGAAGGTTCCTCGGGTAATTTCTAGGATTCTAAAGAATGAACTAACAAGGATGATTGAAAATCCACTCCTTTGGATACTAACTCATGCACTCTAAGAGGTACGTCTTCTTATTCTAAAGGAATAGGTCCAGATCTGAAAGGATCAAGAATTATATTGATCTCCTGTTGAGGGGTAGAAGAAGGGTTTTGATGCCTTCTTCTGGAAGAAGCTTGTCTTACCATTCTCTTTGGGTCTATTAAAGGTAAGACAATTTCAGAGTCAGAATGAGACCTGGTATGCTTTGAAGGAGCCAGTTTGGTGACAGTGAAGTCGCCAGATGAAAATTTTTGACCTAACTAAACCTTTAATCACCTTTAAAGGAATAAGGTTTTATCGTTGTCCCAGGGAAAACAAATCAAATCTGTTCCCCGACAACGAGGCCAAATTGATGTTTTCCTTTGAGATAATTGCGGTCAATAATTATGCCAAAGCATCTATAATGTTTTATTGTGTTTTGAAATTTTTGGATGACCAATGTATAAAATAACTTTTGCAAACAATTATTGATTAAATATTTCAGATAATATAAAAAATATGAATAAGGGTTGCGTGTTTATCTCACACAGTGATTAATATTTTGTAAATGTTTAAGTATACTTATGTAAGAAGATATGATAACCAAATATTCAGATTGAATTCTTTAATTAATCATAAGTTTGAAAACCTTTAAACAATGTCTAAAGTTCAACATAATACATTTAACATTATCAGGTTGTTGACAATTTATAAATGAAAGGGATTTACATCAACAAACTGTTTAGTAAATCATTCTTTATATTAATAATAACTTCAGGAGGAATTGTAAGATAATTGAAACACGGTTAATCTCACCTAATTATCTTGATAAAAATTAAACATATGAAGAGACAAAATGTAATAAAAACAGGAAAAACTCACAGAAGGAACAAAATTTTATGAGACAAATTCAAAATCCTTCTTCTATTATTGATGATTGAAAAAATTGTACAATTCTGCTTACAAAAAAATTCTTATCCAAGGGTGCAACCCTTAATAACTCGAAATGAGAGTTATTTATGCTAATTTCTAAAAATTAGAAATATCTTAAACTGATTACAATAGTAGAATAGAGAAGAATAGAAGAAGAAAATAGATAGATGATGTGTCTCTGTTTTCATGGAAGTTTTTGATGACTTGGCCCTTTTTTATGGAAGTTGTTGATGACTAGAACCTTGAAAGTCTGTTGTGTTGGCACGCTGTAAACATCATACTTTTACTCGATGGTTTCACAAAATTTATCTCATTTTTATTTACTTGGGATTTCTACACTCATCATTTTTCTGAAGATTTCATCTACCTCAGTATATCTCTCGAAAATAGGCTTATGAATGAACAAATGTTTGATTTGATGTTGAATGATCAAATCAAACTACAAAGCTTCTAAAAATGTTTTCCCTGTAATATGTCCTTTAATACCTGCAAATTTTGACTTATCCACTGCAATAGTATATAAGTTTTTACATTAATCTTCTAATTTAATCAATTTTTCATCCAATCCTACCAATCCTGGAAATACTTTATGATTTAAGACATTAAACTTTGTATGAAACCTTCAAACAACAGTGTTTAAAGCTTCACATTTTTTTTGCAGTTGGTTGATTAAATTCCTCTTTTGTAAAACTTTCTTGATCTCTAAAATTGTTGCAGTTCTGTCCAGTATGTTTATTTCTTCCAACTCTTCTTTGTTCTTTGAGTTCAATACCTTGATCATGCCAGTGGCTTCACTTGGCTTTTTCTTGAGATGTTCTTTCTGATCTTCTATTACTGCTTTGCACTTGGTGATGAGCTCTTGCTGTTCAAAAATAATTTGTATGGATGGCCATACCTCTGTCATGGAATTGTTGATGTCTTTCCAAATGTTTTGCTTGGCTTCAGCCAATGTCCTTGCCATTAAAGATTCACTTTCTAACTCTTTTACCTTAACTCCCAACTTGTGAGACTTTTTCATTTCCTCCATATATAAGGTACCATTTCTAATCTTCTCTAGTTCTAGAATTTGAAACCTTTGCTGCAACTTCTCATGTTCCGGCTTCTGAATAGCCAAATCCTGTGTCAAATTTGCTGTATCAGTTGTTGTCAAGGATGTTGAAAGATTTGTACTTGCAGAAGATGTTTTAACTGTTGTATTTGGATCAATAGCCACCTGTGATGTTGATTTCTCCTTTAATAATTCTTCAATCTGTTCTTCCATATTTCTTATTTGAATTTTTTGCTCAATGATCAATCTGAGCATCTCCTATTTTTTGTATTCATTTTCTGTAATTTCCTTTGTCCGTGGATCTTTAGTTGAAGGAAATTTGAGTTGTTTGCACATAGCAAAGATGTATGCATTATTCTTTTCAATAATTTCTTCAACTGCCTTGTAGTCTTTTGGATCATATCCAACTTTCACTACAAGATCCTCCAAATACTTCAATCAGTTTTCTTTTCCCAATGAAGACAACTTTTCAATCTTAAGCTGAGATTGGACATTTGACAATGCAGTCTTCAGTTTGGAGAGTGACATGGTTGTTGTTGTCATTGTTGAAAAGAGCATCTCCCCAAATTGTCTATGCATGTCCATCTGATCTATAGGATGGATCTGACTTGCATAAAAAGAAAACACTGTCTTTTTATATTCATCATGATTCTTTGGAAAAGGAACTGTTGACTGCAAAAGGGCCATTTGCATCCTTCCTTTCTCACTGTCAAAGGCAGTGAGACGCCTGTGCTGGGAAGTTGATGTTTGTTTCTATAAATTACTATAGACATCAGATTTTAATGCCTCATTATTATGCATAATGTCTAAGAATCTCGAGAAAATATTATGCTCTTCAAAAGAACTGGAATCTGAGTGTTGGATAATCTCCAGAGGTTCTCTAGCAGTTGATGATGATGGAGGAGTCATAGGAACACTTGTTGATGTAGAAACTTCAATCTCCCCCAAATCAATAATCCCTCTGAAAGTGAAGTTGAACCAAGCTTTGGCTTCTTGAATTGCAAGATAAACTCCTTCATGATTTCTTTGGCAGGTGGAAGCTCTTCTCTGACTCTTTTCTGCTGCTTACTCTCAGGGACTGGGGTCTGCACATTAGAAGTTGAAAGAACTTGTTCATCTGCCTCCTGAGGAGTGCCTTCAACCCATTCATCTTGATTCATATATATTTTTATTTCTGCTCTAGAGGTATGAGTATAGGAGGTTGTTTTTGGTTCGACTCTCAGAGCAGAAATAATTCCATGTGGGTAATAAGACCAAGTGAAACTTGGTTGGAAACCCATTTTCTTTAACATTACATCATCTTCAACACCACTTGATCTGGTATTACAGATGAAGGATCCAGTGCTTACCTTGAGCTTGAACTAATCTTTCCTTTTCCCTGAAACAAAATGGAGGTCATCCATATTTATCATTTGTCGAATATACTCTAAGGAAAAGACTCTCATAGGGACATATCTTGGAAGCTTATATGGTGGGAATTCACAACCATATACTCTAATTTTTGTGTAGTTTTGGTATAAATACCAATCCCCAGTTTTGGCTTGCTCACTCAAGTGTAAGATCCTTTTGATCTCTTCTCCAATTTGGGGTTCTGTCTGACTGGTAAGCAACTGCTTCACTGGGTGTATGAAAGAGTCTATGAACTTTGCAAAAGTAGTAGTTGTTGATGTAACCTTGACTAACTTTGTCTAGTGAATCACTAATTGATTCACTCCTTGTGCATGTTGTTTATTGAAGTGGATAGGGAGCATCTCTGCTTGTTGAAAAAGAATCATGTGAATAATAACAGAGGTGTAATTAAACACACCCTAAGTTGTAAAATTCATGAATTGCTCATGTATATTTTCAGCCAATAATTGGTTGCAATTATATATAAAAAATGGTGCTTTGTCTTTGCTAAAAATTGATATGAACCCCATGATGGGTTCATCAACTGTTTGGTCATCTGGGTATCCTAGCAGGTATGAAAGAAGTGAAATATAGTGTTTAGAGGCTTCGAGAAAGATTGAGGATGAGTATGGTGGATTTTTCTTAGGCAATTTTGCATCCTCGGGTAAGAATATTTCAAATATTTGGGCTCTCTATGGGAAGTTTAACTTATGGTAGAGGTCCATAATAGCAGTAGATGAAAATGGGTTAGAGAATCAGATGAAGGGATGAGGAGCATTTGGTTTATGGTCTCTCGATATATGGTGATCAGAATGTTTCCATTTTGAGCCACCACTGCTCTCTTTATAGGATCATACTGTGTTTGGCACCAAGAAATAAGGTCAGGGAAAGAATGGGTTTGTGGAAAGGCAAATAGGGGTAACATTGATTCCCAGAACCTAATAGGGTCTTAATTAACAGTGTGTTTCTGTCTGAGCCATAGATATAGCTCATGAAAATCAAATTCGCAGTGAGCATCTAAGACCTTAAAGAAGACGTCTGCGAGGGGTATCAGATCCAGGTTGAGATGTGGTGTAGGAGCGGGGATTTCTCCTGCAATTGGGTTGGTGACCTGCACCTCTTCAACTACCTGTTTCTTTACTTTTCCTTTAGGGGTCACCTGATTTTTGGTCTTGGATTTGGAGGCCATTTTAGACAGGGATATAGAAGGGGAGAAATAATTCGAAGATTAGGCGATTGCAGAAAGGGTGACAGTAGTCACAGAAATGGTGACAGGGAACGAAATGCAGAGTTGGTGACTTGGAACAGGATGCAGAGATGGTAGGCTATGGTGAATAGACAAGAAGGTAAAAGTGAAATAGGGAACTCCGCAAACCATTTTATAAGTGGCAATCTGAATTTAATGGCCTAGATAGTGACCGTAGCAGTTTAACGGTTCAGGAGCGGGCTTTTAATGAGAAACGATGAACCAAACGGTTAGGGAACGATCATGTGAACGGAGGAGTACAAATGCTTAGGGAGCGAAGGCGTAGGAGGGTTGTTTGGTCTCAACCTAGTCTCCTAAATTGAGTTCATTTAATTGTCAACCAGGGTTGGTAAACTGCTGAAGTGAAGTGTACTGTATGTACCTAGGTGTTTGTTTCTTAATGCGTTGTGCTTAGTGTTTTATGATGTTTTTGGTCTTTTGGTAGTTTTATGTTCACAAGGAAAATGACTAGAAAGCTAGTGGAAGGAAGCTAATGATTAAAAACAGAGTGAAGCCTAGTTGGTTGATGACAAATGACAAATGCAATTGCAGATATTGAAACAGAATCAAATCCAAACTATGACTAAGCAAAAACAAAGCTTGATAATGACTTTAAGGAAATGAATCAAAACACAAACTTAACTTGTCCAATTCTTTTATCAAAGGTATTTTGGGAGAGTTTGAGAAATGGTCAGCTAAGTATACAAATTCTCCTAATCTAAACAATTAAATCATCAGCTTATAATGAGACAATATTTTATCCATGATTAAATATTTGTAGAAACATATTTGGAGAAAAATATTGTTGACATCATAAGATCTTCTACTCTAAGACTAGTTCCTAACTCTATTCTGCAACTTAGTTTGATACCACTACACTTCACTCAAGGTTATAGATTTTTAAAATAGTCTTTTGAGGAAATGTTTGTTTGTGAGATGATAAGGAAGTTGTAAAATTACTTCAGACCTTTAAATGATACTGTCTTCTGTTCATATGGTTATGAATCAATTATAGATTTGGAACAAGAAGAGGTTTGTAAATAATGAAGGTTGTTTTGTTAAGTTTAACAACTGAAGTAATCTAATATGTAGTGGATGATAACTAAATTTGGAGTGCAAATGAAATGAGTTAAGCTAAAACTGAACTTAAGATATCACTAGTCTAAAACAGTGCTAAACTAGTAAGTCATTATCAAACTCAAAACAAAATAACAGAGCATGAGTTGAATGCAATTAGACTCCGAAGTATCCTAACTAGGCTATCATGCATTATTCTATGGAATTATACAGTCTGTTTGTCCATCATGATTGGTATTTTGGAAGATTTTCTTAGAACAATCCTAACTGTACAATTCAGTGCAAATGCAAACATAAAGACTGAAAGCAATGAAAAACTAAGATATCATAGCTATCTCCTACCCATCATTATGATATTTTGGAAAAGCGTTTAAGAGCAAGAACAGCTATGGTACTTAGTGCAAACACACAACTGAAATGTTCAAGATCACAATCATGCTTAAGACATTATAAGGATTTTTTGGAAGAGTTTCTTCTTTTGGAAGAGTACTTAGCATAAGTATAACTGTGATGGTGAACAAAAGAGATTGCAATTAAATCCTACAACACTATAGCCATTTCCCATTCATTATCATGATATTTTGGAAGAGCTTCTTCTTTCGGAAGAGTTTTTAGAACGAGTGTAACTATAGTGGCTAATGAAAACACTATGAATTCAAACTTCAAAAACGTAAAGGCAGCTAAGATACTTATCTAAATTACGCAAATAAATCCGTACAGGGGGCAGGGGCCCTCTACCACCAGACGGAATCTAACTCCAAATCAAATCAACGCTTTCAAAACAATATTGTCTGCTTCATTAAAGGAGAAATAACTTGAACAGAGAAATCTGCGTCTTCAGAAATGTAGCACAGAATCTAAGCAAAATCTAGAACAAAATCTAGCCTAGTTCTCGGTTTCCCAAGTGTTTATATAACAAATGTACATAACAAGACTTGCAACAATTCCAGGATCATTGTCTTTCCTTATCGAAATCACATTAGGACTCTTGAAGTGGCAACGTAAAAAGGAAAAGGACATCTGGACTAAGACAATCCTATTAGAAGTCTGCCTTCCTAAATATGTTCCCACGTACCAAAACCATATCCAGAATTCGGTTTTTCCTTCATGGTGAGCAACGAACAATGTAGACATGACGTGGAATATACCCATATGCGGTTTTTCTTGAGAGGCCACCTGGAACATGCCTAAACGTGAAGACAGCTGCATAATTGTCAGTTAGCTACGGAATGTCTGCATTCTGCAGCTAATTCCGGTCAAAATGCATTACAATGACAAAAATCACAAAACTTAGCAAGTCAGTCATGTTAATCATTCTAAAAGTAATTTTAACTAAATTCATTGATCAATTGGGTCTGGAATAACAATGGACAAAGGAAAATGAGGTAAAGTAAGATGAAAGAAAGCACAATCTTGAGGCTCAACATACCCTCACTGCTGACTTCTTGCATGTCCTCATGCAACTTATTCCATAAACTCAGAGGCTTCTGCAAGAACATCTAATCCTCTCCTTCTCCTTTGCCTGGAAGCTAAAGATCTTCTGGGTTTTCTGATGACAAATTTGAACCTTAAGTTGGTAAGTGCCCTGATTAGCTTCTTGTTCCTCTTTTTAAACTTTTCATTAGCCTTTTCCACTTTGTCTATATGTAGAGATAAGGTTGAGTTCATATCGGTTTTGAGTTTGACTTGTTCCTTCAGAATGTCATTCTCATTTTTGATGTGTCTATTAAGTATTTCCAGCTCATACCTATCCCTTCTTAATACATCTATTTCGGACAGTGGAGGACTAGGGGTTCTCTCTCTACTCTCTGAAGCTTTCATTTCCAAAGTTTCAACATAGTCATAGACTTCTTGCTGAGCAGGGTCAATTTCATGGGTTCCTTCATTAAAATCCTCTTCAACATCTTCTTCAATAGATGTTTCCTCATCTTCTATATTTATCACCCCTGTTTGTTTGATTTGAGTTTTCCTTAATTTCCCCTTTAGTCTATGGCTTCTTCTTGGCTGGGAAGATCCCTCTCCTTTCTTTGTGGCAGATTTCCTGATTACCTTCTCTTTCTTAAGTTGTCTCTTGATTTGAGTCAACTTCTCTAAGATGATTTCCTCACTACTTTCCTGGACTGTTTTGTCAATTTCAATTTTTGAAGCTCTCCATTTTCTGCTTCTCCTTGTAGGCTGTTGTTTAGGTGAGGGTTCTTTTGGCTCTTCAAAATGATTTCTTATCAAGAAATTATCCCAAGTATCATTTGTTTTGGCTAAATGGTGTTCAATTAAAATCTTAACCAAGCCATGATGGTATAGAGTTGTCTCTAAAAATTGGACCCTTCTTTGAACACATGAAGCCATCTTTTTCAAACTTTGAAGCAAGAAATAGGGTAAGTTTAACTCTTCCCCCAGAAAATGCATTATCAGTCTAATGTGGTAAACATAAAATGTGCCATATCTACCCTCACATGTAATAAATTTTTGCAGAATAAGCAGTATGTTTCTCCATTTATTTTTCAATGCAGAACTTGGAATTCCCTTCTTAAACACAGTGATATCCATACCTGGTGATTTTAGAATTTGCTTCCAGGATTCATTATGGAATTCTTTGTTTTTGAACCATCTCTCTCCATTTCTAAGCAATCTCGTAGCTTCTGCAATGAAAACTTCAGTGATAGTGAATTTAACATCCCCCACTTCAACTTCAGCGCCTTGAAATGACCTTGCAAATGTTTTAGTGACTTCTTTGTGGAAGCCATTAAATTTCTCAAGAAATTATAGCCATCCTACCTGTTGCAACATTTCTTTACATTGAGGGTATCCTTCCAAGTATTTTGTACCCATTGGTTCGGTTCTTACAATAAGACCCATAATTGCTTCTTCAATGTTCAAATCAATACTCTTTCTGCCCACGGAAACAATAACTTTCACCTTCGAATGGATATACCTCTGATTCTTGGTGATAATGGCTTCAAACTTCGGACTGATATGCCTCTGGTTGACAGTGACAAATGGCTTCAAGCTTCGAGCTGATATGCCTCTGGTTGACAATGAAATTTCAGACTGATATGCCTCTGGTTGACAGTGACAAATGGCTTCAAATTCTACACTGATATATCTCTGTCTCTCGGTGATAAATGGCTTCAAATTCCACACTGCTATACCTCTGTCTCTCGGTGGCAAATGGCTTCAAATTCCACACTGCTATACCTCTGTCTCTCAGTGGCAAATGGCTTCAAATTCCACACTGCTATACCTCTGCGTTTACAGTGATAATGCTCAATCTCTGCTCACGGTGATAGTGCTTTGATATTCAAACTGATATACCCTTTGCTCTGCTCACGGTGATAAGGATATCTCTGTTTTGTGGAATGAAGGGCCGGCTACAGAATGGAGTGATGGAAGTAGTTACGGAATGAGGTAATGGAGTGAGGTGGAGAAAACGAATTAATGAATGAAAAGATGGCGGAGATTTTTACAACGGAAAAGAAAATCATCATTGAATGATTTGGTTGGGTGACGTGAGGAATTCAAACACTGCAGCCTTTTTAACCGCTTAAATGATGTCGGGTATAGAATTTGAAATGAGAGATTTTAATACAAAGTTTGTGGAGGGTATTTTGGACATGATCAATAAAAATAATCAAAATAACCTTTTCGAATGTTTCATAACTAAAACTATGCTAAACTTTATGAAATGCCATTATAATGAAAAATTGTTACCTCTGCTTTCATTTACTTTTTGTGGTCTTTGTCTTCTTTGTTCTCCTTTGGAAGAGTCTTCATAATCTTTCTTGATTCTTCTTATTCATGGATACACTGGATCATTTTGTTGCAATTCAAATGTCTGCTGATTGGTGCCTTCAGGATTTGTAGTTGTGGAATGACTGTCTGGCTGCGGAAAGCCTGATCAGCTGCAGAATGTCTGTTAAGCTGCAGAATGTACCTGTAGAGTATTTCAATCATGGAATGGAGTGGTTTGGGATATAAGTGAAATGTTATATGGCATGAATGAAGATGGATGATGAGTTATGATATGTATGAAGTGGATGATGAAATGGAATGGATTCAGTTTATGAAATGGAGTGAAAGAACATAAGAACTGCCCTGCAATCCATGACATTTGTTATTCATTTGCAGCAAGACATCACACTTTGAATTTTGACATGGAAATGAGGTGGATGGAGTATGGAATGAGATGGATGATATATGGAATGAAGTGAAGTATGAATGAATGAATGGAATGGAGTATGGATGGATAAGTGAATGGAATGAAATGAAATGAAATGGATCATAAGTACAATGGATCTGAACTTATGATTTTGTAACAGCTGCTTGCAAAAACAAAATGGGAAAAGTTAGAGTGTCAGAAAAAATCTGATTTTCACCCTATCTTTTCTGTATAAACATGCCAATCAATGATTGGTTTTCATCTTTATACCTTTATTTTTTATTTTTATTTTTATTTTTTATTTTTATTTTTTATTTTTATTTTATTTTATTTTATTATTATTTTTTTATTTTCAAGAGAAATGCTTCAGAAAATTTAATCAAGTTGATGAAGAAGAGATATTCTTCTTCATTAACTTCACAACACTGCTTTCTTGGAACTTCTTGACAAATTCTTCTCTTAAGAGTGGTTTGTGATACAACTTCAATCTATGACCATTCACAAGAAAAGTGACCGCTTCTTCATCTATTGTCCCGATTTTTACTGCTCCATTGTCAAAAATTTCAACAATTTCATATGGCCCAAGCCAATGTGTTTGAAATTTACCTTGAAAATCCTTGAATTTTGAATCAAACAAGAGAGCCCAGTCACCTTCTTTGAATTTCTTCTCTTTGATGTACTTGTCATGCCATCTAGTCCTTTGCTATTGGACTAGACTTGTTTTCTGAACTGCATCTTGTCTGATCTCATCCAATTCATTGATTTGCTCCAGTCTATGCTTTTGTGCCTCCGTTAAATCAAGTCCTAGCTGAACTGCCATTTTGAAAGTTTGAATCTGGAACTCTATGGGAAACAAAACTTGCTTTCCATAAACAAGTTCATAAGGAGTATGGCCTGTTTTGTTTCTCCATGTAGTTCTATAGGCCCACAAGGCTTCAGGAAGCCTATCTACCCAATCTCTTCTATGTAAATGAACAATCTTTTTTAGGATTCCTTCAATGACCTTATCAGTAGATTCCACTTGACCATTTGCTTGTGGATGATAAGGAGTAGATTTTCTATGCCTGATTTTGTACCTCTCCATCATTTTCTCCACTAGCCTTGATGTAAATTGAGCTCCTTGATCTGTAACAATTTCCCTTGGGACACCAAAACGAGTAAAATTATCCTCAAAAATAAAAGTAACTACAGATGTTTCATTAGCAACAAGTAATGGCTTGGCTTCTACCCATTTAGTAACATAATCAGTGCAAACTAATATATACCTCTTCTGTCTTGATGGAGGACTAATAGGTCCTACAAAATCCAAAGCCCATTTTTCAAAAGGTTCAATATGTACCTGAGGTTGTAATGGAATCTCACCTGAAGGAGAAGGTTTCCCTACCCTTTGGCAACTATCACACCTTTTGACATACTCTTTAGCATCTTTAAACAAGGATGGCCAATAATATCCTAAATTAAGGATCTTATAGGCTGTCCTCTTATCAGCAAAGTGTCCGCCACAAGGTTCATCATGACATGCTTTGAGAATCTCAGGCATCTCATCTTCACGAACACACCTTCTAATGATCAAATCTGGACCTGTCTTGTACAAATCATTAGCAACCCATGAATATTTTGCACTGTCATAAATGATTTTTATTTTATCCCTTGCATTCATTATTGAAGGAAATTTTCCTGAAACTAAATAATTAGCAATATCAGCAAACCATGGAGTTTGAGTGGAAATTGCAAAAAAATATTCATCAGGAAATTGATCTTCAACTGGAGTGTCATCTTTGATATTTTGGAGTCTAGATAGGAAATCAGCTACTGTGTTTTGTTTTCCAGGCCTATCTAGAATGGTAATGTTAAATTCTTGTAAGAGAAATATCCATCTTATGACTCTACCATTAGTAATTGATTTGTTCATTAAGTATCTAATTGCAGAATGATCAGTGTGAACAAAAGTTTCATAGCATGTTATATAGTGTCTAAATTTGTTTATGGCATGAACAACAGCTAAAAACTCTTTTTCAGTTACAATATAGTTTAACTCTGCAGGAGTCAAATTTTTACTGGTATAATAGATGGCATAGGGAATTAAATATTTTTGTCCCAATACTGCTCCTACAGCTGTATCGGAAGCATCTGTCGAGATATGAAAAGTTAACTTCCAGTTAGGTCCACTTAATATAGGTGCTTCAGAAATTTTGGTTTTCAGGGTTTCAAAGGCTAACTAGAAATCAGAAGTCCATTTGAATTCACAATCTTTGGTGAGTAATTTGAAGAGTGGAGATGATATTTTGGTGAAGTTTTCTATAAATCTCCGATAATATCCTGTAAATCCTAGAAAACTTCTAACATCTCTTTGACAACTTGGAATAGATAAGTTAGATATGACTTCAACTTTAGACTCATCAACTCTAATCCCATCCCCTGAAATGTGATGCCCTAAAACAATACCTTCAATAAACATCATAAAACATTTTTCATGACTAAGTGAAAGATTTTCTTCCTGACATCTCTTTAAAACTTTTTCCAAGTTTTCTAAAGCTTCTTCAAATGAGTTTCCATAAACTGTGAAATCATCCATGTACACCTCTACACAATCATGTATTAGATCTGAAAAAATTCCTAATACTGCCCTTTGGAATGTTTCAGGTGCATTGCATAATCCAAATGGCAATACTCGGTAAGCATAGGTACCCCAAGGACAGGTAAATGTGGTTTTTTCTTGATCTTCAAGTGCTACTTGGATTTGATTGTAACCACTAAACCCATCTAGGAATGAAAAGTACTTTTTTCTAGCTAATGTATCTAATACTTGATCTATGAAAGGTAAGGGAAAATGGTCTTTAAGAGTAGCTTTATTTAGTTCTCGGTAGTCAACACATACCCTCCATTTACCATTTTTCTTTGGCACAATTACCAAAGGAGAAACCCACTGACTATCTGAAATAGGATAGATGAAATTGACATTTAACAATTTTTTCAATTCTTCTTTAACAATTTTGCTAAGATTTGGATTCATCCGTCTTTGAGGTTGTCTGATTGGTTTGCAATTTTCCTCTATATAGATGTGATGAGTGCAAGTCTTGGGACTTATCCCTTTCATGTCAGTGTATTCCCATGCATATGCAGAAGAATGTCTTTGTAATACTTTGACTAACTCTTCTTGTTGAGATTTTTCTAGGTTCTTGTTTATGTTCAAAGTTTTGCCTGGAAAAATTTCACTTGTAGAGCTGCCAAATTTGTCCATAAAATGAAGAGACATCTGCCTAGATGACAAAAACTCAATATTGGATCCCTCTTGAAATGATTCATATTTGTGTTCTGGAGAGGATTCAAAGTTTTCTAGAGTATTCAGAATTTGATTATCTTCACTAATTTCTGAAATTGTGAAGAGAGGTTGTAAATCTTCCTCATCCTCTATCCATTGAGTGTCATCTAAATCTGTAATTGTCCTAGCTGGAGGATATAAAGTGAATTTCTTAGTTGAACTACCATCAGAGATATACATATCACCGGATCTACAACTAATAAAAGCATCAGCTGTAGCCAACCAAGGTCTTCCTAATATAACAGGATGTCCTCCTAAATTATTCTTAGGAGTTAGGATCATGAAATCCACAGGGTACTCCCAAGAATCTAGGGACACTGGAATGTCTTCTATTACCCCATCTGGTTTGATCACAGATCTATTTGCTAATTGTAATAGTGTGGGTGTAAAGAGAAGATTAGGAAGTTTCAGTTTATCCATGATTTGTCTACTCATGATATTGATTGCTGCTCCTAAATCAATGAGTGTGTTTTGGATTTCAATTCCATTGATGTGAATTTTGACAACTGGATTTCCTGGGTCAAGATACTTTGGAATAGAAATATTTCCCATCATAATTTCTGTTATTTTTCCTACCAGTTGAATTTTCTTTGTTTCTCTTATTCTTTTTCTTGTTGTCTTCATACTCAACTCCTTTATTGTTTTCGCTAAAATTGGAATTTCCTTGATGGCTTGTAATAATGGAATTTTAATGCAAACATTTCTCAGCTCATCTAGGAAATCATAATTAGGCACCATGATTTTTTTTTCTACACCTCTATCAATTTGTAATATTTCCGGAAAGGGAGGTATAGAAGTAGATGTAGATGGTTGCTCTAATACAGGAGTTGAATTTATTGAATCTTTTTGCTTTAATTTTTCAGTGTTTGGGTCTTGAAAGGATGTATCTTCCTCAAGAATTTTATTCACCCGTAGAGAGTCTTCCTCAGAGTTATCTTGTTCTTGTATGATCACAGAAGGCTTCCTCTTTTCAAGTATCCTTCCAGGCCTAAGTTGAACATCACTAAGGTCTAGAGGAGTAATTAAATAAGTTGGAAACTGTTGGCCTTATATCATGTATGTGTTCTGAGGATTTTTATTATTGGGGTTTGGTATGGCTTGAGTAGGCAATTGATTTTATTTTTGAGGGAAGGTAATGAAAGTGGTTGATTTTGATGTGGTTGGTTTTGATGATGTTGTTGAGGATTTTGTTGAAAATTTTGTTGAAGATTTTGAGGAAAATTTTGTTGAGGATTTTGAGGATAAAAATGTGGGTATGGTGGATAGGATGATGGATACTGATAATATGGGGAGTATCTTCCATAGGGACTTTGTGATCCTTGTGCCCAGGCTGGAGATTGATTTTGAAATTGAGGCCAAGGTTGCTGCCAAGAATTCCAAGGTGGAGGTTGATTATACATTTGATCATGGAATCCTTGTGTCTGAGGTCCTTGCCAAGGCCTTCTAGATACAAAATTGAGAGACTCTGTGGAATCTGTAGGAGTTTCCTCCTGAAAGACAGCCTTGAGACCAGGAAGAGAAGGAAAATTCTTGGTCTCATGTTTTTCAAAACAAATGACACAGGTTTCTACAACTTTTACATCCAAAGGACACTCTCTCAAGGCATGTTTCTTTCTACATTTGGGACAAAATATTGCCAAGGCATCAGATTCATCCTTTTGCTTGTTTTGTATCTTAAGGGTGTCTATTTGTTCACTAAGACTCCCTAAGATGTCAGATTTAAAATCATCAAGCATGTGTCCTATTTCTGATCTACTTACTGTCCCAGAAGCAGACTTACTTGCCCTTGCAAGAGCGGGATCTCTTGGACCTTTGACAGCTTTAGATTTCCCTCTTGAAAGGTTGATACATAACTCAGATATTTTAGGTAATGTGAGTTGTGATATATCCCCTTTTCCCATCATGTTAAGGATATCCAACCATTCATCCCTAATTGTTTTCAACAAAAGAGCTTTTAAGGTGTCTTGATCTAGGTTTTCCATTTTTGCCCTTTTTATGTTGTAATTAAATCTCTCCAACAAATCTTCCAAATTTTCATCTTATTTTTGTAACATCTTAAACACTTCTTCCTTATGATTAACTGACATACAATAATCCAAATACCTCTCTAGAAATGCTTGTTTCATGTCTTCCCATTTTCTAATAGAACTGCTGATCAGACTCATAAACCACTTCAATGCTGCTCCTTTCAAAGTCGAAGGGAATAATTTCAGTTTTTGAGCATCTTGTAAGTAGTCATAATTTCTACACAGAACTTCGAATTCAAATAGGAAGGTATCAGGATCTTCAGTTTTAAGTCCATAGAAGTTTGGAAGGACAGAGGGTGAAATGTTTTTCATGGTTGTATTGGTTTCTTCATCAATTATAGGGAACCCAAAAGAGCTTCCTATTCTACCTCTTCCTCCATCTGCACCTCTACCTCATTCTCCTCTACCTCTACCTCTACCTCCAAATAGTGTGTGTTCTCCATTAAAAACTCCTCCTCCTTCTTCTGCCGTGGTTGACTCTCTTGTGGAAGTGGAAAGATTTGTGTCCCTACCAGGAGTCTTTAGATCTTCTTCTAAGGCAGGTTCAGTGGATGAAGTGGAAGGTTTCTCTAATGGGATATCTGACCTTAGATCTTCTAGAAGTCCAGGATCAGTAAAGGATGGAATGTGGGTCTGAGTTGAAGGTGTACTAGCTCTGGATCTAGATGAAACAGGTGGTGCTCTAGAAATCAAACTTCTGCCTCTGCTGCTTATAACTCTGCCCCTTGAATCTCTCTCCCTATGCATATAATTGTTTTTGGATACTAAGAAACAAAGGTTACCTAGTTTTCACTTCCCCGGCAACGGTGCCAAAATGTTTGGTCTCAACCTAGTCTCCTAAATTGAGTTCATTTAATTGTCAACCAGGGTTGGTAAACTGCTGAAGTGAAGTGTACTGTATGTACCTAGGTGTTTGTTTCTTAATGCGTTTTGTTTAGTGTTTTATGATTTTTTTGGTCTTTTGTGACGATTTATGATGTTTTTGGTCTTTTGGTAGTTTTATGTTCACAAGGAAAATGACTAGAAAGCTAGTGGAAGGAAGCTAATGATTAAAAATAGAGTGAAGCCTAGATGGTTCATGACAAATGACAAATGCAATTGCAGATATTGAAACAGAATCAAATCCAAACTATGACTAAGCAAAAACAAAGTTTGATAATGACTTTAAGGAAATGAATCAAAACACAAACTTAACTTGTCCAATTCTTTTATCAAAGGTATTTTGGGAGAGTTTGAGAAATGGTTAGCTAAGTATAAAAATTCTCCTAATCTAAACAATTAAATCATCAGCTTATAATGAGACAATATTTTATCCATGATTAAAGATTTGTAGAAACATATTTGGAGAAAAATATTGTTGACATCATAAGATCTTCTACTCTAAGACTAGTTACTAACTCTATTCTGCAACTTAGTTTGATACCGCTACACTTCACTCAAGGTTATAGATTTTTAAAATAGTCTTTTGAGGAAATGTTTGTTTGTGAGATGATAAGGAAGTTGCAAAAGTACTTCAGACCTTGAAATGATACTGTCTTCTGTTCATATGGTTATGAATCAATTATAGATTTGGAACAAGAAGAGGTTTGTAAATAATGAAGGCTGTTTTGTTAAGTTTAACAACTAAAGTAATCTAATATGTAGTGGATGATAACTAAATGTGGAGTGCAAATGCAATGAGTTAAGCTAAAACTGAACTTAATATATCACTAGTCTAAAACAGTGCTAAACTAGTAAGTCATTATGAAACTCAAAACAAAATAACAGAGCATGAGTTGAATGCAATTATACTCCGGAGTATCCTAACTAGGCTATCATGCATTATTCTATGGAATTATACAGTCTGTTTGTCCATCATGATTGGTATTTTGGAAGAGTTTCTTAGAACAATCCTAACTGTAAAATTCAGTGCAAATGCAAACATAAAGACTGAAAGCAATGAAAAAATAAGATATCATAGCTATCTCCTACCCATCATTATGATATTTTGGAAAAGCGTTTTAAGAGCAAGAATAGCTATGGTACTTAGTACAAACACACAACTGAAACATTCAGGATCACAATCATGCTTAAGACATCATAAGGATTTTTTGGAAGAGTTTCTTCTTTTGGAAGAGTACTTAGCATAAGTATAACTATGATGGTGAACAAAAGAGATTACAATTAAATCCTACAACACTATAGCCATTTCCCATTCATTATCATGATCTTTTGGAAGAGCTTCTTCTTTTGGAAGAGTTTTTAGAACGAGTATAACTATAGTAGCTAATGAAAACAACTACGAATTCAACTTCAAAAACGTAAAGGCAGCTAGGATACTTATCTAAATTACGCAAGTAAAACCGTGCAGGAGGCAGGGGCCCTCTACCACCAGACGGAATCTAACTCCAAATCAAATCAACGCTTTCAAAACAATACTGTCTTCTTCATTAAAGGAGAAATAACTTGAACAGAGAAATCTGCGTCTTCAGAAATGTAGCACAGAATCTAAGCAAAATCTAGAGCAAAAATCTAGCCTAGCTCTCGGTTTCCCAAGTGTTTTTATAACAAATTTACATAACAAGACTTGCAACAATTCCAGGATCATTGTCTTTCCTTATCGAAATCACATTAGGACTCTTGAAGTGGCAACGTAAAAAGGAAAAGGACATCTGGACTAAGACAGTCCTATTAGAAGTCTGCCTTCCTAAATGTGTTCCCACGTACCAAAACCATATCCAGAATTCGGTTTTTCCTTCATGGTGAGCAACGAACAATGTAGACATGACGTGGAATATACCGATATGCGGTTTTTCTTGAGAGGCCACCTGGAACATGCCTAAACGTGAAGACAGCTGCAGAATTTCCGGTTAGCTATGGAATGTCTGCATTCTGCAGCTAATTCCGATCAAAATGCATTACAATGACAAAAATCACAAAACTTAGCAAGTCAGTCATGTTAATCATTTTAAAAGTAATTTTAACTAAATTCATTGATCAATTGGGTCTGGAATAACAATGGACAAAGGAAAATGAGGTAAAGTAAGATGAAATAAAGCACAATCTTGAGGCTCAACAATAGCTACACCCTAAAGACGACATTTCCTAATAAGACTCAAAATCTTATTTATTACATTAGTCTACCTTATCTTTTAAACAGTTAAATCTAAGTTACAAATAAGCATCACATGCTCGAAGGATAGATGATAGTTTTTGTTACACCATTTTTTGGTCATCTAACCTATTATCATTAGATGGACCCAAGTACACCATGTAAGACCAATTTTACCCTAAGTAAAATTGCTTTCACTATGTAAAATAACTTAATAAACACATTTATTAGCTTGCTTATGGTCTAAACAGGAAACCCCAAAAAGAAATATTAAACAAATCTATATTTGTTTGGTTTTCCTCATGGAATAATTATTTAAACAATAATTTAATTATTATTCCTGGTTATATTTAACCCAAAGCAGGGAAATTAATTAGACAAATCCTTATTTATCTTATTATTTTCTAGGAATAATTATTTAAATCTTATTTAAATAATATTCCTTGTTAAATATGACTAAATCATTTATAAATAATTAAATAAACCAATATTTATTTAATTATCATTCAACCACTTAAAATAATAAATAAATCATTTATTTATTTATTATTTACAAATAAAGGTATTTGACCCAAGTCAAATACCTTTTCCCTCCAACAAATATAATAAAATATTTCATAAAAGGTGGATCTAGATGTGGTTAATATTATTTTAATCATGCACCAAGATCTAGAATGACCCAATATTTTGTTATAAATAGAAGGGTTTTCCCATTCATTTGTCACCTTTTGTTGGCTATTAGATCACTCTAGATCTATGCTCTTGGTATGACTTTGAGCCATTATCATTGTCACATTCTCCATTACTTGCTTTGTGAGCTCCCTTTGAGTTCTATGTTTGTCTAGGTTTTCTACACCAACAGGAGAGAGAAATGCTAGATCTGAAGCACTGAAGACTTTCAAGAACCCATCCTATTGAGGAGACTAGGAAACACCTTTCTTGTTTTCCTCTCAGGTGCCTTTAATATAAAAATTCTTTCAAAAATATTTTTCTTGTCTTGTCTATTGGATTCATGGAGAAAAACTTTATTTTCACTGTTTAATGTCTTTTTATGCATAGATCTGGATTTGTGCAACATTTGTCTTGATCAACTAACTGCAGACTTGAAGATATTGGCAGCCATATTTGATGTTAGGGCTATTTTTTATGCGTAGCTAAATTGGTATTTTTTCGTACAATTTGACAAAAGATTCATACTAACAGTTTTTTTACCACCTTTACATATTAAAAACACTCCTAGACATGTGGAACAAAACACTATTTTTCAGGAATGCATAGTCCTCATCTTCAACAATATCTTTGTCTGATGACCTCTCTCCACAGCACTTCCTTCAAGTCATAAATGTTTAATTTTAAGGTCCCTTGACCTGTTGGAAGATTCTAGCTATCCAAAATTTCCATTAGGATTCTCCAAAACCTTCAAAAGTAGCTCTCTACGAAAACATGACAGTTTCATAGCAAGCTTTCGTATTATTGAAAAGAAGCTTTTGCACGCAAAAAATCTACTCTTTTATTGTTTCATGGTGTCACCCTAAGCATGAAACATCATCACCATCATTCTCCCTCCTTGAAAACTATAAAAAGTAAATTTAGAGGAAAAAAGGATGCTACAAAAATTTTCGTAGCGTTTTCCTAGCTTTTAAGCCTAGGAAATGCTACGAAACTGTCAAAAAGTGCAGAATTTCCAAATTTCAAAAATATCTCCAAAAATCTACCTCCAGTTGTAAAAAAATAATCTTGAGCATGCCATGAACCTTATGAAACACATTCAAAATCTACTTAAGACCCTTGCGGTGTTTCCTCTTCATTAATGATCAGTTCAGCAATGGGCTCCCCGACCACAGTCATCTTCAAACCCTTCTTCGCTCTTCCTGACTCTATTCCAGTAGTTCTTACAGGTCTTTGACTTGGTATTTTAGTGTCTTGTTCTTAGAATATAAGTGTAGGTTCATTTTTCTGATATTTTTCACCTCTCCTCTCAATGGCTTAGTCCATTTGATCAGTTTTTCTGTGTTTTCCAAGGTCTTAGAGACACTTGTGACTTGAACCTCCCAAATTACTTTCATTTTCTAAAACTGTACCTTTTGAACCTTGTGCTTCCTTGCCTCTTTCTTACAGACTAATATTTCATCATTTTCCAGCTTGAACTGCTCCTTAAGTGCTTCAACTTTTGTCTTTTCAATGATTTTCTCTTTGTCCTTCTTTTTCTTGAAGACTAGATCTTGTTTTGCAGGTGATGAGAGGTCAATGATGCTTGGTGGTTGTCGAATAGTTTCACTAACATTATGAGCTTCTTTAATACTTTATAAGACTTTTATAGCATGTCTTTTCATTGGTTTTCTAGCCTGAAACATGAATATTGCATCTTCGCCTGAAAATTCTAACTTTTTTATCTGTTTTGGATTTCTTGAGCTTCCTTCCTTCCTCATCTATGTCTTCAGCTTGAACTATGGGTGTTTTTTCAATATCAATAGCATGAAAAATTTCCTCTAAGTTACCTTTAGCCATTGTTGGGCTTCTTCTAACCCTCTTGCTACCATGTTTGCTCACTATTGGATTTTGTTTTAGAGGTGTAGCTTTGGGTGTACCAGCCTTCTATAAAAGCTTTGTCTCCATGATAACTGGCTCAACTTGCTCTGCCACTAAAGGTGATGGGATATCTCTAGGTTTAGGAGTCCTTTTAGGAGTGATGGTAGCTACTTCAAAACCACTAATGAACAAAAAAGATGATTATTCTCTGCCTAATCTCTTTAACTCTTCAAATACCAGCAAAAAAATCAAACCATGATGAAAGAGTGATGTTCCATTTCCTTATTTTTTAAATTGGACCTTATTTGACATCTTGGGTAAGCTTCTATGTAAGTAAAAATGTAAATCAAGAGACCTATTACCAACAAAATGTATCAAAAGCCTAAGATTGTAGGAATAGACCATTTGATATCTCCCTTCACAAGTGAAGTACGTATGAATAATTAGCAACAGCTTTAAGAATTTGTCTTTCATGTACCTCCTTAGGATAGCATTTTTTATATCAATCTCACTATGATCTGGCTTGATAAATTCTTCACAGTTTTGCATGGTGAACTTGAAACCTTTGAACCATTTTTCTCCTCCTCTAGGGATTCTTGTTGCTACTGCAATGGTCTCTGGTGTTACTGTCAGGTTTAACATCTCCTCCTTTGAAGTTCTCCCATTGAAACTGATACCAAAATCCTTAGAAACATGCACATGGCACCCTTTCAATTTTTGACAGAACTGCAAACACCCTGTTCTTCTGAATACTTCTAACGTAGTTGGGTTTTCATTCAATAATTTTATGTTTGATGGCTCATATCTGAGGCAGTGGCCACCTTTTTTGGTCTTCCTCTTTGCAGCCATGGAAATTTCATACCTTCTCTGCCCTGCTTGATTAGTGACACCTGCAACTTTTGAAAATGCCAACAACGAGCTTGGCTTGGTGAAATAGCTCTCCAAATATCATTAGCATGAAAAGATGAAGCATAGAATGAAAAAAGACTCAATTGGGTATTTTTTTAAAGTTTCGATGACATCTCATGGCTTAATCATGACTCATGCATGATAAAAGCAGTAATAATGACCTCAGCCATGACCTTTGTACCTTGATTTTAACCCTAACTAACTCGAATGACATCCACCCTAAAAATCCTCATCATTGACTAACACCTTGCACCGAATTTGGAAAGACAGTCCGAAAACCTCTTTTTGTAGTGTAGTTAGTTCATTTCCTCACAGTTTCACTATGAAACTATTAGCAGTTTCACTACGAAACTATTAGCACTTTCGTATCAAAAACTGACTTTTTACATCGTAAATCGCTACGAAAACAAGAAAAACTAGCTAAGGTGACCTTTTCGAATTCAAAAGATTGGGAAATGAAATATGTCAACAAATGATGACTGATGGGACATGATATGACCTGAATGGGGGTGGGTTTGGACCTCAAGATAAGTTAATATGAAAAATTTAATTTTTTCCTTTACCAACTTGTGACAAATGAACTCTATGACCATACCTTTGACAAATGAACTTCTAAGACTATGTCAGATGATGTTTCACTTTTCTTAAGTGATAACAACACCCTTTCAAGGTAGAGTTGGAGAGGTTATGGATCCCCTAATGAGGGGGAAAGGCCTTATCTCAGAGGGGAAATATTTGGAGATAAGATCAAGGGTAAAAAAAGTGAGTGTCCAAACATATCCTCAACAAACAAGTACTAGAACTTCATTCTAAAAAATTATAGAGGTCAAATCTTCTACTCCATTTTTTGATAACCTACCTGAAGAGGAACAACACGACTTTATTTTTGAATTCCCACGCTGGAAGCATTGTTCGCAAGTTAGGGACAAGGTGACAAGCATGACAATATTAAGTGGAGAGCCATGCTAGGCTTTTGAAATAAGTTTTGTTTACAATTTTTTATAGGAAATCATTAGGGCATTTCTCTTTTAGGTCTTTGGGGATATCTCAAACAAGTTATCTAGGCTTAATAAGTTTATACAGATTTTGTCACTTTTCATCTTTTGTGACATGAGTGACACAAAATATGACACTTCAGATAAGGACATAGTAATGTGACAAAATACTATGTAACAGATGCCCCCTAAAGAAAGAAAGAAAAACCAAAAGTAATGGTTGAATCACTTTATCAGCCATGACAAGGACTTTTCAAAACCACCATTTTGAGCATTTCTAATCAAACACAATAAAACATATGACATATCTGATATGAACATGCCTAATAACTTATATTTTCTAACCTCAGCAGCTTTAGGGGCATCTTTCTTGGGTTGTGTTTTGTTTGCAGTAATTGGAACATTTATGTTTCTGAGGTTGTATTATTTCTGCATTTCAAATATTGCATGTTGATATCCTTTAATATAATCATATGGTTCCTCACCCTTGTTTACATCATGATCTAACTCATTATGTTCCTCCTTAGTCAAAAAAATTCCAGACATGTTTTCATCCAATCAATCAATAGATTCTTCTAGTATTTCAGGTTGATCTTCTTCATCAACATAATTTTGTTGAAAAGGAGGCCTTTGAGGGTCAGGCTAATTTATGCTTTTCCTTGGTATCTGCTGGTTTGGAGGCCTTCCAAACTAAGGATTTCTAAACTAAATTTCACGTTGTGCAGGAGGAGCGGAGGCATTCACTAGGGAAATCCTATCCATCGGTTTTTCCATTCTCTTCATCATGGAGCCAAATTTATCATCTGAGGTGGAAGGCTTATCTTCTTCTTTCAATTTTGTCTTTCCCATATTGGAATTTTTAGTTTCTATCATATTGACCTCCACCTACACAACATCATTTTTCATTTCAGCTAGTGAAGGGGATTCTCTTCCTCTGAGTAGGATAGAAAAGTCGTAGTCAAAGGCCTCAACATATCTTAGTTGAGCTACACCTAGTGGAGGCTTAATATGGGTAGGTATGGATTCATAAACTTTGTTAAATCTCTTGGAGAAATTTTGGACAGTTTCATGAACACCTCTTTTCAAACTATTTTACTCAGTGAGGGCTCATATAAGGTTGGTTCTATTTCCCCACTTTGTTAAGAAGCTATCTTCAAATTCATTCCAATTATGGAGGCTTCCTGGAGCAAGGGCTTTGAACCACTTTCTGACCTCACCAGTAAGTATTTGAGAAAATAATCTCATCTTGACATCCTCATGGTCAACCTCCTCCCTGTCTATCAAGTCATTAAAATATTCTACATGGTCTTCATTTGTAATCTCTTCATCACTTCCCCATGTTTTGATTATAGTAGAGTATTTTTTAGGAACGGCATTAAGGATAGCTAAGAGAACAAGAGGAGCATACCTGGCAGGTGCAGCAGCAGGTGGAGGTGGCACATTTCCTTCCCTGATGACTGGAACTATGGTAGTTTTAGGGACAAAAAAAATAGAGGAAGAAGGACTGTTATGAGGGGGGTTGGTTGGTCTTTGTTTTCCAATTATAATTGAACTCAAATCAGGTAAAGGAAAAACAGATTTACTTCTTAGTAATATTTCAAATGGGTTTAGTTCCTTGAACCTATCTAAATATTCCCTCTCTAACAATAACGCTGATTTGACTACTTCCCAAAACTCTTCTTTATCCTTCTGGGTCACTAAGGCTGAGTTATCAATACCTCTTCTATGTAGGTATAAGAAAATTTCAGTTAAATATTTTTCATTTTCAGATTTGAACAAGACTTCCTCAATTTTATCATCAAACTTTTTATCTTCAGAACTTACTAAAACTTCAAAGGCCGAGGTTTTTTTCTATAATGGAGTACCTAGTTGTGTAGAACTACCTTGAATGCCTCTATAAATTTTGTTTGTATTATCCATAATTATAGGTGGATCTGGGTGAATATTATTCCTCGTATATCTTCTTTTCGAAGCCACCTTTGAACATGAGAATTTTGAATGGAGTCACCAAGGTAGATGTAGCCTCAAACATCTTTTGAGCTCTTGCTACCTTAAAGAGTTCAACTTCAAAAATTCGAGAAAAGGATATCGTCAGGTACTCGGCAGACGCACCAAAATTTTATGACAAAATTTTACTTGATTGGCTGGTGATCATACAACTCTATGTAACTTTTTCAAACCAGCTCTTGACTGAAGTTTATCCTCTTCAGCCTAAAAGGGCTCTCTTAAGGGGATTTAATGATATTAGTTAATGATAGTGCTATATGGCTAACTCTATAGGATTTGTATCTTGTTTTTTATAATTGTAGGTTGGAAGAAATCAAGCTTGCTACCATTGGGCTTATGGAGTCAACAATCACTATTCTCAATGACAAGGTTTCTTGACATGAAAGCTAGGGTAGATAGGGGTCTTTAACAGAGGCAAATCATAGATAAAACATAGAGAAACATAGTCATTTCATCACTAAAGGAATTCAAAGCATAAATATATGAATTATGAGTAATAGAGATGAAATCTACTCCAAATGGTAAACATAAAGATATAGATTAGAAATACATTAAAAACCCCATGAGAATCTCAAGTTTTTCAAGAATAAAGTCCTTTGTATTACTACTATAAGTCAAATATATAAAAGCAGCATTTTAGTGAAAAAAATCTCCAACGCTTTACTGCTTCAATGATTTTCCTTTAAATAGACATTCTTACTGCAAGGATGATCTACGTGATGGCTAGATTCATAGAATTCTTCCTATGAGACATCACATAATTGTAAAACATATCTTCTATGAAGAAAATGAAAGCTACACCCTAAAGAAGACATTTCATAACATGAGTCTACCTTATCTTTTAAACAGTTAAATCTCAGTTACAAATAAGGATCACATGCTCGAAGGATAGATGACAGGTTCATTACCAACTTTACATATTAAAAAATCTCCTAGACATGTGGAACAAAACCCTATTTTTCAGGAATGCATAGTCCTCATCTTCAGCAACATCTTTGTCTGATGACCTATCTCCATAACACTTCCTTTGAGAAATAAATTTTTGATTTTAAGGTCCCTTGAGCTGTTGGAGGATTCTAGCTATCCAAAACTGCCATCAGGATGCTCCAAAACCTTCAACAGTAGCTCTATATGAAAACACGACAGTTTCATAGCAACCTTTCGTAGCATTGAAGAGAAGCTTCTGCACCCAATAACTCTAATCTTATGTTGTTTCATGGTGTCACCCTAGCCATGACACATCATCACCATCATTCTCCCTCCTTGACAACTGTAAGAAGTAAATTTATCAGAAAAAAGGCTGCTACAAAAAATTTCGTAGCATTTTCCTGGCTTTTAAGCGTAGGAAATGCTACGAGACTCTCAAAAAGTACATAATTTCTAGATTTCAACACTATCTCCAAAAATTCACCTCCAGTTGTAAAAAAATGATCTTGAACATACCATGAACCTTATAAAACACATTCAAACTCTACTTAAGACCCTTGTGGTGTTTCCCCTTTATTAATGATTAGTTCAGCAATGGGCTCTCCAACCATAGTCATCTTCAAGCCCTTCATCGCTCGAATCCATTCCAGTAGTTCTTTTAGGTCTTTGACTTGATATTTTAGTGTCCTATTCTTACATTATAAGTGTAGGATCATATTTCTGATATGTTTCACCTCTCCTCTCAATGGCTTAGTCCATTTGATCACTTTTTCTGTTCTTAGAGACACTTGTGACTTGATCCTCCCAAATTTCTTTCATTTTCTCAAACTGTACCTTCTGAACCATGTGCTTCCTTGCCTCTTTCTTCAAGACTGATATTTCATCATTTTCCAGGTTCAACTGCTCCTTAAGGGTTTCAAATTCTATCTTTTCATTGATTTTGTCTTTGCGCTTCTTTTTCTTGGTGACTAGATCTTGTTTTGCAGGTGATGAGAGGTCAATGATGCTTGGTGGTGGCTGAATAGTTTCACTGAACTTATGAGCTTCTTTACTGCTTTCTAAGACGTTTATATCATGTATTTTCATTGGTTTTCTAGCCTAAAACATGAATCTTTCATCTTCACCTGCAAATTATAACTTTTTGTTTGTTTTGGATTTCTTGAGCTTCTTTCCTCCCTCATCTATGTTTTCAGCTTGAACTATGGGAGTTTCTTAAATATCAATAGCAAGCACAATTTCCTCTAAGTTATCTTTAGCCATTGTTTGCATTCTTGTAACCCTCTTTCTGCCATGTTTTCTCACTGTTGGATTTTGTTTTAGAGGTGTAAAGGCTCTGTCTCCATGATCACTAGCTCAACTTGCTCTGCCACTGAAGTTGATGGGATATCTCTAGGTTTCGGATTCCTTTTAGGAGTGATGGCATCTACTTCAAAACCACTGATGAATAGAAAATATGACATGTCTCTCTCTAATCCCTTTAACTCTTCTAATACCGGTGTTGGGGTTCCCGTGTTTTGGCAGATTGGAAAATCCAAAAGACAAGACAACATCAAACCACTTTATGATTTTAGGATCTAGCCCTCCTAGATCTAGAGAGGGATCTCTTTATAAATGTAAAGAATGATATATCTTTAAGGTCATTTTATGGTATTAGGCTAGGTATGAAGCACATGGGTTTTTTTTGTTTTGGTTGGGAAAGGATATAATGAAGATGAAGGAAGTCTTTATGAAGGGTGAAGGTGAAAGTAGGTGAAAGAATGGTTCAGCTAATAAGATAGGCAAGGAGCAGCATCATTCCATTGGGCCATGGAGTCATAATAGGGTTTAATTGAAACATCAAGGTTCAACAGTGGTCCATGGGGCAACTCATCTATGTCAAAGGATCTCTTTAAGTTGATTTTATGGAATGAAACATTAAAAAGTGGAGTGAGGGAAATCAAACAGATGAAGAAACAAAGAACAACCTAAGATCAAGTAAGTACTTTGAAACTATCCTGCTTTTGGCATGCACTTAAGGAAAAACACAAAGTAATGTAAGATCAAGTAAGTACTTTTAAACTAGCCTACTTTTGATGTAATTTATAGAAAAAACATCTAAAAACATAGAATAGCTTAAGATCAAGTAAAGACTTTTAACTTAACCTGCTTTCAGCATATTCAAAGGGAAACTTTTCAAAGAAACTGTTGGAGAAGAAACTAGAGGACAGGGCTAACCATAGACTTCCCTAGCTCAACATTAATTAGAAAAATTTTCAAGACAACATTTAAGATAAACAAAGAATAGCCTAAGATCAGGTAAGGACTTTGAACCTATCCTGCTTTTGGCATACTCTTAGGGAACTTTTCAAAGCAACTGTTGGAGAAGAAACTAGAGGACAGGGCTAACCATAGACTTCCCTTGCTCAATATTTAATTAGGAGACTTATCAAGCACATTCAAAAACAATATCCAAAGTTGTACTCAGGAAATATGGGCTCACCAACATTTTACTAGTTATACTCTATTGAATTACCTCGAAATTAACAATCAGCAGAAAACATAAAGGATAAATATTTTCATTGAGATTCAGGGTACTTTAGAAGTAAATCCTAATCTATATTTGTTGTTCTTTATTAGAGGAAATTGGACAGAATGGAAACAAAAAGAAAATAACAATTTACAATAAGAAACACATCACCATCGAGATAGACGATGATCCCGTAAATCAGCTATTTGTATTTGATGTTCAAACCAGTTATGATCTTCAAGTCCAATAGACCTCTATAGCTTCAAACTTCTCATCTCATCTTATGTTTCTTCACTTACAAATAGAGCTACAATAGCTTCAAAAGGCTATTTACATGCAACAGATATCGAAAGACCAATCTCTATAATGTTTTCTACAGCAGTATTTATAGAAGAATGAGGAGGTGAAGTGTAGGAAAGGTTAATATATTCAATTAATGCAGAGTTAGTGCTTCTTGGCCTTTGAAGGGCTATATGGAGAAGTTTTGACATTTATTAAATCTGTAAATTGATTATTTACATTAAATTCCATCAACTTAAGTCGCTTTTGTTGACTTTGGGGGCTTTTTGGTAGGTTGGAAATTACTTCTGAGCTATATATGTCACTAATAACTCTGACTGCCTTAAATGTGCCTTTTTTTGATGTGAAATAGGACTGCAGGTGGCAAAATGGGTCGATGGGAAGTAACTATCCTCTTTGATTTGGCGTGCAGAGGCTTCTCTACTGATTTGTCTTTCTTTGATATTCATAAAGCATTGATTTGGCAATGTACTGTGATTTTTCAGGCTTCATTAAGCCTTCTTAAATCATCTTTAGATCTCTTTCCTTGTTTTCTAATACACTTCGATGCTTCTTGTTTGTTTGTATAGGTGGCAGAGGCTTTCTGAACTGGAGGGTTCGATAGATAGTCAATAATCATGACTTATTAACTAAAGTCTTTGGGAAAATACCCCTGTTGGTTCCCCTCTTGCATTGATTTTGGCCTTGGATCATCATCTTTGGATGTGTGTCTCTTTACGGGACTATGGGATATTTCAGCACTCAGAAATTGGACGTGGAAACTACAAAACAACAAACTATTACAAAATCCTACGTTCTTGGGCTTAAACTGCTTCAGAGGCCTTAATGGAGGTGGAAGGGCTTATGCGGAAGAAATGTGAAATGCAGCGATGGAGGGCTGAAACCATGGCAGAAGAGAAAAATGGTCTGAATGGAGGTTTAGGCGCGAGGTGGAACAGGGACTGTTGGATCAGCGGGATCAACGGTTGAGGTTGAATCGGTAAATTGCATCGGCGGAGGATGTGATGAACGGGGGGAACTTGGGCACTGGAGCTGCGATGTGTGATGCTACGCTGGCCATTGGATCAATGGTCATAGATCCAATAGTGGAGATCTTGCAAGGGAGAGATGCGCAGTCGTGTGGGACTGGCGGTGACGTCAGCAATTTTGGCGCGAAGCGTAAAAGATGTTAATCGTGCGATCAAACACGGACCGTTGGATCAAGGATGAGATCAACAGTGGGGATTTAATCAGGGAATTTCATCGGTAGAAAAATATGGACAAGGTTTGAAAATTTTGTGATGCGATGGGATCCTGGCCGTTGGTTCTTGTGGGATCAACGGTGGTGATTTAAGAGGGACACCGCATCGGTGGAAAGTAGGAGTGTGGGGTCAAATGCCAATGGGATTGCGTGATGAGATGGTGCAATGGCATCGCATCAAAGGTTTGTAGGAGATAGCAGTGAAATAATTTTGTGACGGAGCGATGCGATGGGCCTAGCGCTTGGTCGTAGCACGGGTCATATGCGGAAAAGGGGCTAGGGCTAGGGTTAAGGCCTTAATGTTAAAAATGGGTTTTTTGGCCAAAATGAAGATTTTTGAAGGGTTCTGATAAGGTTAGAAAAGGGTTTTCAAACCTTATAACAGAGATCTAGAAGGCTTAAAGGGATTTTGAAGGGAATGGAGGAAAATAAAGGGCAAACACAAGGGAAAATGAGGAATATGGAGGCCTTTGAAAAGTAGCTTTCTTTAATAAACAACAAGGTTTTGATGGAAACAGTAGTGAAGATGGTTCTTAGGACATAAAACATAACCAAGCTTCATGAATGATATATTTTCACAGGAAATTTTCTCTTGAAGGCTAGATCACAGATTTAGCCACCCTTTTGCTTTGACAAATTATTATGGGTGGCTAACAGTGGCTCCAACTTGGGATGGCAGCTCCTTGGAGGTGTCAAGAACCTCAAAACAATATTCTCTAGATGTAAATTAGTGGCTTTGCATCTTGACAACCTTTACCTCTTGTTTGATCAGCTGCTTGAAAGATGATTAGAACATTAGATATCAGTAGAAAAATTCTTCCCCAAACAACTACCTACACTACCTACTTCCTAATATTTTTTTCTTCATAAGGTGCATTTGGACTTGCAGACCTTAAACATTATCATTTTTATTGAAAGCAAGACACTATTCTAAATCTAACCTTATTTCTCCATGAGTCCAGATTAAACAGTTGGACCCATCAGCTTCTCTACCTAAACTACTATCTATCAGGATTAAACTTGTCTGACAGATTTCATTCCCTACATTCTAAAACAGAAATTGAAAACACAGCCAAACCAAGATTATACTGTCTAATTTTCTGTGGGTCCATGGCATAAAGACAAGCTGCACATAGAATTTATTTTTCAGAAATTTAAAACAAAATTGTGAAGGCTTAAGATCTGAAATTTTTAAAACATCCTTCATCCCTTTGTGACTGAGATTTTGAGCTTTTAGAGTCACCTTTCTTTCTTCATTTTAGCTTTGGTTTTGACCTTGTCATAACTGTTTCTTTTCTTTGTTGGTTCAAGTTTTGAGCATGTTAGAACTAGTACCTTTTCTCTTTCCCTGGCTCAGGTTTTGATCTCGTTTGATCCGTTCTTTTTAGAACTCCATAGGTTCAAGATTTGAGCTTGTCTGAACCTTTCTCTTTCTATATATATATATATATATATATATATATATAAGTAAAAAAAACTACTAGCTAAATGCTCATAGGCTGAGATTTATTGAGATTCCTACCTACCCTATTCTAACTTGAAATATTTACATGTCTAGCTGACAAACTCTCTTTTCCAATACATCCAGTCAATCAGATGATCCCATGACTAGTTTCTGTTCATCTCTTTGAGCATGTTGGACAGGCAGGGCCACTCCCATTCTCTTTGTTTTTTAGCAGAAGCTTTTAAAATTTTTCTTGTTGTCTGCAACAAGATGCTCTTGATGGCCTTTGATCCTTCTCTAAATGTCTGCAAGAAATGAGCATAAGGATCTTGGAATAATACCTGGTTGTGAGTATTAGACAAATAGGTTTCAACCAGGATTGCTTCCTCTTCCACTAGATCAAGGAAAAGATTCGTTCGAGAAAGAAACTCTTCCTCATCTTCATTATTTTCTAAACTAGAGGACTCATCATATATTGCAGTGTTATCCTCTTATAGTCCTGGTATGTTCTGACTCAATGGACTGAACTCTATGAAGAGGTCACTATATTCTTGAGCAAGGGTCACTTTGATTACCTCAACCCTTTCAGGAGAAGGTTCTTTATATTCATCATGCTCAAGAAATTCTTCATTGTTTTCCTCCTCAACCTTTGAGTTGAAAGACTGCTGATTCCCAACCACATGAAAACTGTTACTGATGAGTTGTAATGAAGCAGACAAAAGATTCAGAGATTCTTCGCCCTCTTCTACACTTTTAAATATTTCTTCATTAGTATCATAAATAGCCTTCTTTGGCTCATTACTTTCTTGAAGTAGGTTGAACTGATATTCCTCCCACAAATCTACTAATGATGGTCCTGCAAGATCAACTTCTATTTGGAGAAGATCAACATCAAGCAAATCAAAATTAGGAAAATCATTAATGTAAGTAATGTCACCAATCAAACATACTAGATTATCAGTAATTTTTTCTTTATTCTGATCTACAAGGGAAATTTCTAAATTTTTACAACAAAGTTCCTTAGGTGAATGAGCGAAAGTGTTTGTTCCATATAAAAATTTAGAGGCTGGTTGTTTATTCATAATCTGATCGATTTCTTCTTTTGTCTAAGCAGAAGATATTTTTGTTTTTCTTTGAGCAGAAGTAAAAAAATACTCTTTCTCTTGTGTTAACTGGTTTTGAGGTTGGATGTCTTCTTGAGCCTCTTCTAGTGAATATTCACTTGAGTTTGCAGGGAAAATTTGAGTATTTTCTATTGTTTCCTGATCTTTTTCTATTTCAAACAATGCCTCATGATTATTACGACACTTAGTTTGCATATAAGGTTCATGAGTTGTTCCTTTTACATCATTAGGATGCCACTCCTCTCTTAAAATATGAAATGAGTTATAACATAGAGGGAGAGTCCCTGTATGTGTTGATTTTTCTTCTATTTAAGGTTCTGTGTTTTCTAAGTGGCTACTTGTTTCCTTAGAGTACTGCTCACTATTAGTATTTGAAAATTGGTCGTGAAGTTCTCTTAACAACATAGTACAAGATATAGGTAGGCAATCAGGAATTTCTTGACAATATTCCTCATTGTTTTCTATAAAGTCTTGATCATCATACATGTCTTGCTCATTGTCTAGGTCTTGTAGTGGTTGAATTTGTTCTTGATCTAGAAAAAGCATGGGCTGCTCTATATCTTCAATATTTAAATTAGCCTCATACTTATCCATCATTTTTTCAAACATGTGCAACATTCTTTCCATCTTGGTCAATATTTTTTCTTCTGGGTCTGCATCTGAATCCATGTTTGTAAAAAAGAGGTCATTGTATCTCGTCAACTAGTTCAGAGTCCTCTACTAATGGAGTGATTTGGTCTTTTGGGAGTTGTTGAGTGTGGAGTCGCCAGGTGGAAAATTTTTAGCTTTTATGGAGGTAAAATGTTTTATGGTTACACCACCATGTTTATTATGAAACAAATCTAAGGATGTCTGGGTCTTCTGAGGTCTCAGAGTTGTATAAAATGTAATTCACTCAGAATTGTCCCCAGCAGAGTGGCCATTATGTTGGGGTTCCGGTGTTTTGGCAGATTGGCATATCCAAAAGACAAGACAACATCAAACCACTTTGGGATTCTAGGATCTAGCCCTCCTGGATCCAGAGAGGGATCTCTTTATAAATGTAAAGAATGATATATCTTTAAGGTCAGTTTATGGTATTAGGCTAGGTATGAAGCACAGGGTTTTTTTTTGTTTTGGTTGGTCAAGGATATAATGAAGATAAAAGAAGTATTTATGAAGGGTGAAGGTGAAAGTAGGTGAAATAATGGTTCAGCTAATAAGATAGGCAAGGAGAAGCATCATTCCATTGGGCTATGCAGTCATAATAGGGTTTAGTTGAAACATCAAGGTTTAAGAGTGGTCCATGGGGCAACTCATCTATGTCAAAGGGTCTCTTTACGTTGATTTTATGGAATGGAACATTAAAAAGTGGAGTGAGGGAAATCAAACAGATGAAGAAACAAATAAAAACCTAAGATCAACTAAGTACTTCGAAACTATCCTGCTTTTGGCATGCACTTAAGAAAAAACACAAAGTAACCTAAGATCAAGTAAGTACTTTTAAACTAGCCTGCTTTTGATGTACTTTATAGAAAAAACATTTAAAAGCATAGAATAGATTAAGATCAAGTAAAGACTTTTAACTTAGTTTGCTTTCAGCATATTCAAACAGAAAATTTTCAAAGCAACTATTGGAGAAGAAACTAGAGGACAGGGCTAACCATAGACTGCCCTAGTTCAACCTTAATTAGCAAAATTTTCAAGACAACATTTAAGATAAACAAAGAATAGCCTAAGATCAGGTAAGGAATTTGAACCTATCCTACTTTTGGCATACTCTTAGGGAACTTTTCAAAGCAACTGTTGGAGAAGAAACTAGAGGACAGGGCTAACCATAGACTTCCCTAGCTCAATCTTTAATTAGGAAACTTATCAAGCACATTCAAAGACAATATCCAAAGTTGTACTCAGGCAATATGGGCTCACCAACATTTTACTAGTCATACTCTAATGAATTACCTCCAAATTAACAATCAGTAGAAAACATAAAGGATAATTTTTTTTAGTGAGATTTAGGGTACTTCAGAAGTAAATCCTAATCTATATTTGTTGTTCTATATCAGAGGAAAGTGGAAAGAATGGAAACAAAAATAAAATATCAACTTACAATAAGAAACACATCACCATCGACATAGACCACGATCCCATAAATTAGCTATTTGTATTTGATGTTCAAACCAGTTACGATCTTCAAGTCCAATAGGCCTCTACAGCTTCAAACTTCTCGTCTCAGCTTATGTGTCTTCACTTACAAACAGAGCTATAGTAGCTTCAAAAGGCTATTTACATGCAACAGATATCCAAAGACCAACCTCTATAATGTTTTCTACAGCAGTATTTATAGAATAATGAGGAGGTGAAGTGTAGGAAGGGTTAATTTGTTCAATTAGTGCAGAGTTAGTGCTTCTCGGCCTTTGAAGGACCAGATGGAATATTTTTGACATGTATTAACTCTTTAAATTGATGATTTACATTAAATTCCATCAACTTAAGTCCCTTTTGTTGACTTTGGGGTCTTTTTGGTAGGCCAACAATTACTTCTGAGCTATATATGTCACTAATATCTCTGACTGACTTAACTGTGCCTTGTTTTGATGTGAAATAGGACTACACGTGGTAGACTGGGTCGATGGGAAGTAACTAGCCTCTCTGATTTGGCGTGAAGAGGCTTCTCTACTGATCTGTATTTATCTGATATTCATAAATCATTGATTTGGCAATGTACTGTGCTTTTTCATGCTTCATTAAGCCTTCTTCAATCATCTTTAGATCTCTGTCCTTGTTTTCTGATACACTTCGATGCTTCTTCTACATTTTTACAGGTGACAGAGGCTTTCTGAACTGGAGGGTTCAATAGATAGTCAATAATCATGACTTATTGAGTAAAGTCTTTGGGAAAATACCCCTGTTGGTTCCCTTCTTGCATTGATTGTGGCCTTCGATCGCCATATTTGGCCCTATGTCTCTTTACTAGACTGTGGGATATTTCGGCGCTCAAAAACCAGACATGGAACCTACAAAACAACAAACTATTACAAAATCCTACATTCTTGGGCTTAAACTGCTCTAGAGGGCTTAATGGAGGCGGAAGGGCTTATGCAAAAGAAATGTGAAATGCAGCGATGGAGGGCCGAAACCATGGCGGAAGTGAAAAATGGTCTGAATGGAGGTTTAAGCATGAGGTGGAATAGGGACCATTGGATCAGCGGGATCAACGGTTGAGGTTGAATCGGTAAATGGCATCGGCGGAGGACGCGATGAATGGGGGGAACTTGGGCGCTGGAGCTGCGATGTGTGATGCTGCGCTGGCTTTTGAATCGATGGTTGTAGATCCAATGGTGGAGTTTTTATGAGGGAGAGATGCACATACAAGTGGGACTGGTGATGAAATCAACAATTTTGGTGCGGAGCGCAAAAGAGGTTAATAGTGCGATCAAACCCGGACCGTTGGATCACAGATGAGATCAACGGTGGGGATTTAATCGGGGAATCGCATCGGCAGAAAATGATGGATGGGGTGAGAAGAGTCTGTGATGCGATGGGATCCTGGCCGTTGGTTCTTGTGGGATCAACAATGGTGATTTAAGCGGGACATCGCATCGGCGAAAAGCGGGAGTGCGGGGTCGAACGCCAGTGGGATCGCGCGATGCGATGGCATCACATCGGAGGTTTCTAGGAGACGACAGTGAAATAATTTTGCAACGGAGTGATGTGATGGGCCTAGCGCTTGGTCGCAGCATGGGTCATATGTGGAAAAGGGGCTGGGACTAAGGCTGAAAGGGGCTTAAGGCCTTAATGTTAAAAATGGGGTTTTTGCCAAAATGAAGATTTTTGAAGGGTTCCGATAAGGTTAGAAAAGGGGTTTCAAACCTTATGATAGGTATTTACAAGGCTTAAAGGGATTTTGAAGGGAATGGAGGAAAATAATGGGCAAACATAAGGGAAAATGAGGAATATGGAGGCCTTTGAAAAGAATATTTCTTTAATAAAAAACAGGGTTTTGATGGAAACAGCAGTGAAGATGGTTCTTAGGACAGAAAACATAACCAGGCTTCAAGAATGATAGATTTTCATAGGAAATTTTCTCTTGAAGGCTAGATCACAAATTTAGCCACCCTTTTGCTTTGAAAAATTATTATGGGTGGCTAACAACCGGTAACTTAATCAAACCACTATGAAAGAGCGATGTTCCATTTCCTGGTTTTTTAACTTGTACCTTATCTGACATCTTAGGTAAGCTCTATATAAGTAAAAAGGTAAATCAAGAGACATATTACCAACAAAATGTAGCACAAGCCTAAGGTGGTAGGAAAATACCATTTGATATCTCCCTTCAGAAGTGAAGTACTTATGAATAATTAGTAGCAGCTTTAAGAAGTTGTCTTTCATGTAGCTCCTTGGGATGACATTCATGATATCAATCTCAATATGATCTGGCTTGATAAATTATTTACAGTCTTGCATGGTGAACTTGAAACCTTTGAACCATTTTTCTCCTCCTCTAAGGATTCCTCTTGCTACTGCAATGGTATCTAGTGTTACTGTGAGGTTCAACATCTCCACCTTTGAAGTTTTCCCATTGAAACTGATAGTAAACTCCTTAGAAACGTGCACATGGCACCCTTGCAATTTTTTATAGAACTGCAAACACCCTGTTCTTCTGAACACTTCTAAGGTGCTTGGGTCTTCATTCAATAAATTCATGTTTTATGGCTCATATCTGAGGAAATGGCCACCCTTTTTGGTCTTCCTCTTTGCATCCATGGTGATTTCATACCTTCTCAGCCTTGCTTGATTAGTGACACTTGCAACTTTTGAAAATTCCAACAACCAGCTTGGCTTGGTGAAACAACTCTCAAGAACTCAGTAGCATGTAAAGATGAAGTGGAGAATGAAAAAATACTCAATTGGGTAAATTTTTAAAGTTTCGATGACATCTCATGGCTTAATCATGACTCATGCATGCTAAAAGCAGTAATAATGACCTCAACCATGACCTTTGTACCTTGATTTTAACCTTAACTAACTCAAATGACATCCACCCTAAAACTTCTAATCATTGACTAACACCTTGCATCGAATTTGAAAAGACAGACAGAAAAACCTCTTTTTTTAGCGTAGTTAGTTCATTTCCTGGCAGTTTCGCTATGAAACTATTAGCCGTTTCGTAGCGAAAACTGACTTTTTATAGCGTAAATCACTAAGAAAACAAGAAAAACTAGCTAAAGTGACCTTTTCGAATTCAAAATATTGGGAAATGAAATATTTCAGAAAATGATGACTGATGGGACATGATATTACTTGAGTGGGGGTTGGTTTGGACCTTAGGATAAGTTAATATGAAAAATTTAAATTTCTCCTTTACCAACTTGTGACAAATGAACTCTATGACCATACCTTTGACAAATGAACTTCTAAGACTATGTCAAATGATGTTTCACTTTTTCTGAGTGATAACAACACTCATTAAAGGGAGAGTTGCAGAGGTTATGGATCCACTAATGAGGGGGAAAGGCCTTACCTCAGAGAGGAAATATTTGGAGATAATATCAAGGGTAAAAATAGTGAGTTTCCGAATATATCCTCAACAAACAAGTACTAGAACTTCATTCTAAAAAATTCTAGAGGTCAAATCTTCTTCTCCATTTTTGGAGAACCTACCTGAAGAGGAACAACACAACTTTATTGTTGAATTCCCATGCTGGCAGCATTGTTTGCAAGATAGGGACAAGGTGAGAAGGATGACAATATTAAGAGAAGAACCGTGCTAGGGTTTTGAAATATTTTTTTTTTACAATTTTTTTATAGAAAATATTCAGGGCATTTCTCTTTTAGGTTTTTGGGAATATCTCAAACATGTTATCTAGTCTTAATAAGTTTATAAATATTTTGTCACATTTCAGCGTTTGTGACATGAGTGACACAAAATATAACACTTTGGATAAGGACATAGTAATGCGACAAAATACTATGTAACAGATGCCCTTTAAAGAATTAAAGAAAAACCAAAAGTGATGGTTGAATCGCTTTATCAGCCATGACAAGGAATTTGCAAAACCACCATTAGGAGCGTTTCTAATCAAACACAATAAAATATATGACATATTTGATATGAACATGCCTAATAACATATCTCCAAATAGGCATAAAATAACATATGAACCCACAACATGGGTGTTAGGCACTAAGATGACACTTGAAAATAACATTAATCCTACCTTCATTGATATTATCAACCTAGGATTCATCTTTTATTTCAAGGTTATAGGAAAAATCTATGCAAAGATAGAGTCTTAGATTATGAAATAGTGTGAAGAAATCACTACAGAAGAATTACAAGAAATATAAATCGTTACAGAAATAAATGATTCATAACAACAAATGATTACTTCTCTGGCTACATTTCTACTATTCATGAAATAATCTATTCTAAATTATCAACCACTCTTTCTATCCCAAAATACTTCAAAAAATCAAGTGCTTAAGGAAACTTACTAAATCACACAAATGCGTGGAAATTTTACTTACCGGATATAACTCATGGAATTCGCAAAATCACACTTTCACATCTGTATAACTAATTGATGAAATTCAATCAAAGATTTTAGGAAATATATAACCAAATCCCAAGACAAAACATTCAATTAATTAACTTCTATAAGAAAGAAAAAAAATAATCAATAACACAGCTAATGTGAATATGGCAAGTAACCAATGAATAGTGATACATAAGAGACAATAGATCCTCGAGAGACTAGGCCCAAGGTCTCTATAAGCACAACCTTGGATAACTCAATACAAAAGAACTAAAATAAAGTATCACACAAATTCATTAACTTAAAAATGTTTTACAGAATAATCTTGAGAAATTTCAAAGTTGGATTGTTGTTTGTAATACATAGTGTTACACAACATTTTGTTACTATACCTGCAATCCCCATCTCGGACATTGGAGGACCATTTATATGACTAATAAGAAGTTTCATGCCTTGTAAAGACCATCATTACATCCCTTACCATGAGGAAAATGTTCCTTATATTGAAAATTGCTTGAGCAGGCAATCAGAAACACATGGTTTTGGGTTGGCGCTGGTAGACCATTGTTCCCTTGCGCCAATGAGGAATATTAACACTAGATCCTGTGCCCATTGGCATTCCATCCCAGTGAGCTACCCACGCCAAGCTATTTTTGGAATGTTTTTTAAAAATAGAGCCAAATTTTCCACGATAACAACTTCGTGGGCGAGTCAGCCTGGGTGGTTGGACTGAATAACCATGAACACCCTCCTTTGGCCTCTTGTTTCCACATTTTGGGGCAACCTCCCAAAGGATAAGGCCTCCCTTCCAAAATTTTAGGGATCCCAACCTCCTCCTCTCCCTCTATAAATAAAGCTATCTCCCATTGATACACTAGCTGAAAAATTATAGTTGAATAGCTGAAGAGAATTGTTGAACATCTTGTGGGAGAGATAGAGCAGAAAGAGACCTTTGTCGAGAGAAAGCTTAGGCTTCTGTCCTCACCTCATCCCAATTCCCTGACAATCCTTTAAGACGCGCTCTGACTGAACCTGCTGAAGAAGGTTGTGACGTCAAGGCTCAGGTTGTTATCTCTTTCTTCTATTTATATATACATGATTATTGTCTGGTTCCCGTTTTGTGTTAATATGGTTTATTTTGCGCAACATGTTTAATCCTCCTTGACTGATTAGCTAGTTGTGAATGTAATTATTGTCTTGTACATTGTTATTTTCCTTTGATCTTTGTGTAGAAATTCGAGTACCATTGCCAAAGGACCACGACCTGTCGAGGCAGAGATCAATAGGCCGCCACTGCTACAACTGTGACAATCACGTTGGACTCCAGGTAGGACAATCTACCCCAACCTATTTAATTTGTTAACTAGGAACCTACACATTAGGTTTTTCCGTTGCTGCTAGACCCACTCTACAGCTAGAGGGATCATTTTTGTCTGCAGAGAGGATTTACCTACTCAACAAGTTGGCGACTCCATTGGGGATCAATGTGAGTTTTTCGTCTCGTTGTTCATTGGGAATTTTCCTTGTCGATTCGACTTCAGTCATTTGATTTCTTGTTTGTCTTTTTTGGCTTGCTTAACTATTTCGATTCCTCCTACTCAACTCGAGAGTGTCAAGATTGACCTCTGCTCACTCGTTTTTCCCTTTTCCCATATTTTTCTCGCTTGGCACGGGTTTTCTTTGAATAGTCGCACCAATTGGTGCTTTTTGCTTTTGTTGCAGTAGCACCAACCCCTATTTGGCTTTAATTACCACCTTACAGTCGTGCCAAATCCTATAGGATTTGGTTTGACCTCCCCTCTGATTTTTTGGTCAGTTGTGCTTGACTCTGGGTTGTTTCTTTGATTTTCAATTGGTCTTTTGGGCTTGTTCTGACTACTGTAATCTTGTTCTTCTCAGTTTTTTGTCCATTTTCTCATCGGTGAGATTCATAACCCAAGGGTTCCTGGGTGTCTTTTACTCACTGTGCCTTCTGGTGGAAGTTTGAGCCTCTTTTATTTTCGTCAGTTCGATTCCCTGATCAATTGTGTTGGTCTTTCTTGATCCTTTATGTTTTGGTTTGTTGAATGATTACCTTTTCTTTTTATTTGACTCTCCATTTAATCACTTCGAGCATAGATCAAATTTCTCATTTGGATCATTTTGAAAGCTTTTTGTTTGTTTGAAAGAGTGCATCATTGGTTTGAGTATGTTTTTATGTTTGTATTGCTTTTGAATTATTCATTTTAAGATCTCTACATTCGTAGTTCTCCAAACTAGTTTTCTCTTTCCTTTTTAATGTAATTAGTGCATTGTGTGCTTCATTCATTCAAAAAAAAAATGTGCATTCTTTTTTTTGCATCTAAAATGAAAATTTCTTTTGCATAACTAGATCTTAGAGAACTAGGAAAGAGTTTTTCATTTCTCGTTTGTTTGTATTAGATGCATTATTGGACTTCTTCTTATGATTTCATTGCTTGCTACTTTATAAAAGTATCTATCCTTATCTTAGTTAGCATTCATCGAATGGAAAATGATGTTATTTTTCATGTAGTGTGAATTTAAGAATTCGAGACTCCATTCGGTAGGGCCTTGAAACCGAAACATTAATTCAATATCAACTTTAAAATTTATTCAATTAATCTAAGGAAGCATAGGAACCTAATGCAAAATTTTTAAAGGTCTAGGCTAGTGACGTGTTCTAGCATCATTAAACCTAGTAGATGTCATTTTCGACGTGGCCTTAGACAACAGTATTATGGACTTGTGCTCCCTGTACGGTCGCGTATATAAAGGGAGACTGTAATATTCCAAAACTGGAATTTTCTATAACAATAAGAATACCTTCAGGTATTCCAAAGTTGGAGAA
This sequence comes from Pinus albicaulis, assembly GCA_034641835.2. NCBI lineage: Eukaryota > Viridiplantae > Streptophyta > Pinopsida > Pinales > Pinaceae > Pinus > Pinus albicaulis. The sequence continues at coordinate 901,940,151 of CM076571.1, read as the reverse complement.
TAGAAATTAATCAAATCATGTAATTTGTTTTAACACATAGCCATCATAATAACAATCACAGCAACAAAGTATGCCTTTATACAATTCACCAAGTGGGGAAAAGTAGCTATTTTTGACTCAAAAACGTTATTTTCTGAATATTGAGTTATAACAGTGTAAAATAACAATTTTGTCCCTTATAATGAACAATAAAGGGCATGCATGCAAGATATTTTTAGAAACAAATTCCTTTATCCTAGTTAAATAGGCCTCCCATGCTCAAGATAGCTAAAAATTTCCAAAACCCCAATACTGCAAAATGCCGGAGCTGCTGCATAAGAGACTACGCAGTATAAATACAAGTTAACTCAGAAAATAGAGAAATATGGTAGAACCAAGTCCTCAGCGCTAGCTGAGCATACGAAGAAGAAGAAGCATCATATTTTTTTGGAAGATGCTAGGGTCCTTGCTAGGGTGGATCATTTCCATCACCGGAAATTTAGGGAGGCGTTAGAGATTGAGAAGAGGCCTTGTACGTTGAATAGTGATGATGGATGGAAGGTTAGCATTTACTGGATTCCATCTCTTCACTCCTTGTAAAGGTCCTTCCTTTTTTCTTTGGTATTTTTATGTTTTTATCTTATTATTATTATTTGATTTGATATTTATAATTTATTTTATTTTTATTTTTCTTAGTCTAGTTTTAATTTTATTTATTAATGTTACTTATTACTTTATTAATTTATTTGTGTATTATATCCTTTATTTTTATTATTTTTACTCTAAAAAAAAAAAAAAAAAATAATAATAATAATAATAAAAATATAAATAAATAAAAATAAAAATAAAATAAAATAGCATAAAATCACTTCTTATTTTATGTATTTATTAATATTTTTATTATCATTTTATTTTATTTTATTTTCAAAATTTATTTATTTATTTTATTTTTAATTTATTTATTTTATTTATTTTTAATTTAATTTAATTTAATTATTATTATTATTATTATTTTATTATTATTTTATTTTTATTTTCATTTTTATTATTTATTTATTTATTTTTAAATCCTAATTAAACATTTTATCTATTAATGTTTTTATTTATAGATTAATTTCTTTTATTTGAACTTTGACCTTTATTTGATTTTTATTTTTATTTTATTTTATTTTATTTTATTTATTTATTTATTTATTTTTTGGGGTGTCATTTTAGTTTTTAGTTTTGGTTTTATATTATTTTTAGTTTTGACTAGCATTTTTAGTGTTGGGTTAGTTATGTTTTCTGTTTTTATTTCTATTTTTATTTTTGACCATTTGTATTTTTTTGGTTCATATTTTTAATTTTAACCGTTCTTTAACTTTTCTTGGGTTTTGACCGTTGCTTCTCTCCTCATGGTATAAATAGGTTTGTCTGATCAGCCAATCTTCAGTATCCTGATGATGAACTACAGTTGGTAGTTCGAAACACGTCGGTCCTAAAATTCTCATGTGATTTCCCGAAATATTTACAATATAATAGAGAAATATATCTGATAATATTATTAGAATACTCAATGAGGCATAAAAACAGATATCTAATCTCTTATATACAGATCCAAGAAGACCCGGGAAGGGTTTCTTGATAGAAAAGATATACAAGAGAAAGTTGCTACAAATCTGTGGCTGAATTACGCTGTATGGCTGAAGCTCTGCATCATATGGCTGAACATGCAAGGAAATGATTGTAGATGCTTCCTCTAGCTTTCCCAAAGAAAGGATAATCCTCCTCTTGGGAAACTAGCTCCTCAAAATGGGGTTTTGACCCCTCCCATTGCACACCTTAAGAAATAACATAGTTTTTTAAAGAAACTATGTTTTTGTTGAAGGTAAGTGCTTGGCCCAACACCTGATAGTGGAAAATTTAGATCAGAAGTCTCCTCTTAGATTTCTCAAGAAATATCTCCAAGAAAGAGTAGGGAATCCCCACCCGGGCAAACCCTTGCACTAAGCAATGCAACAACTTCGCTAAACAACCAAGTATGCAGGAAGTCTAAGTAGACCACATAAAAATATAATCTCCAATATATCCCTATGCTTTCCATCTCCTTCATTATATAATTGATGAGCTTCCTCACCAAGGGTCCCACCCACTATGAGGTTGCTTCCATGCAAAGGCTCCTCTACAAAAAACTGCGTTGTCCATCAAGATGGTGCAATGTATCTAGACAAATTTGCTGACTTAGTAAAACTTTACTAATTCTTCATGTCCTGTCCCTTTTCACACTCAAGGTGGCTTCATTTTATCTAGCTGCATTGATCTCTATTCACATTGAGCTGGCTTTATTTAGAATCCACTTCTTTGAGAATAATCATGTTGACTTGGTCAAACTTGACCTTGTCCACATAGTTTATACCTTTTTCACACATGTGGATTCTTGAACTAGTTATTACATGATCCCCTTTCACATTAGGAGCGATTTTTATTCATACCTGAGCAAATTATGAGCCTCCTTGCCCACTTATTCATTTATCTAACTTTTAGAAGAAAAATTAATACTCTTATTAGTTGAAGCTAAATTAGGAATATTACAGTCTCCCCCTCCCAAATGTTGCTTGTCCTCAAGCAACTGCAACGGTGCTGTAAAATCTCTCCTCTTCCCCTTGTGGCCCTTTCATCTGATAGTCTCCTCCATTGCTTCAGAATTTTTGCAAAAATTCCATCTCCCAATGGCTCCTCCCAAGTGTGCAAGTTGGCCTTTGGTGAATAAACCCAATGGCTCTCATCATGAAAGAATGGAAGGTTGTTATGGAAACCTTCTTGATATCCATGGCCTTCTCAAGATAGAAGTGATGACAATCATGGGGAATTTCATCATCAATGGAGGCCTCCCTCCTCCATGCTATCATCCAAATAAAATGAATTACCTTCTAGCTCGGTAATTCATAGAAAAGCTCCTCCCAATGGCTCATGAGAGGCATGCCCCAAGTGCTCCAACCAAACACATGGTCCACATCATAAAGAAACAAGTGGTATGCAATGGTGGCCATATAGTTTCTCATGCTCCCCTTGGAACATGTAGTGCAGAAAAAGTAGGGACTCTCTTCCCCCAAAGACACACCCAACAAATGTGTCTCTCCTCCAACCATGTTCCCAACAAAAATAAGAAGATATTCAGCATGTGGGATCATAATTAAGATCATGGTAGTTGCCATATAAAATAAGGGAGAAGAACAATGGTCCCTCATGTGCAACCAACACAGTTTTCCTCTTAACTGCCATAGAATATGATATGACAAGCGTTCTCCCCAACACTTTTTTGCTGCCCCATCCTTCTTGCATGCTTGGAGAAGTTGTATGATGGTTGGTGTTCAATAATCACACCATGAAGAGTACATCACCTCTCCAAGATCTCCCAAGGAATGGCTAGCATCACCATTATTTATGGCCCAAAGTGGCTCATGAAGCCCATTAGAAAAAGTGCCCCCTCTTGGAGCCAAGACCTACACATGAGTGTTAAGAAAATAAAATTATATAATAAATACATCATGAGATTCGGAAAAAAAATGTTTATCATACATTTGTTTAAAATCATCAAGGTAGCTCATGGATGAGCTCCCTTTCACACTCAATGAATAAGGAGGTGATAATGATAACTCTTCCCAAGAGTTATGTTCCTCCTCAACTAGAAAATGATTCATGCACTTACTCATATGAGAGTGCATCTCCTCCTTGAAATTTTCCCACATGAATCCATCTAAGGTAGTATGATATTTTTTAATGAAGCTAGTGGGATTTGAAAGCAAGACCTCATAAGTTGTGTTAAGTAGCTTATTCTTGAGTTTGGAATCTTTAGTTTAGTAGATTTGATAATAAAAATAAATGATCCCATAAACTAATTTATACTTCCAATCTTTTTCTTTCCGACCAAGAACCTTACATGTGAATAGGTCCTTAGAATATTCCATCAAAACTTGGGACTCCCAATAAGGATCTAGGCTTCCCAGTATTGACAACGCTGTATAAATATGAAATGATGCATTTTTCATATGATGGCTTTCCTCCTTGACATGCTTGATGTCAAATTCACATGTTGGAGTATTCCCAACTTTCTTTTGTTTCCTTTCTTGCAGCTGATCTTGCTCAAGACAAGATTGAAGTTTAGGAAAGTCACCCTCCCCTTGAAAGGTTCTCTTTCTCAAAAACTTCCACAATTTTTCTCCTGCATACAAAAATGAAATTATTTCTTTCTTATGTTCAGAAATATTCATTATATATTGGAGTATCCTTTGCTACCCCAAATCAATGGAGTATTCCTTTGATACTATGCTCATATCAACACAAATTTCTGAATCTATCCCCTCTAATGAAAATAAATGAATGGAAGAAAGCAAGGTCAATTTCAGAAATTTGCCTAGCCTTCCATCAATAATTTTCAGTGCTGTAGTGGCTCCTTCCAAGGTTCCCTATTTAACCAAATAGGTTGCTGCTGCATATAGTTGATATAACGCTTTAGTTTCCCTCCAATAAGGAGGTCTTCATGCTGAAATGCCTCCTTGCAAAGAGGCATCAAGGCATAGAGTAGGATGTGAATGTAGGTGGACAAATTTGCCCCTACCTTTATTGCATAAGTCCTCTTGCCTTATTTGTTATTGTAAAATTTGAAATAGATAAGGATAAATGCTCTCCATCTTGTGATGCCATTCCTCCTCTTTTCCTTCTCCTATCTTTAAGATCTCATCATTTGGAAATGAAGGTACATGCTGCTCATGTGTTATGCCAAGAGCTCTGTGTGTGAGACCTTTTGGAACTCCTTGCAAGAGTGCAAGAGTTTCTTTCTTTTGTGCAAGTGATCTATTCTCCTCTTCATGAGGTTCTTGAGGTGCCCTTGTTATGACTTCGTTATCTTTTCCTGCCTCCCCTTTCTCTTCTTCACTACTTGAAGTTCCCTTACCTTCAACAAGAGACCTTAGATCTTGGTCCTCTTTTGAAGAAGGAATCTTCATGTATTCCTTTTGAGAAGGAATCCCTTCATAAAAATGAGGTCTTGCCCTTGGAAAAGCATCAAACAAACTCACACCCTCTTCATTAGTTTTCAAAAATGGAGTTGGATTTATAGACCCTCCCAACTCGTGCAAAAGTTTTGTTTGATGTGGTTTGATAATTGCAATAGAAGATGTTTCACATGAAATATCATCAAACCTCTCTACTAATCTTCTAATGAACCTTGAATAAGTAGATGTATTTGAATTTCTTAAGGAAAATGATTCAAACAACCACCAAGCATAGGCCTTACCCTCAAAATGCAACACTGCTACTTTGATGGCTTGAAATTCTGAAACTTGATGTTGCTGCACAAAGGTGTCTAGCTCCTTCACCCAAGCCCTAGTTGGACATAGAGGTGATTCATAAAAATTGGATAGAAAGAATCTACCCTCACCCTGCTTCTTTCTCCTTGTGCTCCTTTCCTTCATTTGGAAAAACCCTTGGAAATTCAAGTGATCTTTGAACTCCTCGAATTGATCTTCATATTCCTGCAAATAATCACCAAGAGTATCTCTCTTTGTCACATATCTTTTCTTCCTCTTCATGAGGAAATTGCTTATAGAACATGGTATATCTGTTGATATGGATGAGTGCTCATATCCATAAGATGAGGATTTATAATCTTCCTCTTGTATAAATTTTGCTGAGGGATTTTCATATTTCTCCCTCCTCATTTCTTTGATGCCCTTGCTTCCACCCTGCAGATTTGGAAAAAGAAGTTTTTATAACCTCATTCCTCCAGAAAACAAGGGTTTTCTCTTATTTATTCTGCAAATATCCTCCTCCCCATGAGAAGACTCCATGATTCTTGAAGCTCACAGGCTAAGCCAAGATTGTTGCTCGGATACCACTGTAATATTCCAAAACTGGAATTTTCTACAACAATAAGAATACCTTAACGTATTCAATGATTTGAGAACAACAAGTAATCACTCATGTAATGTGCTTGAACACATAGCCATCATAATAACAATCACAACAAAAAACTATGCCTTTATACAATTCACCAAGTGGGGAAAAGCAACTATTTTTTCCTCAAAAATGTTATTTTCTAAATATTACAGTGGAAAATAATGGTTGTGTCCCTTAGAATTAAAAATATAGGACATGCATGCAGAAGAGTTTCAGAAACAAATCCTTTTAACCTAGTTAAACAGGCCTCCCATGCTAAAGACAACCAAAAATTTCCAAAACCCCAAGACTGCAAAATGCCGGAGCTACTGCATAAGAGACTACACAGTATAAATAGAGGTTAAATCAGAAAATAGAGAAACATATCTGATAATACTATTATAATACTCAATGAGGCATAAAAATAGAGATCTAATCTCTTTTATATAGATCCAAGAAGACCCGGCAAGGGTTTCTTGACAGAAAAGATATACAAGAGAAAGCTACTGCAAATTTGTGGCTGAATAATGCTATATGGTTGAAGCTCAGCATAAGATGGCTGAAAATGTAGAGTAATGGCTGTAGATGATTCCTCTAGCTTTCCCAAAGAAAGGCTCATCCTCCTTTTAGGATACTAGCTCCTCAAAATGGGGTTTTGAACCCTCCCACTGCACACCTTAAGAAATAGCATAGTTTTCTGAAGGGACTGCATTTTTTCCAAAGGAAAGTGCTTGGCCCAACACCTGAGAGTGGAAAATTTAGATCAGAAATCTCCTCTTAGATTTCTCAAGAAAGATCTCCAAGAAAGAGTAGGGAATCCCTACCCGGGAAAACCCTTTCACTAAGAAATGCAACAACTTAGCTAAACAGCCAAGTATGAAGGAAGTCTAAGCAGATGACATAAAAATATAATATCCAATATATCCATATGCTTTCCATCTCCTTCATTATATAATCTATGAGCTTCCTCACCAAGGGTCCCACCCACTATGAGGTTGCTTCCATGCAAAGGCTCCTCCACAAAAATTGCATTGTCCATCAAGATGGTGCAATGTATCTAGACAACTTTGTTGACATAATAATCCTTGACTGATTCTTCATGCCCTATCCCTTTTCACACTCAAGGTGCCTTCATTTTATCTAGCTGGATTGATCTCTATTCACATTGAGCTGGCTTTATTTAGAATCCACTTCTTTGAGAATAAATCATGTTGACTTGGTCAAACTTGACCTTGTCCACATAGTTTAGACCTTGCTCACACATGTGGATGCTTGAACTAGTTATTAATGATCCCCTTTAACATTAGGAGGGGATTTTATTCATACTTGAGCAAATTATGAGCCTCCTTTCCCACTTATTCATTTATCTAAATTTTAGAAGAAAAATTAATATTCCTATTAGCTGAAGCTAAATTAGGAATATTACAGAGACCCTCATAAGTTCAAATCCTTTATCCATAGGAAGCCGAGTCTGCAGCCCTGTAACTATGATACACCAAACACAACATTCGGGGAGAATACCTGCATGTACGTTAAGTCCTTGGTCATTTCTCTTTCATCTGATCACTAAGGTGTATATGGTAGTTCACGGAAACTTGGTACACCCTATTTTTCAGATTACCTAAGTAGTCATTTCGATATTTTCATGACTCCTTAAACAAGAAAATATCATCGAGCACTTGACCTTTCATGCCCATTTAAATCTGAAAGTGATTAGAGTCATCTTGTGTGTGTTTCTCGAGTCTTAAAACATGAAACAACAAATTTTTTTCTGATGTCATAAAATTAATTACCTACAATCACATGCCCGTTAAACGTTTTCTACTTGGCTTTTTTTTTGCATTTCGTTAGAGTTTGATCATGAAGCCTTGAATTGGCTACTCATTTTCCTTACTGTATTGAAATATTGTCACAGAGGTGGAACCACCAGTTTCATCATGTTCCTCACTTCCTCCTAGTGGTAGTCCTTTTCCTGAAGTTTCTTTTGAAACCCCTCATTCCACTAGGTCTATCGAGTTTCCGCAGCCTATTGTCCTGAGTGTTCAACCTCTCGCTACTCGGTCTCCTCCTGAAGAGTCAATTGAGTTCAATTGACCACTTCAGGGTGCTTGGGCTAGTTTTGGGAGTGAGGAAGAATTCCCTCATCTTACCTCAGGATCACCATTTTTAGCCGCTTCTTTACCTCCTAGTCCTCGTCGTCTTTTCGACGATCTTACGGCTTTGTCAAACATCGATTCTTCAAGTCCTATCGATAGTGAATAACTTCCTATTTCTACAGGGGAATATCAACTTTTCCTAAATGATCTCCCACATGTTTCTATTCAGCCTTCTCCTCAATCGGTATCTCTTCCACCCGGTTATCATACATTGAGTTAGATTAATTCTGGTGTCGCATCCATAACACAATCCATTACATCGACTCCTGCAAGGAGTTTTTTCCTTCCTTCATTAGGAATGTCACCTTCAATACCTAGCTCGCTAGTCATTGTTACATCTATCCTGGTACAACCTGCTGTTTGTGTGGCTTTTTATGCACCAGTTGTTACGACTCAGTCATCAGGATGTTTTCACACTCGCAAGTCTATTTTTCTTAATCCTACGTGGCCTGTTAGACCCACCATGAGTAGATCACAAGATCATGCTGTGGAAACCATGCCTTCTTCTAGTATGGCTACAATCTCTGCTTCTATCACTGGCAGCCTTACTTTCTAAGAGTATTTGTTGGTTGTTCAGTAGCAAAACTCTGAGGGTTCTCAGAAGCCCCAAGCTCTTGTCAATCGTCTGCATCACTATGATGTCTACAGTAATCCCATATATATGCCTCCTATTGATCCACATCAAGCTATTTATCTGACTCTCACTAATCCCTATTGGACCATTCCTCATCAAGGGCTATTGACAGAGGCACAACCCTTGGGCCTGCAAGCACAACCCTTATAGGGAGAACCTTTGGTCTAGGAGGGACAAACCTTTGGTTCTGAATGACAAAATTACAGTCCACAAGGACGGCCCTTACAGGGTCAACCTTCTGTCCAACAAGGAAAACCCTATGGTCCTTTCGGTCAACCTCAGTTTCAACCAGGAGCATCTTATGTTCCTGTGGGACAGATGTATCCACCACAGGGACAACATTTTGTGCAACACCAACAGCCTTACGTTCTACAAGGCCAAGCTTTTGTAAAAAAAATACAACTCTACGGTCCTGATCTAGGTCAACCTCATTTTCAGGGACAACCTGGTCCATTACAACCATTGGGAAAACCTCTTCCACAAGGGTAACCCAGTGGCCCTCAGTATCTAGGTCAACTTGTTCCATAGGGACACCCTTCTCAGCCTCAACAACCAATTCGACCTGATCAACCTGCTCAGCAACCAGCTCAACCTGTTCAATGTACTTTGTAGCCAGTTCAACATATTCGACCAGCTCAGCAGCTCGTTCAACCTACTCAATAGGTACCACCTGAAAAACCTCAATTTTAGGCTGTATATATTGCGCCCAAAGGTTTCACTTATTACCCTCAAAATCAATCCCAGTTGGTGTATAATCCACCTCAAGGAAATGCTTACATGCCACAGTAGATTCCATATGTTGCTTAGCAAGGACCTCAATGGTATGCTCAGAATCAGTATCCCGGTCCTCAACCCCAGTATGGGCAGAAATATCTAACTTATAACCCCTATGGACGGAATCCTTTGGGACAAAACATATGGGGGAAAAATTTCTCTCAGCCTTAGAGGAATGTTAATACTGGTCCTTATCAACGACCTCCAATGCCTTTTAATCCTCAATTGTCATTTATCACAACGTTGGAACTGCTTGATGTGTCAAAATTAACCAACGATCCAATTCTTCATAATCCATATTGGTCTCCAGTTCCAACCAAAATTCCTGGGGATTGTCATAAATTTGAGGGCAAGTCCAAAGAAGACCACCAAGCACAAGTTATGACATACCATCTTTGGTGTTCTTCGAACTCTTAGGTTGACGATTCCATTTGAATTCATCTTTTCCAACAAACTCTTACTGGTGTCATTGCAAAGTGATACATTGAATTATCTCATGGCATATTCCAAGTTTTAAACTCTTTAGCCATGGTGTTTATCACACATTTTCAGTTACTGGTTTGGTATGAGACCAAGATGCACCTCCTCACATCCTTGAAAAAATATGAAGCTACTCATATCTCAAAACATATTCATGAATGGAGGTGTGGTCGTCACTTCATCAAGTTTGATATTCCTGATCAGCTTCTAACTGATTGGTTCACTACCTCATTTTTCAATCAAATCCTTAAAGACATAGCTGCGGGGGCATGTGTAACTGAAGAACAAGCCATTTCTCGTGCCCAGTAACTTGATCTTATGCACTCCCAGTCTGGTACGTTGTATGATATCTTTTCTAATTCTCATCGACCTGGAACTTCTAAAGCACTAGCAACGCCATCCGTCGATGGTATCATTGGTTCCATATCTCAGACTTCTCGGAAGTCTTCTCCTTCGAACCCTGGGAAGAAAAAATATAATCCTTCCAATGATACTTCTTCTCAGTGTCCTCGAATTCTGGTAAAACCACAGAAGTCAATGTCGTTTAGGCTACTCCAGTGGATAAAAATTCAAAAGGAAAAAATAAGGGTAAAGGTAAGGCCAAAGCCGACACCTCAAAACAGGATTGTCGGAAATCTCATTCTGATGATGGTTCATAGCGAAAACAAAATTACCCTTGTTTGGTTTGTGACTAAGAGCACTACACCAAGGACTCTCCTCAATTGGCTGAAGTGAGTAGATTGCTCAAAGGCACCCAAGGAACTCTGGCCATTCTCAAAGAACCCTTTCCATCACAGTAGACCCAGATGGTAGAGCAACCTCAGTCCTCTACCCCATTTGGCTCTTAGGTTTTCATGATGAACCATTTTGTATCCATTTCTATCGCTATCCGGTCGAAAAATTATACCGAACCGCATTAGGCAGCAGGGAAGGAGATCGCAGATGGTCCTCCTCCTCCACCTCTTTCTGGCGCTCTTTAGATTGAAATGCCCAGTACTGAGCCTGTTGTATGGCCACCTTCCAAAGGTGTACTCCATAAGTCTTCTTACAATCCCAACACCTGTGCTGCTAAACATTATAGTATTGTTGAGGATTTGGCTCAGGCGCCATCTGCAATGTCCGTGTTAGAAGTACTTCAGAGTTGTTCATCCCAACCGAAGGCTTTGTTATCTGCGATCAACGGAGTTGATCCTGCTGATTCAAGCCTTATCACTTTCGACTTGGAGAATTTTGTCCCACCTCTCCCACACCAGCTTGCAGTCATCATTCAAGTTGGCATTAATGGACTGAATATCAATCGAACAATTGTGGAAGAGGGTGTGTCTATGTGTGTCATTTCATCTTCCTACTGGAAAGCCATTGGTTCTCCACTTTTAGTTCATCTCCAAATTCTCTAGAAGCATTTGATGGAAGGGAATCTAATCCCCTTGGTGTTCTCGCTAGTTTTCCGATTAATCTAGAAGGGAAGACGGTCAACTTCGAGGTTGAAGTAGTTGACTCCAAACACAATTACAATCTTCTCCTTGGTGGTAGTTGGAATCATGCCATGTTATGCGTTTATTCCACTCTCTTTCATGTTTTGAAATTTTTGCACGAAGGAAATATCGTTACTGTTAATTAGCTGTTGTTATTCACTTCTTCTTCTGAGAACAACATTCCATACTTAGACCAAATTTCTACGCCTTACGAGAGTGTAGGGCTGAGTCTTTTTAAAGATCTTTCCCTCATGAGTATTTTTCCTCTTCCTCCACCAGACACTATTGAGATTAATATGATCTCTTAGTCTAATGACCCATGGATCATCCCTTCGCCTAAGTAGATCAATTCTTTTTGAGATTTGATGTCATTAAGTCTGATCGATATTGACTGTTTCAAACTTATTTTGGCTTTGGAGCCTCTCCTCCTAATCTTGCTCCCTTGGGAATGTCTCTTGAAACTTATTCGCAATCCCCTTGGCTCGGTGATTCAGATTCGCCCGATCCCTTAAAAGAGATATTTCCCTTCAATGAAGCCATCATGGAAACTATGTCTCTTGAAGATCCTCCATGGGATGATATTCATCATCATTCCTCATTCATGCCTGGCCTCGGTGCCATGTCTACATGTCTTGAGAGGTTCTCTTATCAGGTTCCTTCTCCTCCACTTCGAACACCTATTCTGACACATGAATTTTTTACAGAGGATAATTTGATTAATATCACGCAAATGATTCCTATAAACATTTTCGTCAAACTAGGAATTGTTGAGAAAATCGATATTGGGGTCACCTACTCATTGGATGAAGTCCAATTTTATACTAGCCTTTTCCATGAGTTTCGCGATGTCCTTCCATGGTATTATGAAGATATGCCTGGCATCGATCCCAGTATAGTGGTGCATGAGATTCCTACATATCCTGGTGTGAAGCCTGTTCATCAACGTCTTCATCCTGTGCACCCTAGAAAGGCTGCCGCTATTAAGGGTGAAGTTGTAAAACTTCTCAAAGCTAGTTTTATTTATTTGATTCCTTTGAGAGAATGGGTGTCCAATATTGTCCCTGTAAATAAGAAACAAGGCACTGTTCAGGTATATGTTGATTATCATGACATTAACCAGGCCTGCCCTAAGGATAATTATCCTACTCCCTTTATTTATCAAATTATTGATGACTGTGCGGGGAGTGAGATTTTTTCCCTTATGGATAGCTTTTCTAGCTACAACCAGATTAACATTCTCCCGACCGCTCAACATAAGACTGCCTTTATCTACCTTTGGGGTACTTTCGCGTACAAAAAGCTCCCTTTTGGTATGAAAATTATGTAGCTACATTGCAGCGAGCGATATCGTATGCTTTCCATGATGTTAAACACATCGTTCAGCCTTATTTGGATGATCTTCCAGTTCATTCAGCTAAGTGTAAAGACCATCCTGACCATCTCCATCAGATTTTTCTTCACTGTTGATGCTATAACATCTGGCTAAATCTGCATAAGCACGTATTTTGCATTGATTCCCATAGACTCTTAAGGTTTATCATTTCCAAAGATAGAATTCACCTCGATCCGCTCAAATTTGAGGCTATCATTAACCTCCCCTCTCCATCCTCATTACATCAGCTGCACAGTCTACAAGGAAAGGCTAACTTTTTACGACATTTTATACCTAACTATATAGAAGTGGCTAATGGATTCATGCGATTATTAAAGCAGGGCATCCCATTCCTTTAGGATGAGATCAGTCAGAAGTCTTTCGATGCGTTGAAGATGTTTCTTGTCAACACTCCTCTATCGCATCCTCCAAATTATCATCGCGATTATTCCTTCTATTTGGTCACCCCTTTCAGCATGATTGCCATAGTTTTGGTACAAGATGATGATGTTGGTGATGAAATTTTCATTTATTATATGTCTCGTAACATTCTCCATACTGAAACATGATATTCACATGTCGATAAGTTGGCATTGGCTACTATTCAAGTTGTTTAATGTTTTTGTCACTACATCCTGTTGCGTATGATGACTGTGATTTCTGACTGCAACCCTATGACCTACATATTGTCTCGTCAATTTCTGGGGGGAAAGTACTCGAAGCAGATTGTCATCATCCAGGAGTTCTATTTGGAGTTCACCACTTCCAAGTCGAAGAAATCATTAGTCTTCACCGATCTAATCTGGTCTCTCCCTTATGACTCTGCTCCATCTGGTTCCAAGGAACGCATTCCAAACGATACACTTTTTCTGATCAACACCCTGAATCCTTGGTATGGTGATATCATTGTATATCTTCATACTTATACCTTTAGATCTGGGTTAATTAAGGATGCTCATTAATGGATCCATCATCAATCGCAACCTTATTGTATAGTTCGAGATACACTCTACCGCATCGAAGTTGATTCCATTCTCTGTCGGTGTTTGACTCTCGAGGAGACTGAGAAAGCTTTGAATGACTGTCATAGTGCTGCCTATGGTGGTCACATGGCTGGTTATGATACTTCACAGAGAATTCTTTGTGATGGGTAATTCTAGCCCACCATCTTCAAGGACTACATTGTTGCTGTTCGTAAATGCCATGACTGCCAGATCTATCAGCGCAAGATGTACGTGCCACCTTCCCATCTCCACCCTATCATTACCATTGGTCCCTTTGCAAAGTGGGGCATCGATTTTAGGATGTGTAACCCTCACTCAGCTGGGGGGCATGCTTATATCATCGTAGTCGTTGACTACTTCACCAAATGGGGCGAAGCAATGCCTACACTTACAGACGACGATAATACCACAACTCAATTCATATTCAATCACATCATTTCTAGGTTTGGTGTCCCTCAAGCCATCATTACCAATCATGATTCCCATTTTTGGCATTATATGGTGGCATAGTTGACTTCCAAGTTGGGTCTGCGTCACGACAACTCAACGCCATACTATTCTCGAGCCAATAGCCAGGTTGAACCTATGAATAAATTTCTTGTCACCATGCTTCAACGTACGATTTGGATGCACAAATAAAACTGAAATCTCATGTTATTTTTGGCTTTTTGGGCATACCAAACCTTAGTTAAGGATGAGACCAGATTCAGTCCATTTACTATCTGGATGTAATATCCCAAAATCGGGACTGCTAGCAAGGCATGCCTGAAAAACGCATTTTTTAGGAATGGATTCTATAGCTCTTGAAATCATCCCTTGGATCCCTTATATCTGATAATATAACACCAAAATCCAAGAGGATATTAGAAAAAAAATATTTCTAGGTGGGTTAAACAGATCTCCCACACTTAGTAAAGCTTGAAAACTGCCCCAAGAAGGGACTACAGCAATACGAAAGAACACTTCCCAAAAAATAACGCAGTTTTAGATAGCAGTAGTAAGAGGCCAATGTGATAGCTCAAGATTAACTTATACAACAGTAAATCATATTTACAATGGAGCCCATTCAGTGTAAAAGAGAAAGATGGAGACTTTTATGAACAAAAACCCTCTAAATGAGGTGCTGCAACAATATATTTCACTGTAAAGCCTTGATGACATTACTTTCATAGAGTAAAAAAAATAGTTGTAGGTTTCAAATTAGGTCTAAGACAGATCTGTGTACAAAATATTAGTTCTATATCAAATCTGTACACTAGGGCTTGTCTCTATTTTTTATACCCCTTACGGGTTTTTAGCAAAATATGAAAGTATAAGAGTAGATCTTAGATCTCTTGCAGTGAGATCTATAGAATCATTCAGAAATTATGAAGTAGATACATCGAATGAATAGATCAAATCCGAAACATACATGGATTAGATGGCTAAGACATGGATCACCACGGTGTAAGGAAGGCTCCTTTACACCAGAGATCTCTCCTCCAAATAGTTGCCAAACACCCTGCAACTTCTCACTTGCAAAATAACACAGTCATAGGTATATAAAATGTGTTTTAGGCTTGATGTAGACTTTGGCTCGATGCCAAAGTATGGATCTGAAGCTCCAATCAGCTAATAACTCTTTCCAATGGGATAGAAGGCTTTCCCACTTAAAAGAGGCAATAGAATGGCCTAGATCTGAATAGACCCTAGCCCTCCACTTATTCTTGCTCACAAGGACAACCCTAACCTCAATAAGATATGAGTTATAGTTGGAAGAAGAAGGTTGGCCAAATTCTTGATAGTGGACAAGAAATGCAAGACTCTTCCAAAATGCCTCTCAAGGGAAGAGGTGGGATTTACGATCAGGGAACACCCGATGCTAAATAGTACTATTCTCGGCTAAACAACCAAAGAATGAGAAGTGTCTAAAATAGACAAATCCTTTCAAGACAATATGTTTAAAAACACCTCTCATGCTGCTCTCCTCTTTCATTTATAGTATGAAAGCCTTGCAAAAACCTAAACCAACTCAAAATGTTAGCTCCTTTCACATTTAAAACCTCCAACAAGATCTACGTTGTTCATCTAGGTACATTGCGTGTGGACAACGTTGTATATTTAGTCTGTTGACCCGATAAATTTTCACAATCCCTTTTCACACATGAGGGAGTTTAATTAAGGTAGCCTAGATTTAGCCTTGTTTACATCGGGCATTGATTTATTTTGTTGTTTAAGGAGTTTAATTTGTCCTCCTTTACAATTTTATTCTTGTAAAAAGAAAATGAAAATAAAATTGAATATTCCTATTAGCTTGGGCTAATTAGGAACATTCTGAGTCCCTCCCCCTCTAGAATGTTGCTTGTCCTCAAACAATTAACAAAGTGAGTGTTGCAACTCATCTCCTCCTCCATTGGTGTCACAAAGCAAAGGATTAGCTTCTCTCATAAGCAAAATGATGACCAAACCATCCATCCATGACTTGTACCAACAATGTCCTCATGAGATACAAAACAATTCCTCCCATAAGGAAATAATGAATCACATGAAACAACCATGGTTTTCCCAATGCCCTCCCCGAACTATAAGACGAAAGTACAGGGGAGTGTAGTCATCCCATAAGGAAAATGCATGCCTTCCCTCCTCCCTCCATTCATCCCCATGAAAATTACAAGTACATCATCAATATAGGGGATGAAGACAATGTACAAACAGAAAAAAATGTGTGTACATGGAGGTGGATCATATTCCCACATGTGGAACCAACGCAGAGCATCCCATGCCTGCATCAAACCAAGATGTGGTAAGTGGTCCTCCCACCACTTAATTGCTGCCCATACTATCTCACCATAGCTGAAAGTGTGAGATATATTTGGTGGCTTTGGGAAGCACCCATGATGATGAAAAATCTCCCATGTTCTCCCAAGGGAGTGCCCCAATTCAAAAATTCTTGGGACCCAATATTGGCCATGAGGCTTAAAAAATATATTACTCCTCCTTGGAGTCATGGCTTGCAAAAACATGGTGTAAGAATGCATGAAATCAAAATATAAAACACATGTACTAAGAGCATGCTCTTCACCAACAATTCTCCTCGTACCAAAGGAGTGGTGCATAGATCTACTCTCTCCTTCAAGGGAAGGAAGAGACAGCTGATTTAACTCTCCCTTAGTGTCATTTTGCTGCTCTAACTCCACAATATCAATGCATCTCTGACAATGCTTTGAGTATAGCTCTTTTTCAAAACCTTCCCAATAGTAGCTCCTCAAAATAGGGAGCTTCATAGAAATAGGTGTCGATGAAATTGAACCCTTCATAAGCCCTCTCTAGTAACTTCTCCTTGAGCTTGGAAGCTCTATACAAGAAGACCCTACCATGATTATATATGACTTCATCAAGGATTGAATAGCTCCCTTCATGCAACCAGGTCATCAAGAATAATGAAAGTATGAATGTCCTTGGAATATTCCACGGTGAGTTAGGGATTTCCAATAGGGATCTAATGTGCCCAAAAATGAAAATGCTGATAGTGTGTCATATGAAGTGTATTCCATGATGTTTTCGTTCTTCTCCTTGACATCTCCCATGCCAAAGGTACAATGTGGAAGGTTGCAGTCCTTCCTTGTTGCCCTCCTTGCTCATGCACATGCTTGAAAGAAGATGGAAGTTCTTCGAAGTTAGTCTCCCATGGAAGGCTACCATCTATCCAAAACCTCCTTGGTTTTGCCAAAGTATGCATGTGTGACCACCATCTCTCATTATGTATGGAAGAGGATCCTCAAACAAGTTTGTATCATAATTAAGGGATTTCCTTCCTTGCTTCATGATGGTGTCATCCTTCATCCTTGGAGCATATTTTCTCGGTGCGGTATGGGATGAGAGAATGAATAGTGATTTTAAGGGAAAAAATTCTTTCCCCTTTCCTTGTACTTTCTCCATACTCTCGGTGTTGAAGCATGGTACTTCTAATGCTCCCTCCCTCCTTGGATCTATGAAAGGAGAATCAATGCATGAAACATCTTCCATCAAATCTGAATCAGGTTGTCTCCTAGGTGGTATACCATAAGATAATGATGTCTCATGGCTCATTCCAATGTGAAAAATAAATGGGAACATAATATGACTACTTCCGCTGTGAAAATATATATCTAATTGTTGTGTGGAAGTATCATGATAAGGAGAAGTTGGAGCAACTCCCCCATCTTCTGATAGTGGATCAGCTAGGTGACCCCTCCTTTGTTCTTTCTCACTGTCTTTTAGAAAAGACACATGCTGCTCATGTCCTCCATATGGAAGATACTTAGGAAGTCCTTGTAAAGGTGCAAAAATCCCTCTAGTGGAAGCCATTGCTTCATCTCCATCTCCAAATGAAAATAGATCTCCTCTTGCTAGCACAACGCTGGAGGATATTCTTTGCTCTTCCTCTCCCTTCTCCTCATCTATGGAGACTAATTCATCATCAAAGAGATCCTTTTTATTGATCTCCTAGTGACGAAGGAATCCTCATGTATTTTCTTTGAGAAAAAAATATCTTGTTGTAGTGGGGCCCTTCGCTCTAGCAAATTGTGCAGATGAGATCCTCAACTCTCTCAACAATGTTTAGGACTAGAGTTGGCTCCATGGAATATTCTAACTTCTACATAGATGTAGATTTATTGGGCTTGATTTTCTCTCCCCTAATATGTCTCGGAATGTCTCTCATCAAATCTTGTCACTAGTCTCCTAGTGACCCTTGCATAAGAAGAGATGTTTATTCCCCTTTAAGGAAGAGGACTCAAATAGCCACCAAGCATAAGCCTTTCCTTGAAGATGCGGTCTTTGCTAATTTCAAGGATTCTTCTTATAACACTTGATGCAATTGAAATTATGTGTCAATCTTCCTTACCCAGACTTGGTTTGTGTCCTTAGATAATCCATCAAAAGTAGATAGAGAGAATCTACCCAAAGTGTGTTGAAGGCACCCTCTTCTTCTACTTTGAGGTCTTTGGATCTTTCTTCTTTGAATTGATGAACTCTAGGAAACTAATATGATTTTTGAAAACTCTCGATGAGAGACTCGTATTTTAGGAGATAAACACCAAAATATTCCTCCTTTGATGTTCCTCCTTTCCTCCTTTCTTTGACAAGAAAGTAGGCATGTTCCAATGTTGCGAGATCGGAGTTGTGTGGCTGAATTCCCACACACATGGTAGAAAGTACTAGGGATTTACTGGATGTAAGAATCCTCTGAGGGATATACATGTCTTTCTCTCTTCATTCCTCGGATTTCTCCCTTTAGTTCATGCATATCTTGAGAAAAGAGCTTTTTGAGAAATCTTCTCTCTGCAAACTTCGAGATAAAGGGTTTGGACCCTTTACTTTTGTGTCTTAGGGTGTAACCACACTTCTTCATCGGTATTTTCCTTCCAAGAAAAAACATATTGGCTCTTTAGTAGGCCATGCACGAGTGCATGTCCAAGAAAGATGCTACGATGCCCACTTTGTAATATCCCAAAATCGGGATTTGCTAGCAAGGCATGCCTAAAAAACACATTTTTTAGGAATGGTTGCTATAACTCTTGAAATCAGCTCTTGGATCCCTTATATATTATAATTTAAGACCCAAAACCAAAAGTATATTACAAACAAATATTTCTAGGTGGGTTACACAGATCTCCCACACCTAGTAAGGCTTGAAAAGCCTGTCCCCAAGAAGGGACTCGTGGCAATACAAAAGAACACGCTAGAAAATAACACGAGTTTTAGATAGCATTAGCAAAGAGGCCAATATGACAGCTCAAGATCAACTTATAAAATAGTAAATCAGATTTACAATGGAGCCCATTCATTGTACAAGAGAAAGATGGAGACTTTTATGAAGAAAAACCCTCTAAAAGAGGTGTTGCAACAATATATTTCACTATAAAGCCTTGACAACGTTATTTTCAAGAGTAAATAGTAGTTGTAGGTTACAAATCAGATCTAAGATAGATCTGTGTACAAAATAGTAGATCTATATCAGATTTTTACACTATACTATCTCTATTTTACATACCCCTTGGGGTTTTGTAATGTTCCCAAATTGGGATTGCACAACAAGCTTAGAAAAATAATGCACTCCTTGGGAGATTGATGTACAGAAATGAGTTTGCAGCCCTTGGATCCCTTAGATCATTGGATCTCGAGTCTAAATCCAAGGGGGGAGAAAAAACAAATCAAACTAGGTGTGGTAAAATAGAGTCTCCCACAACCCACTCTAGTTTGGAAAACACCCTACAAGAGGGGATGAAGCTATGCACAACGAGGAAGCTTTAGGAATAATGCGGTCTTTGAAAATTTAAGTAGGAGACCATAAAATATAATTAATAAATGAATGTACGAGTAGGAAATCAGAAGTAAAGTGAATCCCTTTCAATATACGGTAGATTACATGAGATAAGAGAGAAAGATATCTTGAGAAAAAAGAGTACGCAACACATATATATATATGTATATATATATATATATATATATATATATATATATATATATATATATATATATATATAAGTAGAAATGGCTCAACAACGTTATTTTTCGGGGGTTGTAGCGGTTGCATATTACAACTCGAGATCTACGATTGTTTTCATGGAAAAAACATCAAATTTATATCAGATATGGAAACTAGATGGTTTTCTTTACAAGATCCCCTTGCGGTTTTGACCAAATCATGCATAAATAAGAGTAGATCTGAGATACAAGTTGCAGATCTATAAAATACTGTAGTAATTTTTGAATATAAAATTACATAGAAAAATATCAAATCTAAACATAACATGGATCAGCAAGCTAATCCATGGATCACCGAAGTGAAAGGCAAAGCCTAGCACCAGAGAACTCTGATCAAAACTAGAATCAAAACACCATAAAGAACCTGATATCAAAATAACGCAGTCCATCAATGGAAACAATGTTGTAGCTCAAGATGACATGGATGGAAACTGCCAAGTTATAGATCTAAAGTTAAAATAAGAGAGGCACTCTTCTAGGAGGTTAAAAGACACACTCCATAAGAAGAGGCTCCCACAATAGACTAGATCTCTGCAAAGCTAGACTCCTACTTGAAGCATCTTACAAGAGCAGCAAAACCCTCAATGGATCAGTGCTGAAATTGTAATTAGAGCTTGGCCTCAAGCCTGATAGTGGATCAATTCAACAAATACTCCTCCAATAATCCTCAAAGGAAGAGGTGAAATCCTTGCATAGGAATTCCAAGCACAATCCTCCACTAAACAGCAGAGAATAGTATTTGTCTAAGCAAACAAAATACTCAGAAATATGATCAATCAACAACCTTCTCTTGCTGCCTTCCCTCTCCTTTTATAAGATGAGAGCCTTTGCAAACCCTAAACCACCTTTATGAGTTATCTATTTTCACATGAGGGGCCTCCTTTTAAAATTGCGTTGTCCCTTTAGGAGATACATTGAACCTAGACAGTGTTGTAGATTTGGTCAATGTTGACCGAGTCTCACATCTAAAACTCCTTTCACACCTGCAAGTGATTATTTACATGGCCCTAATTTAACTATGTTCACATGGGCATTGATTTATTCAGTCTTCTTAGGAGTTTTACATGTCCTCCTTTATTCATTTATTCATGCAACAGAAAATAAAACAAAAATGAATATTCCTCTTAGCTTAGGCTAATTAGGAATATCACAGTCCTCCCCTCCAAAATGTTGCTTGTCCTCAAGCAACTGATAAGGTAGGAGCTGTAGTACTTCTCCTCCTTCATTGTTGGCATCATCAAGGATCAAATCCTCATCATATACCAAGTGCTCACCAAACCAAAGAATCATGAATTATTCCTCCAAAGCCAACATAATATATGCATATTCCATCCCTTTAGAAGTGAAAAACTCAACGGAAATAAACATGGGTGGAGAAATGCTACATCTAAAACATGTATCATGAAGTACAAGTTGAAGTTCCAAACCATGTGGTACATACACACTGCCCATCCTATGTCCATACAATCCCATAAATAATACAACTATATCATCAATGTATGGAAGCAAGACTACATAGATGCAAACTAAAATCTGAACTTGAGGAGCTGGGTCAAAATCCCACATGTGATGCCGCCACAGTGTACCTCTTGTCTTCATTAGATCCAGGTGTGATAAGTGGCATTCCCACCACACTTTTGCTGCATAAGTCACCTTAACATGGCTGAAGGTGTTACATAATTTTGGTTCCTTTTGGAAGCACCCATCATGGAAAGGAATCTCCCTTTGCACATCAATGGAGTGGCCAAGTTTAGAATATTCATCGGCCCCCAACAAACTATGAGATCCATATGATCTCTCACTCCCTTTAGGAATCATAACCTGCAAAATCATGGCAAAGGAATGCAATCGATCAGAAAATACAGCTTTTTTATCATGATCAAGCCCTTTACCATCATAGTCCTTCACACACATGGAGTTGTGCATGAGCATTCCCTTCCTCTCAAGCAAAGGAAGAGCTGGCTATGATGACTCTTGCAAATATTCCATTGGCTGCCTTAATCCTCCATAGCTATTGCACTTTTGAAAGTGCTAATGTAAGTCCTCTCTCATGCCTTCCCAATAAAAACTCTTCGTGATCATGGAATATATCTTCATTGAATACATATGGCTGAGGAAGAATTCTTCATATGCTCCTTGTAGGATCTTTTGCTTGATCTTGGAAGCTCTAGCCAAAAGGACCTTACCATGGTAATAGATGACTCCTACTTGGACCAAGTAGCCCTCTTCTTGATGCATGTCATTTAGTATCATACCTGTGTGGAGAGCTTAGGAATAATCTACAAGAGGTTGAGATTTCCAATAAAGATCCACATTGCTCAATAATGACAGCGCTACTGATACATCCGTGGAAGTGCTTGTCATGTTGTTGATTTCCCTTTTGACATTGCACATGCCAAAATGGTTTGTTGGAAGGCTGACCCTCCCATTCCTCTCCTCCCACTGTGCAGATTCAGAAAAGTGAGAGGGAGATAGTGAATCGGGAAGAAGATCTGCCTCATTCTTGAGCTATCCCAAGCCTCCCAGCGCTGTAACTTGGTCTCTCAATTCTCCAATCCTTCCTGGATCTAGACTTGGAGTAGAAATTTGTGGAACCTTTCCCATAAGATCTGAATCTAATGGAATTCTAGGTTGCTTGCCATGAGATAAGAATGTCCCTTACAACATCCTCATGAGTATAAGAGAAGGAACTGTGAGATCCCTGCTTCCATTGCGCAAATCCATCTCTATTGCTTGTATGGAAACATTAGGTGAAGGATAACTATGCATGCCTTGAATCATTTGTGGTTTCCCACTCTTCAAGTCCACCAAATCCATTTACAAAGCCTTCCAATCAGTGGTAACCTTCCCCAAGGTAATCAACCATTCGACACCCAAGATGATGTTGGTGTCTGGTATGTCAACTAAAAAGAAGTGATCCACCAAGGTGTAGGATCCCATAGTGACAGAGAGTGATGGAACATATTTCATGCACTACATGGTCCTATCTCTCGGAACCAAGACAGAAAATCCCTCAAAAGTATCAGTGGGGATTCCTCTCTTTTGCACCAGATGAGCATCAATAAATTTGTGGGTTGCCCCACTATCAATCAATATTGATACTCTTTAATTCATAACTTAACCTTGTAATCTTAGGGTCAAGTAATTAGGCACTCCTCTCAAGGAATCAAGAGTCCCACTAGTTGGAGCAAATGCTCCCTTCCCATCTCGGGTGGGAGTTTGATCTTCCTCATCATCATCAGTGTTGTGACCCCTCCTAGGTTCATCATCATCATCTTCCTCCTCAAAATCAGAGAAGACTTCTATGTAGTGTGCTCTTCCAGCAGCACACCTATGTCCTAGTACCCATGACTCTTGGCAACTGAAGCACAGCTTATTCTTCCTCAATTCCCTCCTAATATCAACATCAAGAGGCTTCTTCAAAGAGCTCTCCTTGGGAGGAGCATCTTTTCCTTCCTTCCCCTTAGAAGAGGGAGGGGCCTTACTTTGTAAAGTTGCCTTTCCTTTTGGCAAGGCATCTTAGAGATATCTAGCTCTCTCTATGGCATCATGCAAAGTGATGGAATTGGTATCTTTAACCAACCCATGCAAAGGTTCCTCCAGGCCATCAATGAACATGTAGACCCTCCTAGCTACAGATAGATCAAGGACCATGACTGATAATCTCAAAAACTCAGAGATATAAGTCTCTACATCTCCTAACTGCTTTAGCTTTGTAAGGCTTATGAAGGGTGCTTCAGGATCCTTCCTTTCAAACCTCTCCACCAGTCTTCTAGTAAACTCAGAGTAGGTAGTCACATTGATATGTCCCAATGTAGACAACCCATGGAACCACCAATTATGTGCTTCTCCCTCAAAATGCAGTGCTGCAATCTTAATGGCTTCAGTTTCAGGGACCTTATTCAACTGGAAATAGATATCCAACTTCTCTACCCATTCTTTGGCAGAATTGGAGGAGGATCCATCAAACCTGGGCAAAAATAATCTGCCCATAGTGTGGTGTCTACTATGAAAGAAACCACCATCTCTATACTGCTGCCCTGGTCTTCTTCTGTCTTGGAAACTCAAGTGATCCTTGAATCTCTAACTCTGAGAATCATACTCCACAAAGTAATCTTCAAGGGAAGCTTGCTCATGTGGCCCTTCATTCTCCACAGCCAAGAAGGTAGGCATAGTGGAGCGTTGTGAAGCTTGTGGGGCTGGTGGTAGATTCAATGGTTGACCACTTCCATGGTGAGACATATCTGAGCTCTCTCCCAACTGAAATATCTCAGGAGATTCCCTCATTCTATCCACCCTCATCTCTTTCATCTCCTTGGAAATATATTTCATGGTATCCAAAAGAGTTTTTGCAAACTCCTCTACTTCTTTATCATTCACAGCTTCAGCAGTTTTCCCCTTGTATTGACCCTTGTCAGGATCATCAGTAGTGTAGTCATACTTCTTATGACTTCTATTTTGGTACCTCTTATCCCTCTCAGTAAGAGGATCATCATCGTCTGAATGCAACATGACTAGTGCTCCAAGGCAAGCACAGGTTGTGCCAAGAAAGGAGCTTCCATACCACTGTAATGTTCCCAAATTGGGATTGCACAGCAGGCTTGGAAAAATAACACACTCCTTGGGAGATTGATGTACAGAAATGATTTTTCAGCCTTGGATCCCTTATATCATCATATCTGGAGTCTAAATACAAGAGGGGAGAAAAAAAAAATCAAACTAGGTGTAGTAAACAGGTCTCCCACAACCTAGTCTAGCTGGAAAACACCCTACAAGAGGTGCTGCAGCTATGCACAACAAGAAACTTCAAGAATAATGAAGTATCCAACAATTTAAGTAGGAGGCCATCAAATATAATTAATAAATGAATGTACAGCAGCAAATCAGAAGTAAATTGAAGCCCTTTCAATATATAGTAGATTACATGAGACAAGAGAGCAAGATGTCTTCAGAAAAGAGAGTTGCAACATATATATATCAGCAGAAATGTCTCAACAGCATTATTTTCAAGAGCTGTAACAGCTACATATTACAACATAGATCTAGGATAGATCTTGGGACAAAACATTAGATCTATATCAGATCTGGAAACTAGATAGTTTTCCTTACAAGATCCCCTCGGGGTTTTGACCAAATCATGCATAAATAAGAGTAGATCTGATATACAAGTTGCAGATCTATAAAATACTGCAGTAATTTTTGAATATAAAGTTACATTATCAGATCTAAACATAACATGGATCAGCAAGCTAATCCATGGATCACAAAAGTGAAAGGCAAAGCCCAACACCAAACATCTCTGATAAAAACTAGAATCAAAACACCATAAAGAACCTCATATCACAGTCCATCAATTGAAACAACGTTGTAGCTCAAGATGACGTGGATGGAAACTACCAAGTTATAGATTTGAAGTTAAAATAGGAGAGGCACTCTTCCAGGAGGTTAAAAGACACACTCCATGAGAAAAGGCTCCCACAATACACTAGATCTCTACAGATCTAGACTCCCACTTGTTGTAGCTTGCAAGAGTAGCAAAACCCTCAATGGATCAGTGTTGCATTTGTAAGTAGAGCTTGGCCTCAAGCCTGATAGTGGATAAATTCAGCAAATACTCCTCCAATAATCCTCAAAGGAAGAGGTGAAATCCTTGCATAGGAATTACAAGCACAATCCTGCACTAAACAATAGAGAATAGTATTTTTCTAAGCAAAAAAAATACTTAGAAATATGATCAATCAACAACCTTCTCTTGCTACCTTCCCTCTCCTTTTATAAGATGAGAGCCTTTGCAAACCCTAAACCACCTTGATGAGTTATCTCTTTTCACATGAGGGGCCTCCTTCTAAAACTTCATTGTCCCTTTAGGAGATACATTGAACCTAGACAGCGCTGTAGATTTGGTCAAGGTTGACCCAGTCTCACAACTCAAACCACTTTCACACCTGAAAGTGATTATTTACATGGCCCTGATTTAACTGTGTTCACATGGGCATTGATTTATTTAGTATTCTTAGGAGTTTTACATGTCCTCCTTTATTCATTTATTCATGCAGCAGAAAATAAAACAAAAATGAATATTCGTCTTAGCTTAAGCTAAGTAGGAATATCACAGGTTTGTAGAAAAACATGAAAGTACAAGAGTAGATCTGAGATCTACTGCAGTGTATCTGCAGAATGATTCAGAAATTCGGAAGTAGATACATCAATGAATAGATCAAACCTGAAACATACATGGATTATATGGATAATCCATGGACAACACAGTGTAAGGAAGGCTCCCTTACACCAGAGATCTCTCCTCCAAATAGTTTCCAAACACCCTGCAACTTCTCACTTGATGTAGAGTTTGGCCTGATGCTAAGGTATGGATCTGAAGCTCCAATCAGCTAATACACTTTTGCCAATGGGATAGAAGGCTTTCCCACTGGAAAGAGGCACTAGAATGGCCTAGATCTAAATAGATCTAGCCTCCACTTGCTATAGCTCACAAGGACAACCAAACCCTCAACAGGATCTGAGTTGTAGTTGGAAGAAGAAGGTTGGCCAAATTCCTGATAGTAGACAATAAATGCAATAATCTTCCAAGAGGTCTCTCAAGGGAAGAGGTGGGATTCTCGATCAGGAACACCGAGTGCTAAACAACACTATTCTCAGCTAAACAGTCGGAGAATGAGAAGTGTCTAAACAGACAAATCCTTTCAAGACAATATGTTCAACAACCCCTCTCATGCTGCTCTCCTCTTTCATTTATAGGGTGAAAGCCTTGCAAAACCCTAAACCATCTCAAAGGTTTAGCTCCTTTCACATTTGAAACCTCCAACTAGATCTGCACTGTTAATCTAGGTACATTGCATGTGGAGAACATTGTAGATTTAGTCCTGTTGACCTAGTCAATTGTCACAATCCCTTTTCACACATGAGGGAGTTTAATTAAGGTAGCCCAGATTAAGCCTAGTTTACATGGGTATTGATTTATTTTGTTGTTTAAGGAGTTTAATTTGTCCTCCTTTACAATTTTATTCTTGTAACAAGAAAATGAAAACAAAATTGAATATTCCTATTAGCTTGGGCTAATTAGGAATATTACACTGGAAGCTTCCCTTTCGATTGAGTGTGAGATACCTTCACTCAAGTTGGTTGTTGAATGACTGCAAACACTTCACCAGAAGAATATCATCTTCTCTACTTAGAAAGGCTGGATGAAACTCGCCACTTTGCTGCATTGGTCACTAAATCATAGAAGAAGAAGGTCAAATATCATTTTGACCAGACATTTTCCCCTCGCTCCTTCTTAGAAGGAGACCTCGTCCTCCTATACGACCAAGGTCATGATAAGCTTGGGGAAGAAAAATTTCAACTCATGTGGCATGGGCCCTACATTGTTAAACGTGTCTTGCGGAATGAGGACTATGAACTTATTGATTATGAAGTTCATCCTCTGGATCAACCCAGAAATGGGTTGTATCTTAAAAAATATTATGCATGAGTCATTCACGCCTGTTTTTTGTACAAAGGTGTTCTTTTCATTTTTTTTACATTTTTGGCTTGGTGTGCTTTGTGAACGTTTTCCTTCTTATTGGGTCGTTGCATTTTGTGTAGATGTCTATTACCCCTTATGTCGATTTCACAGATGGTGCTTCCTACAGTACCCAGAACCTGTCTTCAGCAGCCTGGGTGATTTATGGTCCTATTGGTGAGTTGGTAGATCTCCAATGTATCTGTCTAGGATGAAATACAAACAATGTTGCTGAGTATAGTGCTGTCATTAAACAATTAACTGAGGAAATTACTCTCGTCATTCATGCGTTGGTTGTAAATCTAGACTCACAGCTTGTTGCTCTTCAACTTAATGAACATTATTTAGTTAGAAACCCTAACATCTTAAGGTTGTTTTTACGTGTGAGTTTGCTAGAAAGACTTTTTGATTACATCACATATCAACATATTCCTAGGCGAATGAATGTGTTAACTGATACAGTGGCTAACATTGTATTCAATGTACATTTGCGTAACTTGTAAAAATCATCATCACTTGAAAAAAATATGTAACAAGAAAATAGATGTATATATATATATATATATATATATATATATATATATATCGAATGTTTGCATCAGTGTGCATCATAAAGTTCAAAAAACATGTGTGTTTCAGTTACATCCTGAGACATCATGTCTCTCAAAAATATGTGGAAATAAAACCTAGGTGTCTACTCGGGATGACGCTGATGATAGCATGTCACTGCGTGTACAAGCCGCCTTAGCAAGAGGTGAACTCGGTTTGACACCCTTGAAGTGTGTCTCTAGTATGCATGAGGAACATCATTGAATCCCACATAATCTGGGATCCCGCGGGAGATTATCTCCAAATTGCATATGATTTACTCCTCCTTGCCTCCCTCACCATGAGGGGCAACATCAAATTCACGAGGAATACACCTCGCTATTGGGGACATACCTGCAGGTATTTTTGGGCCAACATCTACATACATGAATTCAATGTCAGAACATACATAACAAAAAAAAATAATACTCATGAAAATAAAGAATGAGTCTTATGAATTAATTCATCCTAATCCTCTCCTTCTAGGAGTGGGATTTTTGCATCACTAGTAAAATCTATGCCAAAGTAGGGCTAATCCTCCACGATGATCAAATGTTGGCAGAGCCACTAAAAGAACTCCGATCTCCAGGACATCTGTTCACTACTCCCTGACCTTGGCATCAGATTTTCCCAACGGGCCATCCATGGCTCCTGTGCTGGTGGTGTCAGGACTATAACCTCCTGACACTGAAATATTAGTAGTCGTTCAAAGATGAAAGATACCATAATGGGCACGTAACCAAACTTCTTTAGATTGGTTTTCTAGCACTTCATCAATATACGTTTCATGTTGATTGTCACTGCCTCTGCCTAGTTCTAGAGGCTCAGTGTCAGGCAGTCTACAGAAAGAAGTAGTTGTGTCTTTGTTGCTTCATGCAGTGCTTCCAATCCTACATCTCATGTGATCGTGCGTAGCACTAGCTTTAGTGCCAAGTACGAAATAGTTTGAATATCAACTTTTCTGCTTCCCAATCCTTTCCTTTCCCCCTAACACACCCTGTCGATCACCATGCTCATGTTCTACATTGTGGGTTGGGTGCCAGTCAGGATTGCTACTGCCCCCCTCCACGACAACCATGTTATGAAATAAACATCAAAAAATTCGATCTCGAGTTCCTGATCATGAATGATGAACTTTTCTTGATCATCGTCCCAGAAATTGATCAAGTATTGCAGCAGCTCTAGTTGAGCTTTGAGGCATGGTGTCATGAATAATTTCTTGAGCCCACAATCTGTAAGAGCTTCCATGCATCTTTCATTTTTCATGGAAACTTTTTCTTCTTCACTATGTTCTCGTTATTTCCATTGGATCACCATTTGTCCACTTTATACCTGCAAAAACATTGATATGACTATTATTAGCGGGATTCAAAGCTTTTTTCTCGTTAAAATGGACCTATTTTCTTGCATTTTTAAGCTAAAATTGCACACTGTGATTGGCGTGACTGTTTTAGAAACAGTCGTGCCAATGAGCGCAACCTTGTTCAGAAATTCAGTTGGTTGGTGCAAGTCTGTGACTTATACCCGCACCAACCACCACGCCCTAAATTTTTCCCAATTCCCCCATAGACGCATAAAATTGGGTTGCAGGTAATTAAAAAAAGGAATCAAAATGCAAGAAAGGATGCTAGCTCTTACCTGGAACTGACAGATTTGAGATTGGTCTGCCGGATTTCCTGCTATTGCGGCCATAAAATCACAGTATAAAAAGGGTAACTATTGCTCCAGAAGAGGTAAAAGTGAAAAGTAATTATTTTTTACAATTTTTGGTATTTTATAACTTTTCAAACCCTAATTAGGTTTTAAGACATATTTTTTTATTATTTCACTATGTTATTTCAAGAAATGGGTTTTACGTGCGTCTCTTGTACAACGACAGGTTTTTAACATAACGATGATGAAGTAACGAGATGTATTTTATACTTTTTCAAACTCGGTAAAAACACAAAAAAGTCACTATTGGAGTCATCTTTCAGCTCTTTTCTGACTCTCTAAAACTGAAAATATTGTCTAGACGCTTGTCATTTTGAACTTGTTAAATGACTGCAAAATGATATCTACCCAGTATAAATTTACCCTTTTTTCGGGCTAGGATAGATTATTTACAAAAAAGGAATACCTTAGCCTATCGCGAATAAGAGGTTCTCTCGGATTTTTTTTTCTACCTTTTCAGGTCTAAGGGAATATTTATGAAAAGGGACCTAATGGGGCTTTCTTTTCCGCTTCTTTTAAAACTCTCTAAACATGAAAAGATGTCAAGTTCTTCATTTGTCAGACACATTAAAATAAGATGATGTTGGACGTCGTCACCATGACGTTACCCGAGTTCATCCTTCCTAGGTCTCGTAAAATGTACTAGGATGTATTTGTCTGAAGGACAAACTTACATCACAAGCATATGCTATGCCCTTAAAGCTTTTTTTCAAATATAATTGGGGTACTTGCCAACAATGGTGGAGGAAAATGTAACCAGTTCTTAGTCGTGTGGCCAGTATGTCGCTCTTGAACATGACACTCATCTGCATTCATGTCGGGCTGGGAACATATTATTTTGTCATTTTTTCCTCCATGGGTTTGGGTAATCTGTTTTTACCTCTCATCTTCTCTTTGCCACATCATCCTAACCTCAGATCCCTTGATGTCAAATAATGTCAAATCCAGAGTCGTTTCACTGATATGTTCAAGAGAATTTTTCCTCTACAGTTCTCAACCTTCCTTTGATCCTCTATTTGGTCCTGATTCACCATCATCATGTTCCTATGTCTCGTGTCGAAGATGTGGGAAACATTATGTCCCTCCTTCAACTAGGTCACTTCGTGTCGACTTCAGCTCATTATCCAGGAAGTTAACCTAGAGACTCTCTTCCGGTACCTTGGATCTTGCATAACTCAATGGAAAGTTCTTCACATTCGATGATAGGTCCACATCATTGGCTTTCGATTGAGTGATTATATGGGTCTTCAACACCAGATCATTGTTCACATTCCGTGGATTGTACGTGTTGTGCCTTGAGAGCCATTTTCATTATTGGTGGTTTCTCTCATGCCTGTTGACAAATTTCATCATTGGCTATAATTAAGTAACTTTCTTGCATGTTCAACTTTAGCTTACATATTCACATGCCTGAATTTGTACTTTTCGGGCTGAGATGGAGCGCAAGACCCTAGGCCTTATCTGATAATATCTAGGCTGTGAGATATTGTGGTTTATCATGACATATTTCATGACTCTTTTTGATTGGATGGATGCGACCATACCTGAGTCTATTTGTTGATCCTTACTGCTATATGGCTGCATCTATACCTCGGATCTCAGTTTTTATGTACTCTATTATGGATGGTTGTGCCCATGTCACATGTTCATGTATCAGAGATATCAATTGTATTTTTACTTGCATGTCTTCTGATAGTGGTGTTTTGTTTGAACACATTCTCATAAAGCATCTCACCCCTCCTTCTCTCTCAAACCTCCTGCTTTAGGGGGAATCTATTACACAACATTTTGTCACCGTCCCTGGAATCCCCATCCCGCACATTAGATGACCATTTATATGACTAATAAGAAGTTTAATGCCTTTCAAATACCATTATTACATCTCTTGACATGAGGACAACATTCCTTCTGTTGGAAATTCCTTGAGTAGACCATCAAAAACACATGTTTTTGGGTTGGCGATGGTAGACCATTATTCCCTCGCACAAATGATGAAGATCAACACTGGGCCCCACACCCATTGGTGCTCTATCCCATTGAGCTACCCATGCCAAGTTGTTTTTGGAATTTTAAAAAAAAATAGAGGTAGATTTTCCATGATAACAACCTCGTGGGCGAGTCAGCCTGGGTGGTTCGATTGAATAACCATGACCACCCTCCTTTGGCCTCATGTTTCCACATTTTGGGGAAACCTCCCAAAGGATAAGGCCTCCATTCACCATTGTAGGTATCCCAACCTCCTCCTCTCCCTCTATAAATAAATATATCTCCCATTGATACACTAGCTGAACAATTATAGCTGAATAGCTGAAGAGAATTGTTGAACATCTTATGGGTGAGATAAAGCAGAAAGAGACCTTTGTCAAGAGAAAGCTCAGGCTTTTGTCCTCACCTCATCCCAATTCCCTGGTGATCCTTCAAGACACACTTCGATTGAACCCGTTGAAGGAGGTTGTGACGTCAAGGCTCTAGTTGTAATCTCTTTCTTCTATTTATATATAGATGACTATTGTCTGGTTCCCATTTTGTGTTAATATGGTTTATTTTGCGCAAAATGTTTAATCCTCCTTGACTAATTAGCTAGTTGTGAATGTAATTATTATCTTATATGATGTTCTTATCCTTATATCTTTTTTCAAGAATTCGAGTACCATTTCCGAAGGACCGTGACCTGTCAAGGCAAAGATCAAGAGGCCGTCACTGCTATAGCTGGACAATCACATTGGACTCTAGGTAGGACAATCTACCCCAACCTATTTCATTTTTTAACTAGGAACCTACACATTAGCTTGTTCCCTTGTTGTTATACCCACTCTAGGGCTAGAGGGATCATCTATATCCACAAAGAGGATTTACCTACTCAACACATAGTGAAATAGTAAAATCGGGAATTCGTTCTACTATCAACTTATATATTACATTTAGAAACTGTCAATGCAGCTATCCTGAGAATCAAAATACACTTAGGATTTCTTTTTCAATTATAAATTCTTTGAATAGAAATAAGAAATTCTCCTTTATTTTCTATCTTCGACCATACTCATGCCTTGAGCTGTATTTTTCCATAAATAAGGTAATCTTCTATCCAAGAGCATTCTTCACTTTCTCGAAGGAACAATAATTGTTCAATTAAATCAATATACACACAAATTTACTCAAATTAATAATTTCTAATATCTAAAATGCTTAAATTAGCTATATCACTTATTAACTAATTTCCATTATTCTTTCCTTCTAAAATAATTGTAAACTAAGGATAAAAATCTTAAAAAAACAAGATTTATTAAGAAAATAAGTAGGAGAACCATACCATTTCCATGGATCAACATCACCCCATGGCTTACCTTATTGCATGTCCTCATGCAAAAACATGACTGACATGTAGAAAAGTTAAGGAATAAGCTTGGTAGGAGGGTTCATCATCGAGCCAAAATCCATTCTAAGTATATGGAAGGCCTCAATTTATTCTCCTTCACGAATATCATACCTAGAATGGTAACCGTATAGAGGATACCTGATAATAAGATATTTGTACCGACATCCAATCCATGTGGGTCCTTTGGGTAGAACCATTTTACCATAACGTTGCATTCGATTAGCTGCTTCTTGAAATTCATGTAATTAAGATGATCTTTGTTTCTTACATTGTTAGGAGATGCTTTCCATCATTTTTGTGCTTCCTGAAGGGATTCTTCTTTGATCTCTTCAAAATACTCAAGACTTGGTAGAAGAAGGTATTTGTGAATAAGGGCTAAAGCAGGAACAACTCCAAGTCGTTGCATGAACCATTTGATTGATTCCTATAAAAAGATATCAAATCTTGAAATTGAGCATCCCCAATGAAAGGATTGTGGTTCTCATCCATATGTTATTTAGAAAGAAATTTATGCATGTATAATTCACCTAATAAAGATTTTACATTATCCCCATGTTCTTGAAAACACTTGATAAAATAAGAAACAATGATGAACTCAATGGATTGCCTAACTCATAAAGCTTTTATTCTTAATAAAAAATACTGCTCAAGTATAAACACAACATAATTCTTTGTTGGAGCTCTACAAGATAACACATCAGAATAGATGGAATATATCTCCTTAGTTTTCTATACATATTTTTTATGTTTTCCACGTAGTTTCTTTTTTTTCTTTATTTCCATTCTGAGCTTAATGTGGGTTTCATCTTCAGTAGCAGATAATAATTTGAACTTCTGTAGTAACTCTTCATGTTCTGCTGAAGGTATCACTTCACTTTGGTATTGTTTAAGAAATTTTGTATGCCTTTCCAATTCCCTATTTAATACATGGATGGTTGTATCCTTGATGAAGTGAGAATAAGGAAGTATGTCTTCAGTCTGAGTAGCCCTGTTGGTAGTCATCAATAGCTTTGTTTGGCTTGTTTATTCAAATATATCAATAGAAAAGTTAAAATTGGTTTGTGTTTCCACAGAGTTAGTGAGGATCTCTTCAATTTGATTCCCTGTAGAATTGGTAAGAGATTCCTTATTTTGAATCTGTGCATGATCCAAGAAATTCTCACTTTGGAATTCAATTGTCTTAGTTTTCGTTTTCTTTCTACAACATATTTTAGAGTTTTTTAGCCATTTTCGAAGTTGTTCTATCCTTTTTTGTAATTTCTTATTTTCTTGTTGCAACAAATTTATCTTCTACTTATGTATTCCTTTCAAACCTTCTGTAGTTTATAAAATATGTGTCGTAGAGGCATAGGGAACAACAATGATATTTTCGTTAACAAGAGAAACCTCAAATTATTCAACATTTTTATCAACTAGAATTGTGGCAATTTAATTATATTCATATTTCTATTTATCAAGCGTCAATGGAATGGTTACTTCCCTAGAAGAGTCTAGTACTTTCATGGTTCTAGCAGATTCACCTTAATGTTCTTTGCTATGCATGTTTCTTCAATATGGAATATTTTTTTATTGTTGGAATGATGGGTGGAGGTCAAAACACTAGGCTCAGCTGGGTTCTCAAAACAATATTCATTAGCTTCAAAGGGAAAGAGCATTCCCATATTTTCTAAGACTTGGCGTATCTCTTCCTCATGTATTTGAGGTGAATTAATCTGTTTCTCTAAAGGGAATTCTTGAGGTGGATCATTTTTCTATGCATGTTCTACAAAATCCATAGACTTCTTTTCTCTGGCCAATCTATTAGACCTTCATCGCTTGGAAGGCAAAGGTACTAGGACATAGGCTAACCTCTTTTCAGATCTAGTCAGGTTTTACAATTATGGGGTTCGGCTGTCATTTCCTTCTTCTGGTTGACTACTTGTTATTCCAGGTGGGGTGTTTTCCATATTAGTGTGGATGCTTTCGTATTCATGAATTCCTTCCATAGGTGGTAGTTAATTGAGTCCCGAAAAATTATCCCAATTTAATTGCGACAGTGAAAATTATTTAACGACTGTCAATTTAACTAAACATTGGTGTCTAACTACAACACTTGGGTCCTTAGTTCTACCCATTCTACCAACAACTTCATGGAATAGGAAATTTAAAAATAAAGGGATGTTTAACATTATCTTATGTTTTAAAGCTGCTAATAGTTTGAGATGGTGTGGTCTTACCACATCATTGCAACATTCACATGTATTGTATCTCTGGATTATCTATACTAGCTCCTGCCATGGTTCTCTGAATGACAGAGGGTGGAATGCATTTCCTTTATGGGACAATTCTTCAATAGGGTATATAAATAATTCCATCGCACTTTAGAGTCCGGTGTGCATGTCTGGCCATTTCTCTCCTTATGTGGGGAGACCTGTGACTTCTGCCAGGATCATCTCATTGACTGGTATCTATTTACCTCTATCCATGGTGACTTCATATTTCAAATTCTGCAAAAAATTCTAAGACCAAAACATTGTCAAATCTCTACAGTCAGGTGAAATATTCGATCCAGCCCACCCGCTCTAAGACTCTTCCATCCTGATCAATAACTCATAATGTAGCAGGTTCACTTCGGATGGAATTACCCCCCATAGTTGCTAATAAGTAAAGGATTTTTGTAACGACTGTATACAGAGTTGTTTCAATATCGAAATAATTTAATAGAATAAAAAATATAACAATATAACATCGTTCAATGTGATTTTGTGTGAAGGAAATTACCATTTTTGTTAATTGTGCATGGTCATTTCATTCATGTGATCTGTCGTACCTCCCCCAATTGAAAATTTCGACCATGACTGATAAAGGTATGGAAATTTATTGCTCACACGGAGGTAGTCATTACCGCGGAGGGAATGGTCAAATCATGGGAAAATCGCTGACATGTAGTAGTCATCAATATTTTAAAATAAAATT
Organism: Pinus albicaulis; assembly: GCA_034641835.2. Taxonomy (NCBI): domain Eukaryota; kingdom Viridiplantae; phylum Streptophyta; class Pinopsida; order Pinales; family Pinaceae; genus Pinus; species Pinus albicaulis. The sequence continues at coordinate 901,903,703 of CM076571.1, read as the reverse complement.
GATAAAATATATATACCATGTGTAGAAAAAACTATTGTCTTCTAAAAATAATGACCATTGAAGAATAGAAAAGAAGAGATCTAACAAAATACCTCTATAGGTAAAAATGGATATTACGAAGATTTGAAAGATTAATATTTCTTCATGTAATATTTGATATAGAAACTTTAGTTGTTTTTAAGAAAGTGAATGTATATATTGATAATGGTGATATATTTATTAAGATAAATGAATTTAATGACATAATCATGATAATGAAATTTAAGATGTCTTCCAATACCATAGGTAGAGCTGTTGTTTCCAACAGGTGTCCAAAGCCTCTTCATGGTTGTGTTTTAACATGTAGATGAGCTAGTGTCCTATAAATGGTGTATCATATTTTTATTTAAATGAATTTTTCTCAAAAGGTCATTGTTCTAGCATGGTGACTACATATCAACAATGCCACTCACTATAGTATAATGAAGTGAACAAGTCAGCTCGTGATGAGACATCTTTTCCTTTTGACAATAGTGTCAAAAGGTGATTTAATCCTAGTTTTTTGGCCACAATGGGAATTTTACTTATTTTATTGTCATATGATCATGGTAGGATGACTCATGATGATACCTCATATCCTTATAAAAAATTGAGCTTCAAATAACATGTTTTGAGATTTTTTTTTTTTATCATCAAGGGTGGCTCATCAGCTCCTTAAGAATTTAAGGATGGTGTAAGGAGTAAAAAAAATTCCAAATAAAGTATGTGCCAATCCTTTATTAGGTTGAAATAAAATCACCATTTTAAATATGTATTCTTAAGATAAAACTACTAAGGTGGTGAGAGATCAAGAACAATTTATGATTCTTTCAGAAAAATCCAGGTGTAAGGAAATTTTTTGAAATTGATAGGACATGCCAGAAAAAAGGATTTTTTCTTCACAAGATAATATATTAGACATTATTCTTGAGACCATGACAGAGTAAATATAAATTCTTTTTAAATATGTATTTTAGAGTTTGCAGTAAATTATAAGAAAAGTAGAGATAGTGGCACGAAGCGAACAACAATTGTTCACGAGGGAACAAAAATTGTGATAAAGTGAACAACAATGGCACCAAAGGGAACAAAAATGACACCAAAGCGAACAACCACTGCACCAAAGGGAACATCAGATATGATAAAGGGAATAATAGCAGCACTAATGGGGAAAAAAATTATGATAAAGGGAACAACAATGACACCAAAGGAAATAGTAGTTGTGATAAAGGGAACAACATCGACACCGAAGGGAACAATAGCGACAACGACGGGAACAACAAATGTACCAAAGGTGACTTATCCCTTTTTCTAATGAAGGAAAGGAAAAGGAAAAAAAGGGAAAGAAAAGAAAATAACCAACTCTTAGAAAAAATAATAATAAAAGAAAATAATAAATAATTAAATAATTAAAAAAAATAAAAAATAAAAAATAAAATAAATATATAGACACACACACACACACACACACACACACACACACACATTATGTAAAATATGATAAAGAAAAATAGATTTCATAAAGATGGAGTTTTTGGGTTGACACCCTACTCAGCTATAATTTGGAAAGTAGGATCATTACTTATCTCATGATAGAAAGACACTTTTGTGAGTGATTGGTGTTAGAGGTGCAGTAATTGTCTGTTTACCAAAAAAGAGGTGCCAAACCCATCATTTTTTATTAGAGTTATGGTACCATTATCATGAAATTATTTTCTTCCATACGACCCCAGCCACCTCGTCTATATTTTACTTAGAAAATCCTATAGTTGGGAATCATATAGAAATGGAAAGTCACCCTTTTCAAATGATTTCTTTTTTATAAGTCGATCATGCCATTTATCTCTTTGCTACTGAATAATGGTAGTGATTTCAAGAGAAAATAGGCATTCTTGATCTAACTGGTTGAGTTGTTGCAGACGTTGTGTTTGTGCCTTTGTTAAAAAAATAAATCAAATATCCTTTTCAAATTTAAGAGTTTTTATTCACAATTCAATCGGAAAAATTGGTTCTTTTCCAAACACAAGATGATATGGCAAGTTACTAGTAGTGTTTCGCCATGTCGTCCGGTAAGCCCACAGGGCTTCCAGAAGTTTGGCTGTCCAATTTCGACGATTTCTGGATATGGGTTTAGTCAAAATAGCCTCGAGGACCTTATTAGTACATTCCACTTGTCCATTTTCCTAGGGGTGTTATGGGGAAGTAACTTTATGCCTAATAGGATAGTTATGTAGAGTGGCCAAAATTTTATGAGCTGTAAATTTTGGTCCTCCATCTATTATTACTTCCCTTTTTTTCCCAAGAAAAAATCAAACTTTTTATAATAATAATAAAAACTTACATCACATATGCCGTAGCATTCCATTTGAGAGAAACACCTTGAGAAGACACAGGGCTAGGGTAGGTAGAAATCCACATTTACATTTTTCCAGAAACACTGGGCTTGTCTTTTTTTCCTTTTTAGTTTGTACTTTTTGCCAACCATCCAGTGAAGGAGCATAATGTATAATGACCAACTCCAAGCTGGAAGAGAGTTGGACGTATTTTTCAGAGTCAAAACTCTCAAAAACACGTGCACGCTTGGTTCTAATCACACCTCAGTCATTGATCTGCTCGTCCTATAATGGATCCTTGTCAATAGGTGAGGATGGAATCTCATCGATTTTCAGTTTATTTTCCGTCTTTCCCCCATTCTTCTCTTCTAAATATTTATATTCTTCTTTTTTGTTTTTTGTGTTTTCCTGCCTCTAATTTTCCTTCGTATCTTCTTCCTCTTCATCTGACAATGATAAGTCTAGGAAATTCCAACCTTTTTTCCTTTTCATATTCTTTGTTGTTTTTTTCTTGGAAAGGGTGCAGGTGCTTTGTAAGTTCCCAGTTTGGTGGCATACCCTACACATAAATGTTGTTTTGTTGAAATCTAATGGTTGTGAACACATGAGGTCTTTGTGTATTAGATTTATGCAGTCTGGCAGACCCTTGCTTAGGTCCATCTCACAAAAATATGTGCAAAGGTGAAAATACCTTTGTCCATTCTCACTCTGTCCATATTTATGAATCTTAATATAGTGTTCCCAACATTTTCTAGGACCTGATGGTGAGGGAGAAATAGTTTGTGTAGACACATGCAAACATGCATCTTTGAGACCACCATTGTGGTTGCATCGAATCTCGGGAACAAAGGAGTAACAAAGAGGCTAGCCCTTCCCGAAAACCATTGTCCATCAGTAGTGGCACAATAGTAGTCCTATATATTGTCAAACTGAACCACAAGGAACCCTTTAGCATAAAGGAAAATATAAGAGCTCTCGGTCTAGTTTTGTTAAATCCACGCGTGTAGCTCTTGTGGTTTTGGCTAATAGCCATTAAAACGACAGATAACAACTTTTGTTTGAAAGGCATCAAAAAACCCTGTTACCTCTGGTATTTCAACTGCCAAAATCTAGGATGTTTTCTGTTTTTTCAACTCTGTATGGTCCTAGTAATGTTAGATCTGGAGTTTTCTTTTTCCCTTGTGTGGGAGCTTTCCATCTTGGAATTTCCTTGAAAGAGGGTATTACTTTTCCTATTGTTGTTGGTTTAATGACTGAAGTTTTTCCTGCAGCACCCCCTCTGATTCTAAGATTTAGTTAAATGGCATTGTTTCTTTGAATTTGGTATTCATTCAGTTTTCTTTATTTCCTGTAATGTTCTTCTTGAGAATATTAGACTATGTTGTTGTGTCAGGATACCCGTGATAGTTTGGATTTTATTTTTCAGCACTAAAACAGTCTTAGTGCCCTGCACCCATAATAACATGGTTTTCCCTTCAATGGTTTTAATAAAAAATGGAAAATGTGGCTGATGTATGTGACGCTTACCCCCAATACCTGTGTTAGATAGGTTTGCGCCAGGCCCCTATGGGAGAAGAGAATTGGCCTGGGTCAAGTATTGTATGGTGGGCATGTATCCAACACTATGAAGAGGCCAAGAGAGTGGTAACATCCCATACCAAAAAATCCTCATGGAGAAGACAAAGAGGTACTCTACCACTCCCCACCACCTCATCAAATTAGTTGGCTGATGGTTCATCCCACCTACCTCCCTTCCCCTCGTCTTAATCCCATTTGCACTATATCTAAAAAGTGTAATGGAAATAAAAAATAGGTGGGGACTTACCATTATGTTCTGCCATGGTTTTGAATCTGGAATGCCAAACCCTTTTGCTTCAAAATAGGGGAGGGCATACCGTGAGTGGGGGCGAGCTTCAAGAGGGAAGAAACCCCATTTTCCATTGTCCTGCCTCCACCAACCATGCACAGAGAGCTGAAACGTCTCATAGCAATAATGATCTAATTGACTCCCTTCTTCAAACACATTGGTCGACTGCACCTCCTTAAAAAGCCACCAACGCTGCGCTGCTAACCCATCAGTGGCCACTAGTGTGTCTTCCTCCTCCACCCATGTATGTTGGGAACCAAGACTCTTTGAGAAGAGTCAAGGACCCTTATTCGACCCTTCCCAAATCCTATCAGTGGTCGCATGAAACCCTAGAAAATATCCTTTGCCTCCGTTGTGGTCCATCTTTCACCTCCTTTTTTCCTACCTATCAGAATCCTATTTACTTCCCTTGGTAATTGGTATCGCACAAATATTTCAAAAAGGAAGTTAATCACTGCCTCATCTGTGGCTTTTGCCCAGGATACTTCTTATACCCATTTAGTTACATAATCAGTGCAAACCTGTATGTACACTTTCTTCTTTGATGATGGATTCAAAGGGCAAACAAAAGCCAACACTCATCTTTCAAATGGTTTCACTACCAATTGGGGTTGTAAGGGAATTTCATCAGCTTGTCCGAGACGACCTATCTGTTGACAAGTATCACAGGCTTGAACGTAATTTTTTATGTCTTTGAATATTGTGGGCTACTAATAGCCCATCTGATGAAATTTATGTCCAATCTTGCGGTCTGCAAATTTCCACCACACGGTTCATCATGGCAGGCTCCTAGAATTTCATACACTTTGTCTTCTTTGATGCACCTTGGGATTTTAAAGTTGGAACCGATGTGGAAAATATAACCACTGATCTAGGAGAAGCATGTGTTGTGCCGAATAATCAATTTCCTTTATGAAGGTGACATATGTGCTGGAAATTTCCCAACTTCCAGGGAATTTTCCACATTGACGTACCATGGTGTTTTCGTTGTCACTACAAATAGATGCTTGTCCTGGAACTGATCATGTATTGACTGAGAGTATTTTACCTTAGGTACTCAAGACAAGAAATATGTAAAAAAGTTTTCTTTTCCCGGTCGATCTTTGATGGTGACATCAAATTTCTGCAACAACAATAACCATGATGATGTCACTCGACCTTAGTAATGGGCTTGTTAGCTAATATCTAATAGAAATGTGATCACTATACAGAAAAACTGGATATCCTGTTATATAATGTCAGAAATTAATAATAGCATATATAAAATCTAAAAATGATTTCTCTATTACTATATATTATAACTCAACAGGAGTGAGATTTTGACTAATGTAATAAATATCACAAAGATTCTTGTATTCTTCTTGTCCATGAATGACGCTTATGGATGTATCTCATGCATCCGAGGAGATGTGAAATGGTAACTCTGAGTTTGGTCCTCTTAACACTAGTCTTGTCGAAACCAACTTCTTGAGATCTACCAGTGCAACATCACAATTTTTGGTCCATTGAAATTTGATTTTACATACTACAGTATAAAAAGGTGTAGTTATCTTAGAAAAGTGTTCTATAAATCTGTGGTAGTACCCTACATAAAAAAGAAAACTATGTACCTCAGTTTATGTGCGGGGTATAGGTAACTTAAGGATTACTTGAATTTTTACCGGATTTCCATAAATTCCTGTGAAAAAAATATAGTGTCAGAAAACTACATCTTCATTCATCATCATATGGAATTTCTCATTTCTTAGACACAATCTGGTAGCAATATGTCGTTCAAGCATTTTTTCTAGATTTTTCAAATTTTGATCAAATTCATCCCCAAATGGGGTGAAATCGTCCATATATAATTTGAGTCCTTCATTGATTAAGTCAGGAAAAATACTCAATATTTCTCTTTGGAACTATTTTGGAAAATTACATAGTCAAAAGGGTAAAAATCTATATGTGAATTTACCCCAAGGGAAGGTAAACATGGTTTTATCTTGATCTTCTCGAGCAATTTGAATTTGATTGTAGCCAATGAAACATCTAGGAAAGAAAATAATTTCTTTCTAGCTAAAGTATCAATGACTTGGTCTATGAAGGGAAGTGAAAAATGGTCTTTTCGGGTAGCTTATTTGATTTCTCTATATTCTACACAAATCCTCGATTTCCCATTTTTCTTAGGAATGAATACAAATGGGGAGACCCACTAGCTGTCTGAAATTGGGTATATGAAATTTGCATATAGTAATTTCTACAATTATTGTTTCAAAATGTCCCTGAGGTGGGGATTCAACCTTTTTTGGGGACGTCGAATCAAATGGGAATCTTTTTCGAAATGAATGTGATGGGTGCACAGTTGTAGGTTGAGACCTTTCATGTCTGAATATTCCTAGTCAAAAGCTTGCTTGTATTTACAGAGAACCTCAGTTAATTTCTATTGTTGTTGATTTTCCAGAACAACATCAATATTTAGGGATTTTCTTGGTTCTATTTGAATCAGAATGATTTTATGGAATTAAGTTATGGGAATATTATTTTCATTTTAATTCTGTAAGGGGTCTCCTTGTGTGACATTATCATGTAGATATTTCAGCATGTGGCATGTTGGGTTTCAAATAACAATAGGTTTATTGAAAAAGATATTGATTACATCATCTTCTATTTGATTTTGAAGTACAATGGCTTCATCCAATGTAAGGGGAGACCACACCTTTTCTTCTTGGTCTCTACGGGGCATAACTGGAAACTTGTAGTAGGTGAAATTTTTGTAGTATGAGGATACAAAATAATATTTTTGGAAAATTTTCCTTTAGAAATCATCATGTTTCCTCTTTGGAATTATATATATGCATCTATTGTTACTAACAAAGGCCTACCTAATATCTAAGGATGCCCATATAATCTACTTCTTGGGTTGATGACTAGGAATTCTAAAGGATATTCCTAAGAGTCTACAGAGATAGCGATATCTTGTAGAGATAGTGATATATTCCAGGGCTTCCTCAGTCTTAATCATTGATCTGTCAACTAACTATAGTAGAGTCGAATTTGGTTTTAAGGTTGTAATATTCGGGATATTACAAGTCTCATAAGCCCCAAGGTTAACAGGTGCTACTAAGTATACCAACATGTTTCGAACAATGAAGTTTTGTATTTTAATAGTCACTATAAGACTTCCTAGATCTTCGTATTTAACAAGAATATATTTTCCTAAAATCCGGTCAGATAATGTTCCTACAACGTGAACTGTGGGTTGGATATTTTCCTTTTCTCCTAAAATTTTTCCCTTATAATTATTTTATCATTTTGGCATAAATTGGGATATCATTGATGGCCTGAAGGACTGGAATTTCAATACATAAAATTTTCAATTCCCCTATGATATCAAATTTAGGATAAATGGATGGTTTAGTTATTGTGAGTCTTTCATGGAATGGAGGGGAAGAAATTATGATTTTCTTAGATTCTTGTTTCTTCAGTATGTTTCCTATTAGTTTTTTTTTTCTGAAATAACCATAGTCGAAGGATTTGTCGCAATTTTTTCTTCTTTAACATATTCTTGTTATTGATCGGTCTAATTTTATTCAAGAGAAATAATACGTCCAGATCTTAACCGAAGCTCATTGCATCCTAGGGGATTTATTTGATAGACTAGATTTCCAACGATTCGTACATACTTAACAGATCTATTCTTAGGGTTAGGATTTGGCTAGGCTAGCAATTGAGGACGCATGGGAGGTTCAATATTAGGAGGTAACTGAAATGGAGCTTGCAAAATGGGATGGGATTGAGGGATCATTCCTGTGGGTGGATTAACCAATCCTGCAGGGCACTGCCAGTTCTGAAGCCATATTGGATTTTACGGAGATGTATTCAGCCACAATGAGGGATAGGAATTATTAACGTGATTATGCCATCATGGGGTGGAGTATTTCCAATTTGGCCATCCTAGTCCAGAAAATGATTGGTTCACCCATGATGAGGTAGGATATGATTGGGATTTCCAGGCAGAATTGAAGGGTGGTTATCCCTTTCATGTGTTTCGAAGATTTTCTTGTTGAACATATTGTCCAAAATAAAATAGCAAGGGATCTTGCATCATACCTTAAGGGCAAGATTTCCATTGTCGACATTGAGCCATAAGTTATGTAGGTTTTGTTTCCTCCTTAGCTTCTTTAAATATAGATTTTAATATTGGTAGCGATGGGAACTGATCTGTCGAAATCTCCTTAGTGTAGATAGCACAATTCTGAATCATGTCCAAAGGACACTCCCTTTCAATATGGTTTCTTTAGCAGTGTTTTAATATTCCCAATTAGCCCAAGCTAATGGGAATATCTTATTTTGCCTTATTTCATCTTGAATTTCATATTTATGAATAAAATGGGAAGGAGGACATGTAAAACTCCAAAAAACCATGAATAAATCAATGCCTATGTAAACAAAGAAATATCTGGGCCATTTAAATAATCTCTTACAGGTGTGAATGGGCGTAAATCAAAATACTGGGTCAGCCTTGACCAAATCAACAGCGCAGTCTAGGTGCAATGAACCTCATCGATACACAACACAGTTTTACATGGAGGCTCCACATGTGAAAGGGGCTAACTCATTGAGGCATTTTAGGGTTTGAGAAGGCTTTCACCCTATAAAATAAGGATGAGGACAACAGGATAAGATTTTTGATGTTATTATTTTCTGAAGGTGTTGTCTGCTTAGACATCCTTTGTTTGGGTTTCCTGTTTAGGAACTCCCACCTCCTTCCTGAAGCAGCTCTTGGAGGAGCCTTGTTTGTCTAGTCCACTATTCGGCATTTGGCCAAGCCACATCTTGCATATAAAATGTAGTTATACTTAGGATTGGGTTTTCCATGTGAGTTGCAGCAAGTGGAACTCTAGATCTGCAAAGATCTAGCTTGCATTGGAGCCTCTTCTCAGTGAGTGTGTCTTTTAACCTCCTGGAAGAGTGCATCCATAGTTTGAGCTTCAGATCCATACATTGGTAGTAGGCCAAAGCATTTACAAGGCCTACAACACAGTCCCTCTTCCATGATTGTGTTATTTCCAAAAGCAGAGTTGCAGGGTGTCATGGCATCATTTTAGAGGAGGAAGATCTCTGGTGATTGGATCCTTCCTTTCACTTTGGTGATCCATGGATTGGCCAACCAGTCCATGTTAGTTAAGATCTAATCTATTGTATATTTTATGATTCATAATTTTCTGAATACTTCTGCAGATCTGTGACTTAGATCTCAGATCTACACACCGTTGTTCATGATTTGCTGAGATCCCCAAGGGGAATGTATAGAGGATCCTATCTTGTACACAGATCTAAAATAGATCTATCATTTTATGTACATATCTACTCTAGATCTGAGTTGTAATCTACTTCATGCTTCAACAATGAAGATAACATTGTTAAGCTTATTCTGCCATTTCTTGTTGTTGTGGCAACTCATTTTGAGTCTTTTGTCTTGTATATTCATTCTATTTCTGTTATACACTATATAAGCTACATTGTAAATCCATTTTGCTAATGTATAGCTGAAAGATGAACCTCCATGTTGGTCTCATGCTTGTAAATTTATATACTACATTATTTCTGAAGCAGTCCCTTGCATATAGCTGCAGCCCCTCTCTCTGGGTGATTTTCAGCTAGACTAGTTTGTGGGAGATCTCTTTAACCCACCTAGTCTAATTTGTTTTTGCTCTCCTTTTGGATTTATATCTTAGATGAGCTGATATAAGAGATCCAGGAGCTTAAAAATCATTTATGTGCACAAAATTCTCAGAATTGCGTTATTTCAGCAGGCTGGCTGAGCTGTTCCAGATTTGGAATATTACAGTGGTATCAAAGCATCAATATTGGCACAGCTTGTGCATTATTTGAGCCAATATGTCTTGAAAGGGAGGAGAGCCTCTCACTTACAGAGAGCAAAGGCATCATGAAAGAAGATAGAAGAGAAATGATTACACTATTGAAACCCCTGTGTATGGAAGACTAGAAGGAGTAGAGTTCTCTAACATTCTTTCTCAAGCTTTGCATGAGATAGAGGAAGAAATCAGGGGAGGGAGGAATGGAAGATCAAAAGATCCCTTGAGGATGTTTTCACATGAGGGAAGCCCCACTAATTCATATGATGTATGTGAGTATTCAGCCACACAATCTGTTCCACAACATGGTAACATGCCTGCTTTCTTGTCAAAGGAAGGAGGGAGAGGAGAAACACCAAAGGAGGGGTCTCTTGGTGAGTATATACAAGAATATGAATCTCAATAAAAGAGATTCAAAGAGCATATCAGTTTCCCAGAGTTCTGCCAACTCAAAGAAGAAATATCTTGCAGCTACAATAGAAGGGAAGGGTGCATGCAGCACACTTTGGGTAGACTCTCTCTACCTACATTTGATGGATCACCTAAAGACTCATCCACGTCTTGCGTAAAGAAGCTTGACACATACTTTCTTCCACATCAAGTATCAGAAGAAGAAGCCTTGAGAGTAGCAGAACTGCATCTTCAAGGGAAGGCTTATATTTGGTGGTTGTTTGAGTCTTCTTCCTTGAAAGGGAGGAACATCTTTTCTATGAAAGATTCACTAGGAGAATAGTGGAAAGATTTGATGAGAGACATTTTGAGACTTCTTGGGGGGAGAAGATCAAGTCCAAGAAATATGAATCTTTGCATGAGTTGGAAGATTCCATGCAGCCAACTCCAGTCCTAAACATTGTTGGAGGGGACGAAGGTTTTTTGCACCTTGTTTCAGAGGCGAAGGCCCCAATTCAGCAATATCTCTTTTCCCAAAGAGAAGACTCGAGGACTCTTTCCTCACTATGATATCAAGACAAACGATCTTTTTATTGTGGAGCATTCTCCACTAATAAGGAGAAGGGAGGGACAAAGCAAAGAATATCCTCCAGCACTGTGCAAGCAGGAGGAGATCTATTTTCAGTTGGAGATGGAGATGAAGCAATGGCTTCCACTTGAGGGATTATTGCACCTTTGCAAGGAATACCAGAGGTTCTTCCATATGGAGGACATGAGAAACTTGTGTCTTTGATAAAGGACAATGAGGAAGAACAAAGGAGGGGTCACATAGTTGATCCACTATCTGAAAATGGGGCAAGGGCGCCAATCAGAGGCACTCTTACACCATTAAGAGGGGTCTCCAAGTTTCATGGCACCTCCACACAGTAATCAGAGATGGATTTTCGTAGTGGAAGTAGTCATGATATGTTCCCATCTATTGTTTACATGGGGATGAACCATGAGACATCATTATCCTATGGTGTACCATCTGGGAGACCACCTGAATCATATTTGATGGAAGATGTCTCATACATTGATCCTCCTTTCATATATCCAAGGGAGGAGGGAGCAATAGTAGACCATGCTACAATGCTGAGAGTGTGGGGGAAATACAGAGAAATGAAAATAATTTTTCCTTTGACATCATTATCCATTCTCACCTCTCAAATTGTGTTGAGAAGGTATGCTGCAAGAAGAAAGAATGACACCATCATGAAGCATGAGAGACAAGACTTTGATCAGAAGACAAACTTGATTCAAGGACACTCTTCTATACATAAAAGGAGATGGTGGTTTCACATGCATGCATTGGCAAAGGAAAAGAGGTCTTGGAAAAATGATATCCTCCCATGGGATAATAACTTCCAAGAGCTTCCCTCTTCTTTTGAGCATGTGCATAAGCAAGGAGGGTAGCAAGGAAGGATTAGAAACCTTCCACCTTGTACCTTTGTCATGGGAAATTTAAAGGAGGAGAACAACAACATGAAAGATACTTCAGAGGACACACTATCAATGTTGTCATTGTTGGGCACACTAGATCCCTATTGGAAATTCCAACATCTGGTGGACTATTCCAAGGATCTCCATACTTGCATGATTCTAGATGACTGGTTGCATGGGGAGAGCTATTCAATATTTGATGGAGTCATCTGTAATCATGGTAGGATATTCTTGTCTAGATCCTTCAAGCTAAAGGGGAAGCTTCTGCAAAGGACTTGTGAAGAGTTCCATCTTAGCCACACTTATTCTATGAAGCTCAACAATATCAAATTGAGGAGCTATTAGTGGGAGGGCTTTGAAAGGGAACTATATTAACATTATCAAAGATGCATGGATTCTATGGAGTTGGAGCAGAAATATGACTCTAAGGGATAATTAAATCATCCCTATATTCCTTCCCATGAAGGAGAGAGTATATCTATGCACCAATCCATTGATAGGAGGAGAATTGTTGGTGGAGAGCATGCTCTTAATACATGTATTATATATTTTGACTTCATGCATTCTTGCACCATGTTTTTGCAGGCCATGACTCTAAGAAGGAGTGTTATATTTTGTCAATATCATGGAAAATATGGGGCCACAACAATTGTTGTACTTGGCCACTCCCTTGGTGGACAAAGGGAGATATTTTTTCATGATGGGTTATTTCATAAGGCACCAAACATATCTCACACATTTAGCTACAGTGAGATGGCATGGGATGCAAGTAAGTGGTGGGAAAATCACTTACCACATCTTGATCTGATACAGGCAGGAGATGTCCTGCGCTGGTGCCATATATGGGAATATGACCCACCTCTTCATGTTCCAATTTCTGTTTATATATTTGTAGTTTTGCTTCCATACATGGATAATGTACTTGTCTTATTTTTGGAATTGTATGGAGGGAGGATAGGAGGCATGTGTGTACCACATGGGATGGAAAATCTATTTGTATGCTTTGCTACACATTTCAATGAGAGTAGGGGTTTAGCCATGTTTGTTTCATTGGCATTCTTGACACTTTATGGGATGGACCATGAACATCTCATAATGATCTTGGAGAGACAAATCATGGGAGGATTGTTTGGTGAGCACTCAGCTTATGCAGAAATTTGGATCCTTGATGGTGTCACCAATGGGGAACGATAAGTGTTACAACACTCACCCTTTCAGTTGCTTGAGGACAAGCAACATTTTCTAGGGGAGGACTGTAATATTCCCAATTAGACCAAACTAGTGGGAATATCTTATTTTTCCTTATTTCATCTTGCATTTCATGTTTATGAATAAAATGGGAAGGAGGACATGTAAAAATCCTAAAAAACATGAATAAATCAATGCCTATGTAAACAGAGACATATCTGGGGCATGTAAATAATCTCTTGCAGGTGTGAATGGGCTTAAATCACAAGACTGGGTAAACCTTGACCAAATTAACATCACAGTCTAGGTGCAATGAACCTCATGGATACATAGCGCAGTTCTAGATGGAGGCTCCACATGTGAAAGGGGCTAACTCATTGAGGTGGTTTAGGGTTTGACAAGGCTTTCACCCTATAAAAGAAGGAGGAGGACAACAGGAGAAGGTTGTTGATGTTATTATTTTCTGAAGGTGTTGTCTGCTTAGAAATTCTTTGTTGGGGTTTCCTGTTTAGGAACTCCCACCTCCTTCCTGAAGCAGCTCTTGGAGGAGCCTTGTTTGTCTAGTCCACTATTCGGCATTTGGCCAAGCCACATCTTGCATATACAATGTAGTTCTACTTAGGATTGGGTTTTCCATGTGAGCTGCAGCAAGTGGAACTCTAGATCTGCAAAGATTTAGCTTGTATTGGAGCCTCTTCTCAGTGAGTGTGTCTTTTAACCTCCTGGAAGAGTGCATCCACAGTTTGAGCTTCAGATCCATACATTGGCAGTAGGCCAAAGCATTTCCAGGGTCTATAGCATTTTCCCTCTTCCATGACTACATTATTTGCAAAAGCAGAGTTGCAGGGTGTCTTAAGATCAGTTTAGAGGAGGAAGATCTCTGGTGATTGGATCCTTCCTTTCACTGTGGTGATCCATCGATTGGCCAACCAATCCATGTTTTTTAGATCTGATCTGTTGTATATGTTATGATTCAGAATTTTCTAAATACTTCTATAGATCTGTGACTTAGATCTCAGATCTACTCACTGTTGTTCATGACTTGCTGAGATCGCCAAGGGGAATTTATAGAGGAGCCTATCTTTTACACAGATCTGAAATAGGTCTATCATTTTATGTAAAAATATGCTCTAGATCTGAGTTGTAATCTACTGCATGCTTCAGAAATGAAAATAGCGATGTTAATATTATTCTGCCATTTCTTGTTGTTGTAGCAGCTCATTTTGAGGCTTTTGTCTTGTATATTCATCCTATTTTTGTTATACACTGTATAAGCTCCATTGTAAATCCATTTTGCTGCTGTATAGCTGAAAGATGAACCTTCATGTTGGTCTCATGCTTGTAAATTGAAAAACTGCATTATTTCTGAAGGATTCCCTTGCATATAGCTGCAATCCCTCTCTTTGGGTGATTTTTAGCTAGACTGGTTTGTGGGAGACTTGTTTAACCCACGTAGTTTGATTTTTTTTTTCTCTCCTTTTGGATTTGGATATTATATGAGCTGATCTAAGGGATCCAGGAGCTTCAAACTAATTTCTATGCATAGAATTCTCAGAAGTGCGTTATTTCAGCAGGCTTGCTGAGCTGTGACTGTTCCAGATTTGGAATATTACAAGTGTGGACATAATATGGCCAATGCTTGTTATGCTTGAGCTTGCTTTTGTTTAGCCTAAAAAACATCTAACTACGTAGTTAGTGTGCCCACAATATCCATTATAAAATCTTCTAAAATATTACCAATTTCTCTCCACATTACACTACCACCAGTGGTTTTGTTGATTCAGGTGAGGGGATCTCATACTTGAGACCTAGCTCTTGTGCTGCCATGTGAACACCTGATACAAAATTTAATAATTTTATCATATTCCTCTTGATAAATATCACCTTTTCCCATTAATTTCAATGTTTCTATCCACTCATTTTTCATTCCTTTTACTAAAGCATCTTTCAGTACTTATTTTGGTGAGGTGGCATAGGAAGATCTATCATTCATCTATGTAATTTGTACTAAAATATCTCAATATATTCCTCTAAAGTTTCACTATATTTTTCGGTCATTCTAAAAATTTCATATTTTAAATACTTGGATAAAAAATAGTCCTGATATTTAGTGAGAAAATAATTTTTCAACATATCCCAAGAATCTATATTGCCTCCTCCTAAGCCCATAAACCATTGCAAAGATGTTGCCTTCATAGTACAAGGAAAAAATTTCAATTTCTGAGGATTAGTGGTATAATCATATCCTCTGCACAAAACATCAAATTCAAATAAGAAGGCATCTGATTCCTCTGAAGGCATCCCATGAAAGGTTGGGATATTTTGTAATGTGATGTTATTCATCGAAGAATTAGCCACAGGATCAACAATAGAATATTCCAATGTCGAATTTTGGTTTTTTTGTTCTTAATTTTACATTTGATAAAAAAAATCCAATAATATCTGGGGATATCATGATCAGCGGGTGCTATTTGAGCAGGAAAATTATGGTTATTATTTGGCTGTCAAGGGGGTTTTACTACACTCCTTAAGTTTTGGATTTCATGTGTTTTTCCTTCTACCAGGATCTTAGGAGCTCAAGGTTTCAAAGATCCTAGATATTCTCCACTAGTTTCTCTTTATCCTTCTTTTAAATTACAAAAAATTCCCTCTTGTGAAGAAATAGAGTGTCGAATAAACGTAATTTGAAACCTTTTCTCGAATCCTTCATTTTTATTTTGAATTTTAGTGTGGCCTGTAGTTGGTGATTCTGTCATTTGAGGGATTATGGTAGAGCCATTCCCAGATGATGTTCATGACCTACTAATTCTTGCGATTTAGATTTTTGATTGATCTCATAAATAAAGGTCATTGTACCAAGGCTCATTGGTCCCTGGGTTTTGGCCGTTTTCGATAATGGTTTATGTTCTACTGCTACTTGATTCATGTTATTTTTCTTTTTCATGAAAACTTACATATCCTAAGTGTATCAACTGAAAGTGGGTGTTCTGCGCAGGCTTTTTAATTTTCGCATGCACAGGTTCTTAGCTTCTGTCTTCAATACCTGGCTTTCAAAAGATACAACATATAATTTGACAACCTCCTCGGTAATGACGCAAAAATTTTGTGCATTAAGATCACTCCTAAAAATAAACTTAATCCTACCTTCGTTAATCTTATCAACCTCAGATTCATCTTTTATTTCAAGACTATCAGAAAAATCCATGCAAAGATAAAATCTCAGATTATGAAAGAGTGTGAAGAAATCACTACAGAAGAATTACAAGAAATATCAATCGTTGCAGAAATAAATGATTCATAACAACAAATGATTACTTCTATGGCTACAATTGTACCATTCATGAAAGAAATCTATTATAACATATCAACCACTTTGTCTATCGCAGAATACTTCAACAAATAAGTGTGTAAGGAAGGATATTAAATCACACAAATGTGTGGAAATATTACTTATGAGAGATAACTCACGAAATTCGTAAAATCACACTTTCACATTTGTATAACTAATTCATGCAATTAAATTAGCAATTTTAGGAAATTTATAATTGAATCACAAGATGCAAAGTTCAATCAATTAAATTCTATAAGAAAGAAACTAATAATCAATAACACAACTAATGTGAATATGAAAAGTAATTAATGAATAGTGATACATAAAAAACAATAGATCCTCCATGGACTCGGCCCAAGGTATCTAGAAGCACTGCCTTGGATAACTCTATACAGAAGAACTAAAGTAAAGCCTCGCACAAATTCATTAAATTCAAAATGTTTTACATAATAATATTGAGAAATTTTAAAGTTGCGTTGTTATTTGCAATACATAGTGAGAACGTAAAATCAACAATTCATTCTATATTTTTACTATCATCTTATATTACATTTAGAAAATTACAATGGAGATATCTTGAGAATCGGAAGATTGTAAGGATTTCTCGTTCAACTATAAAGTCTTTTAATAACAATAAGGATTTCTCCTTGATTTTCTATCTTCGACCATAGTCATGCCTCAAGCTATATTTTTCAAGAAATAAGGTGATGGTTTGTCCAATAGCATTCTCCAGTATCTCGAAGGAACAAAAAACGTTCAATTAAACTAACCTGCACAAAAATTTACTGAAATTAATAATTTCTAATATCTCAAATGCTTAAAATAACTATATCACTTATTAACTAATTTCCATTATCCTTTTCTTATCAAATCATTGTAAACTAAGGATAAAACTCTTAAAAACATAATATTTATTAATGAAATGAGGAGGAGAGTCATAGCATTTCCATGGTCCAAGAATGGGCACAACCATACATCTAAAGGAAAACATAGAAATGGATCCATGGTATGGTCCTAGCCATCCATATAGAAAGGATCATGTGTATGATCATGAATAATCAATAACTCCATGAAACCTAAATAATAACAGATGCAATCTAGGGTTTTTGTCTCTATCTCAATCTACCCACTCTACAACTATAACCAAGTGAATATATGTGTTAATGTTGAAAATGGAAGAAACCACCTGATTGCAGGTTGATGATGTAAATTTTTAATATGCTTGAGAGAAACCACCAATAATTAATATGGCCATCAAGGTATTACAACACAATATACAAGCTGGAATGAATGATATGATGTATAAAAGTTGTAGAATAATTCGATTGAAGGAAAATTATGTGAACCTGTCATCGCACCTGAATAAATTTACATTGAGGAATGCAACCTCTAATGTACTGAAAAAGAGTTTCTAAACCATATTCCTGGATAATGAGTTGAAGTTTACAACAATTTATCCGTCAAATGAGGGCCATGATGATTCCCACATAATCAACACAAAATAAAGGATTTCTAAAGATGATAGGAGTGATTTAGGACTATTTAGGAGAGGGTCAAACAAATAGAGGATGTTTTACATTACATATAGGACTTCTCTTGAAAATATAAGAGACACTACTTGGGAATTTGGAAGAATTTGAATCAAAATGGGATCAAAGGTCATGATGACAACATATGATGATTGAATTATAGGAAAATGGATTTCCCAAACCCATGAAAGAATATTGCTAAAGAAGGATATCCCCAACCTATCATGAAATGTAGATGAGTGTCATCTTCAAGAGTGACATGCTGCCTTTGGTACAAAATAAAAAAAAATGTTTTACATCCATTTTCCCCTGCTAATATGTAGCAAGTACCTATTTATTTTTTATATCAACCTTGAAGAGAATACCATATTCTTAGCGTATAAGTTCACCCTTTAGATGAATCCATCCTGGCAAGTCTAAGGAGTCCTAGGAAGGAGTAGGTTAGTGTTGTCATGGTGACAAGTCCTTCATCGGTTAAGTTTTACAATTCCAAAAGAGGGGTAATTCGGTATAAATTTCATAATTAGGGAGTTTGAAAAAGAGACGAAAAATAAGACTCCAAAATGTCCCTTTTTGTAGGTAGTCTCTCGAATTTAAAAAGGTAGAAAGCAATATCTGAGAGAACATCCTAATCATGTTTGACCAAGGTATTCCTTTTTCAGAAGTAGTAAATATTAGTCTGAAAAAGGGATAAATGTATGCTAAGATGACACAAATTAATTTAATTTAATGAGATCGAAAGGAAAAGTGTTCGATAATTTTTAAATGTTTCGAGACACATAAAATAGCTTAAACTAGATTCGAGGGGTGTTCCATTTTTTTTTGTTTACATGAGTCCAAAAAAGTGATAAAAGAAAGAGATTGTTCACCATTGATCAAATTTGGTTCATAATTTCCTGCTTATGCATATGTAATAAAATGTTACAAATGATACAAATACATGTAAAAGTACTTGAGAAATGATAAAAAAAAAATTTATAAATAAAAAATAGTTAGTAAAACATTTTAATAGGAAAAAGTAAAATGTAAAAATTACTTTTACCTTTTGGAGTTTGACAGAGAACTTTTCCCTCCATTTTCATTCAAAATTGACGTGCACCATTCTACTAGTCCAGAACACCATTTTCATTTTCATTCGTCGAAGGTAAAATATCTATCCTTAGCTCACATTTTTCTTTCGTTTAAGCAATTTTTTCATTTTCCTTGTTTAAGGGGCCCCTAAAAAACTAGGACACATGGGCAACCAACATGGGTTTGACCTGTCGGGTTCGCGTGGATTGCCAAGACCCCTAATGCACCAACACGATGTAATCATGGGAAAAATGCTAGACAATTGCGTTGGCATCATGCAAAAATTTAAATTGATAAATTCTTAATTTTAACTCAGTTTTTTACTAAATTTCCTCTATGCAAGATGTTTAAGCCTTGTTAATTGATGTTTTGCAAAAAAATTATGGAAATTTAGTGCAAAGAAATGGGTCATGAGGCTAAGGACTGAGAAGTGGCACAAGATCCAAATTTCATAAGGGCACTCTGCAACTACCGGTTGCTAATTCTTCCAGAAATCTATGATGAGGTCCCAAGTGGACGTATTGTAGTACTTGGTGAGGTGGTGGGATGTAGACCGCCAAGTTTTTGTAATTAGTGATCAGGAATTATACATTGATATATCTGATATCTATTTCATAATTTTTTTGTCAAGGAGGGGATTTTCGATCCAAATAGTAGGGTCTAGAGCAGGAGGTGAGGATATAGATATGCTTATCGCCACAAATTGCAGTGGTGGGTTTGCAAAGAGCAAGAGTGGTAAAATTTACATTAACATTGTGAATGAGTAGATTCTTCAAATAGTCATTTACACCATTTCTTAGGAAGCATAAGTACATTCCCTTCACAAGACGAGCAAGTCTCAATTCCAGTTTTTTGTCGACTGCATGAGTCCAACATTCTTTAACAAGTGTAAGGGGTTTCTTGTAAACCTGAACGATCGACTCATGAAATGAAAAATCTTGAACTTGAAGCAATTTGGATACATATCAATCTTAGTGAATCTCTTCCTAGATAAGGTTTCACTATTTCGATGTTAGAGGATATAGGTGGTACCTCCTGTGCATAGGGGTCCACGAATTCATAGATGGAGTGAGTTGATGCCTCGCCATGGTGGTGGGAAGTAGGTGTAATTTCTTCCTAGATTATTTGGGTGGATTCGCCAACAACTCATCATGATTTATTACTGGTTGTATGTAGGTTCATATTTAAGGGGAGACCCAGATATTTCTTCCAATCGGATGACCTCGGTAATAATTTTTTTTTTTTAAATTTTCAATATATTATTTTTATGTATGTATGCTAAGAGTTAAATTTATCATTATTTTTTGCAAATGTTGGATCGGTGATGCCACCAGGGCTATCTATGGTACCGTGATAGGTGGTCTGACAGATGTAGGTAGTCATTTATGATGAGGTTTCTACACCTATAGCTGAGGTGGAGCATAAAATCATAGCTTTGACGAGAGACATATAAGGCTATGCCTCAGCTAATGATATTGTACATCGGTATCAGTTTCAGCTCAAATTCGGCGATTATTAGGTCAACTAATCAAAGTTGTCACATATTACAACCACCAGCATGCTAGGGGATAGATATGCCTCGTTGATTCCTTTTGACTTCACTTCTGTAGGCTCGAGAAACCATGTGTCTTAGCACACAAATTTTGACATTTTTTTGTAGCACACCTTTTAGAAAGTTGATCTATATATATATATATATATATATATATATATATATATATATATATATGTAGCTACTGCTATCTAATGTCCTTTATCATGATTATTTTTTTGTTTTTACATATGATGCAAATGTATGTCTAACACATTATCAAATAATGTATGAGTTAATGTATTCAAATGTCTTGGAATATGTTGATAAGTAATGTAATCTAAATTTCATTCCAATAACTAAACACATAGATACAAGTGTAATATGTGAGAGTTTCTCACCAAATAATGACCATGGAATTGTATCAAAATAAGCTACAAATCGATTTTAACAAACAATTCCCTAATACCAAGTGTAACAAATTTCAATAATAGTTGGATAACCAAATTATATTTAGCAATGTTGTTTGTTGTTTGACCCAAGAATACGCCTTGAAAATTCACTAACTCGCCATTAGGAGAAGTAGGGGTCCACGAATTCATAGATGGAGTGAGTTGATGCCTCGCCATGGTGGTGGGAAGTAGGTGTAATTACTTCCTGGATTATTTGGGTGGATCCACCAACAAATCATCATGATTGATGACTGGTTGTATGTAGGTTCATATTTAAGGGGAGACCCAGATATTAATCTTCCAATCAGATGACCTCGGTAATATTTTTTTTTTTAATTTTTCAATATATTATTTTTATGTATGTATGCCAAGAGTTAAATTTATCATTATTTTTTACAAATGTTCGAGCAGTGATGCCAGCAGGGCTATCTATGGTACCGCGACAGGTGGTTTGACAGATGTAGGTAGTCATTTATGATGATTTTTCTACACCTATAGCTGAGGTGGAGCATAAAATCATAGCTTTGATGGGAGACATATAAGGCTATGCCTTAGATGATGATATCCTACATCGGTATCAGAGACACATGATGGGGTTTTCAGCTCAAATTTGGAAATTATTAGGTCGATTGGTTAGAGTTGTCACATATTACCACCACTAGCATGCTAGAGGATAGATATGCCTCGTTCATTCCTTTTGACTTCACTTCTGTAGGCTCGAGAAGCCATGTGTCTTAGCACAAAAATTTTGACATTTTTTTGTAGCATACCTTTTAGAAAGTTGATATATATATATATATATATATATATATATATATATATATATATATATATATATATATATACATGTAGCTACTGCTATCTAATTTACTTTATCAAGATTATTTTTTTGTTTTTACATATGATGCAAATGTATGTCTAACACATTATCAAATAATGTATGAGTTAATGTATTCAAATGTCTTGGAATATGTTGATAAGTAATGTAATCTAAATTTCTTTCCAATAAACAAAAACATAGATACAAGTGTAATATGTGAGAGTTTCTCACCAAATAATGACCATGGAACTGTATCAAAATGAGCTACAAATTGATTTTAACAAACAATTCCCTAATACCAAGAGTGACAAATTTCAATAATAGTTGGATAAACGGACTATATTTAGCAATGTTGTTTGTTGTTTGACCCAAGAATATGCCTTGAAAATTCACTAACTCACCATTAGGAGAAAACATTTCCCATGATGTGGAAGATAACCTCGTTGTACTAATACAACTGCCATCATCAAAACTGACATAATCATTTGAAGACATCTTCAAATGAAGTGGAACATAGGGTAAGCAACAAAAAACATGTCTGCAAAAGAAAAAAATCACACCAAAATCCAACAGTATACTAATGAATCGAACAAAATAACGTACAAAAGTATTTACATGGAATCAAGCCTAATAATTTTTGAGATAGAGCCTATTTTAGGGCTCAGCCAATTGATGCCCTTAATAATATATGAGCTCATAGGCTCCTTTTTCCAATACTCGTTTAACGATAAAGGTCCCATGTTACATTGGTTCAAGTTTCCCAACACCCAACTTATCATGAGTTTGATCATATAACAAGATCAAGTCACCTTCAGTAAAAACACGCAGAGTCACAGATTTATCATATTCTACTTTAACTCATTTCTTTTGAGCTTCGATAACCAAAGTATGAATTCCTCAAGTTTCATCGAGATGTTCAAAGTAAATAAATTGTTTCTCTTTCGGTGAAGTACCATGGAGTAACTCGATAGATAGCTTCAAAGAAGGAATTTCACACTCGGTCAAGAGCATTGCTTACATAGCATATACCAATTAAAATGGTGTAAATTATTTCATTGTCTTAGATGAAGTTTGGTATGCCCACAAAGCTGAAAATAGCCTAAGATGTCAATTTATTTTATGTATCCCAATGGTTTGTTGAAGCATCATCACAAAAAATTAGTTAAAGACTTCAACTTGGCCATCGGCCTGTGGATAATGAGTTGAGCTATCGTGACACAAAACCAGCTGAGAAGTAAGCTTTGTCATCATATAAATTCAAAAACGAGAACCACGGTCAGTGACAATGTCCTTTGGGACACCGAATTGAGCTATGACATTATTAAAAGGAAATTGTTTCGCATTTTTACCTTCAACATCGTATGTAGGCATTGTCTTGACCCACTTTGTGAAATAATCAATGACAACAATAATATATCCATGTCTCCCAGCCAAGAGAGGGTTACAAGTCATGAGATCGATGCCCCAATTTGCAAAGGGTCCAATGGTAATCAATTGGTACAAAGGTCTAGATCGGGGTCATTCTTTGTGAGAATATATCTAGAATTCATGACACTTTTTAACAAAAAGAATGTAGTCTCTGAATATTGACAACCAAAAATAATCTATGCACCAAATATTTTAAGCAGTAGAAGAACCTAACATATGACTGCCACATGCCCTAGAGTGATAGTCATTAAAACCTTCCAAGTGTTAAAAATTGATGAAGGACATAAACGACACCAGTACGATAGAGAGTATCCCCAATAATGGGATAAGCTTCAAGATTTTCACAAATTTGGCGTCGCTAAGAGTGAGATAACACTGGTCAAAAAATTTTGGTGTATAGATAGAGAATGATATTGCCATACCACAGATCTAGAGTACTAATTGGAAAGAGTGATTCATTTGGAATCAACTAAGTAAAAGGAGTGGGTGTAACTATAGATGAAAGAGCGCAAATCAACTCAACAAAAACTAGTGATTTCTTCAACATAGCTTTAGAAAACTCTAAATAAAACTCCAGTAGTATAAAAATCCATTTGGATTATTTTACCCTAAGTAACTAACGAGTAAGGATGTAAGTCATGGGGTTATAATTAGAAATTACAATAGTTTTGTGTAGGAGAATATAATGGTGAAAGTCTTGGATAAAATGAACATCTTCCAAAGAGAGATTCTGTACATGAGCATAGAATGTCTCAACATCAAAGAGGTTTTCACTCAAGTAGTATAAACATTTTCATTCTCGTCACCATCATTCTAGAAAAGTACCATGCTAATGGCGCCGTCAGTGGCGGCTAAATATAGGAAATTTTCATGTTGATAATTAGGGGGATGTAGTAAAGAAGAACTAATGAGAGGTGTTTTCAAAGAATTGAAAGAATATTGATCGATTCCATAATAAATTAATGGGACCCATTATTTAAACAAATGAGTAAATCCTTTAACAAGCTTTGCATAATATGGGACAAAATGACGAAGAATGTTCACTTTCACTTACAAACTCTAAAGTTGTTAAACAAAAGAAGCCCTAATGTGAATATTCTCAACAATCCCTGGTTTGAAAGCGATGTCGATCATAATGGTGGCTAAAATATTTCCCATGTTAACTTTGGATAGGAATTGATGAACCAATATGGGATTTTGAATTTAACCAGTCGATTAAGGGGAAGCATGGTGTTGGCAAGTGATCAGGTCTCGCAGGCAAGACCCAGGTTCAGGGATTGTGGCCAACAAAAGAATCCGCTGTAGTCTAGGATTACGCCGGCATTATCACCCTACTCCGGAGAGTAGAGAGTCTCACCCGAGGCATGCCACGACCACATGCAGGAGGGGAATAGACCAAGGGCAAGGAATAGGTTCGAAACCCATTCTCATCAGTGGTTAGATCACATGGATAGAATTACGTACGCGACATCGTTCAGAGAACATACAGATATTAAGCAACTGAAATTTTTAAAGCATCTCAATCAACACACATGCATGTGAACCACACAAATAGATAGCAACATGCAATTGTATTAAGATCTTGGCCAACTCTCGGTTACATAGCTTTGCAATGATCTTACAGATTTGATACACATATCTTGCGGAACAGAGATTCTACATCAATAGACCCTAGGAACTACAGAGACCTCATCCATCCTCTGGATGCCTGCTGCAGCATGCATTTTCTCACCTTTTGTTGCTCTCTTCTCTCTTTTGCTGTGTGATCCTTGTCATCCTCCTTCTTTCATCCGAGTGACTACTATTTATTCACCCACTGTCGTGACTGTTAGTTCTCTATATGTCCTTCTACAACTGCTTCTAGCTTTTCTCTGATTATCTATGTGTTCCACTTGCGTTCTTTCTACTGTATCTTCTCCTTATCTGCACTTATGCATCTATTTTCCTCCACTATGTGCCTATTCTGTCGCAACCTTGGTAGCTCCGCCGTTTGATGTGGTTGCGACTTAGTTGCAGCTACCGTGTGTCATTATTCCGCAACCCCAAAATATGGCCGTTGTTCCAGATTCAAAACATTCAAAACAAGATTTTTCAAAACAAGGGCCCCAACAGGCCCCAACCACAGTTCTTTGACTCATCCCCGAGTCAATCAAAAATTACGGTCTCGATCTCCATTGCCCTGCTTGACCCCGTGCCCTGTTCGCCCTGTGCGCTTTCATCCTGTGCCTGTTCCTCCTGTGCATCTTCAGCTTGTTCTTGTCCCTGCTGTGCTACGTCAGACGACTGTTCAAACAAGGGCCCCAACTCCGGAACCCTTTGGAACATTGTAGCTCAGAGCTCAGTAAACTCCGACATGGCTTGCTGCCACCCCTGGATGAGCGAGTCTGTGTCCTCAGTGAGCTTGGTGACAGCAGCTTCCGCAATGGGCGTTGGGACAGCGCCAAACATTGTGCTGATCTGTGTCTCGGCTGCTGCTGCAAGCTGTTGGATGGCTTGGGCGCTAGATTGAAGCGGCGGCCGGAGCTCTCGAATGACGCGTTTGGCCTTCACCGAACAGGCCTCTGTGTGTTGGAGCTGGGCCTCAAGCTCATCAGCCTGGGCGTATAATTGATCCAGTCGGGCGGGGTCATTAGCCTCTTAAATTTCCCTGGAAACCTACTGGAGTTGGGCTGAAATCGGCTCGGTTTTGACAGTGAGGGCTAGGGAGCATTCCTGAAGGCCCTTCAGGAGGTCACGGGCCTCTCGTGCCGTAGATTGAAGTGCTTCTTGCATCTGAGCTGTCTGGCTCTGCTTGGAGGCCACTTGGGCTGAATAGTCAACCGCGGGTTTGGCCGGCTCGGCACGGGCTGCTAACGCTGCCCGAAGCTCATGATTCTCCTGGTGTAATTCTTGAACGGAGATGCGGGGGTGGATAGCTTGCTCAGAGAGGTTGGCCGCAGCAATTTCGGGAGGCAGCAGGGGGTAATGAGGCCCGAGGGCGGGCCAGAACTCGGAGAACATCCAGGTGACATTGGTGATCATTGCTTCCATCTTCTCCCGTGCTGTTTGAAGGTGGTCGCACTATTCAGTAAACATGGCAAGTTGGTGTTGCTGCTCGGCATACTGCCACTGGAGTCCCAAATGCAATCTTTCGGCCTGCTGGGCCGCCCTTTGAATCAGCAGATACAGCTGAGCAGGATTGTCAGGCTGGAAGGTGGTTGTCCCAGAAGGGCTCTGTGCTGGCATTTTCTCCTGCAATGGTTGGCCACCGGTAACTGTGCCATTGACATGCTCCGGAGGTGAGAAGGGCATGGCCGCTGGATGTTTAGTGTCAACCATATTTAGATCCAGCGGTTCTTGCTGATCAAGGTGAGCCGGACGTGAAGGAACTGTGGCCTCAGGTGGAACCTCGGCAGAATTAGACCCGGTGTGCAGCTGCTGTGTGAATATATCAACGACAGGAGGGTGGGGTTCGACCACTGGGTCGATCAGTGGTATCACTGTGGCAGCACCAGAGTCAACCTTGGCCCCGCGGTCCCCACCCATGAGTTCCCGGATAATGGGGTCAGACACCGTAGTTGAGGAATTAGATGGGGCGGATGAGGTGGTAGGCGGAGGAAAGGTGGATGGAGAAGTGGAGAGTGTGGTGGGGGTGTGTGGAAAGTGCATGTTGATGAATTCGGATGGGTCAATGAGGGGTTCTTCAGTAATCAGCACCCCGGTGCTTGGGGGTGGTGGTGGATCATCAGCAGTGAGGTCCACCACCAGATTTGGCTCGGTGGTGCGGGCCCTCTTAGCTTGGGGGGCCTCGGGTGAATCTCTAGGCCCACTCGTCTCGCCCATCAGGCTTGTGAGTGGATCAGCAAAGGTAAACAGGATAGTGGGGATAGGGGAGGTGAGCGGAGCGGTACGGGGGTGTGAAGTGGAGCGAGTGAGCTGAAATTCAGAAAATAAAGGAAATGGGGTAGCACCACTAGACATAACCTGAGGCGCCGCGTTGAGATTTTGTACCTGATTTTTGAAGTGGCGGATGATGGGGATGAGTGGTTCTGAGAGTTCTTGTGGTGGTGCTACCACCACCGTCTCAGCAGGCTGTTGCACTGGTGCCATCCTGTCAAAATTGTATTTGGGGAGTTCATCCTGCATGTGCTTCGTGACCCCCGGCCATGAGCAGACTTCACAATGGAAGGTAGCATCGTCCAACTGAAATTTCAGTGGTGTCATTCAGAAGGTATCTACCGGAACACAAGTGGGTTGGAGGTAAGTATGCTTGTGACTCACCCCGAACCATACTTGCTCACTATAGGCGTCCAACAGGTTCCTAGGCACCCGTTGCTGGCATGCCACCACATCCGTCATTAGTCGGTACCATGACCAAAACGCATCGGTATTCACCAGTTTGGTACTATGGTCATTTGAGACCTGCCATGGAGTGAATTTCATCACGAGGGGCTGGCCCTCGGGGATCTCTGCTGGGAATCGAATGTGTGGAGTGTGCCATTTCAACATGGCAAAAGAAATAATCAAATAGCCGTAAATAAAAGTGGTTGTGCGCTTATAATTCTCCTCGCACGCATTGAACAACTCTTTTAACAAGAACGAACACCAATTCAGTTTGGTGCCTTGGACACAATGTTCAGCAATTGAAATAGTATCAAGAGTGCATTTGCCCTTGGTATAATGCCTCATTGTCTTGCTGGCAATGAGGTAACAGGCGAATCGAATCTCAGGCTTGTTAATGAGGTTGATTTTGGCTCCTTTCCCCCCCCTGCGAGTGCCATACTTGCTATAGAATTCCACATCGCCCGACTTCTGTGCGCACTTGTAGGAGGTCTGGCTGGCCGTTGAGACGTCGGCACCCGTCTGCAAAAGCCCTGTGAGGCGATGAATATCTTCGGCATGAATGGGAATTTCCTGGGCCAGCCATAGGGACCCATTCTGAATTCGGCTGAGGAGGAAGCGTGTACACTGCAGAACTAGTCCGGTGGTGCCAAAGACCGGGAGTTCTTAAGTTCATCAGGGACAAAGTCTGAAGGCCCCTGTACTCAGGCAACAGGCGGCTGGCGGGGTTTCCAGCTGCAGTGCAGTAGTTCTCCATGTATGTCTGCCACTGGAGGGATAGAAATTCGGAAGCATTTGAGAGGTTGGCATCAATCAAGGCAGCATTATCATACTTGCCCACCAGGGACTCAGTCTTGTGAATCCGAGTGTCAAGCTCTGGTTCAACGACGACTGGAACGGTCTTCGGCATTTTGGCCCGGCGCTGATAGACCTGTGAAATTTTCCTTGGGCGCCTTGCCTGGTGCAATGCGTTCTAAGACTGTAATGGCTCTGGTGCAGCTGCACTTGCTAATTCAAACAGGTCTGGCATTCTCATGCTTTTGGTGTTCATGCAAGGCATGTCAGCACTTGGCACGAGTGGAGTCGATGAGACCCTCTAACGAATTAATTCCTGCTGGCATTCTTTCTGCGATAATCATGCGATCAATCACATGCCAATGAGTGCTGTGAAAGTTTCTGACAGTGGCAT
Source organism: Pinus albicaulis (assembly GCA_034641835.2). NCBI lineage: Eukaryota > Viridiplantae > Streptophyta > Pinopsida > Pinales > Pinaceae > Pinus > Pinus albicaulis. The sequence continues at coordinate 901,874,896 of CM076571.1, read as the reverse complement.
GGGGAAATAGGCGGACGCGACAGCTGAGGTTACTGAGGGTGATGGCCAAATGATGGCGGCGTGTTCGCTGCCAAGTATGGTAATTAATGTTGCAGATCTAGGCGATCCTACGGACTGACACAAGTACGTGGGTGGACTGAGCTGGACTGACATGGAAGCTGGGATGGATCCTACAGGGATGACACGCTAGACCGGCGCCGCCCCGACCACATTCGGTTGCAGTTCGGACCTCACAACGGAGCGGTTATTGACACACTACCTATGAACAGAGAATACGCCCTACTCTCATCCCAGTTGCGGGAGAGTTATTCAACTACGTTATACTATGGGTGCTCTCGGGTGCGAGAGTTATTGATGAAAAAATGAAAGGTACTTCCTCCTGGTAGGGTTTCAAGCATGCGCCATTCACCCACCCAGGCAGAACCATACCGTCCAGTTGTGCCAACTGAACGGCTCCGGAGTCACGAATCTCGATAATGAAGTAGGGTCCCAACCAGTGCATCTGTAGCTTTCCAGGGAATTTCTGGAACCTACTTTCGTACAAAAGAACTTTGCTGCCAACTTGGAAGGTTTTTTTCTTAATGTGGCAGTCGTGCCACGCTTTTTTCCAGTCCTTCTGAATCTTCTGGTGAACTTTGTCTAGGAAGCGGGCTTCATCCAGTTCCTGCAATTCATGGAGGCACTCCTGGAGGGAGGACTCTTCCGAAAACTTCAAAGACATGGCGACCAACAGTCTTGGCATGATAAAATCGGTGGGGATCACAGCCTCCCAGCCTTACACGAGCTGGAACGGTGTTTGATTGGTCAAGCGCTTCACCGTAGTCCGATAGGCCCAAAAGGCCGCTGAGAGGCGCTCGTCCCAATCATCACGATGAGCATTGCAAATCTTAGTCAAGCCTTTCTCAAGAATCTTATTAAAGGCTTCCATCGTACCATTAGCCTACAGGTGATACGGGCTACTCTTGTGATGCTGAACCATGAAGGTGTTCAGCAGTGTTTTGACTGTGTCATTAATGAAGTGCATACCCTGATCACTGGTTAAACTCTACGGGCAGCCAAACCGGCAAATGATGTGCTAAAAAATGAACCGGGTGGCGGTATCTGCTGTGCAGTCGCGTACCACAGCTGCCTCAGCCCACCTGGTGAGGTAATCCGTGGCGGTAATGATGTACCGGGCCTTGGAGTGTCTGGCGATCAGAGCTATGGGCCCCACAAATTCAACAACCCACTTCTCGAATGGCCGCAACACATGCACTGGGTGTAATGAAAGCTCGTCCCGGTGAGAGGGCCTGCCCGTCCACTGGCAGACATCGCACCGCTTCACATAGGCCTTACAATCGGTATGTATTGTCGGCCACCACAGGCCCGCTTGGAGCACCTTCCTTGCGGTGGGTTTCGCACCCACATGCCCTCCCGCAACACTGCTGTGACATTCCCACATTACCACTTCCCGTTCGTGGTCAAGGACACATCTGCGCAGAACCTCATCAAGGCCTAGTTTGTACAGCTGCCCTGCGATCAATTGGTAGTCGGCGGCACGGACGACCAAATGCCATTTCTGCAGCGGGGTGTAATCCTGAGGGCATTGCCCTGTGGACAGATAGGCAGCAATGTCGGCCAAGTAATCTGGTACTGCTTCGACTCAAAAAAGGTCAGTGTCGGGCAGCTGATCATCAAGGGAGCCGTCATTTTTCCCTGTCTCCAACCTGGATAGGTGATCGGGCCCAACATTCAACCTCTCGGGCTTAATGATTACCTCGAACATGAATTCTTGAAACAGCAGAAGCCAACAGCAAATCCGTCCTTCCAGAATAGGCTTATTGACCAGGTACTTCAGGGTAGAGTGGTCCGTGAAGAACTTGAACTTGCCCCCTAGAAGATAGTGGCAGAACTTCTGAAGAGAGTACACCATCGTCAGTGCCTCCCTTTCGGTCATGGTGTAATTCCTCTCCGCAGTGGACAATTTGCGGCTGGCGAATTATACCGGGTGGTCAACTGTCCTATTGCCTGGTTGTGCCAAGACAGCTCCAAGTGAAATATTGGAAGCGTCGATGTGCACATGGAACTGCTTATCCCAATTGGGATGAACTAGAAGAGGCGCCGACGCTAGCTTTTCCTTCACGGTGTCTAGGGCTAACTGACACTCCTCTGTCCACTGCAAGACTGTGGACTTCCGTAGAAGTTGTTCTAACGGGGCAGTGATCCTGGAATAGTTGCGGATAAACCTCCTGTAGTATCCCGTGTGCCCGAGCAATGCTCGCAACTGTTTCACCATCTCAGGGGCTTCCATGTGTAAGATCACCGCAACCTTGGCGGGGTTGATGCAGATCCCTTGCTTGCATACCACATGTCCCAACAACGTGCCAAACGGAACAGCAAAAATACATTTCTTTAAGTTGAAGGAAATCTGCAGCTGGGGACACTGATCAAACATAATCCGTAACAGGGTAGCGTGTTTCTTCAATAAACTGTAGACAGTCTAGTCGTCCATGTAGACTTCGAGGAACTTGTGAAGGTACTCCCGGAAGGCGGCTATGACAATCCGAGAAAACATGGCAGGAGCGTTCTTCAAGCCGAACGGCATGACATGGTATGCGAACGACCCCCATTCGGTGGTGAAGGTTGTCTTCGACTTATCTTATTCTATGATACACACTTGATGGTAGCCCGAAAAGCCATCAGTGAAGGAGTAGGCTTCGTTCTACGCAACATGGTCCAATACTTCGTCGCTGAAAGGGGTGGGGAACGGATCATGAATGCAGGCATTATTTAGACTGCTATAATCGACACAAACCGGTATCTCTGCCTTGTCTTTCTTATTCTGGATGACGATAGGGCTCACCCACTCTGCTTCCTCCATGGGAAATATTATGCCTACGGCAAACATCTTATCAATTTCCATCTTAACCGTCTCTTTAACTCGCGGGTTCAACCGGTAGGGCCGATGCTTCACAGGCCTGGCACCCGGTTTCAGCACGATGCACATTTTTCCCAGATCGCCTTTGATGCCCTTCAGATCTGCGACTGACGAGGGGAAAAAATCCTCATATTCGTGGAGGAGGCTGAAGATCTCTTTGGTCGTCTCCTCGTCCCAGTAATCGCCCACCATAGCCAACTTAGGCTTCTCCTCTGTACCGATGTTTAGCTTCTTTGTCTTCAGCGGTCGTAAATGGACCCTTTCGGTGGCCGGCTCTTCGTTGGATGGGTGAGTAGGCCAGACGTGGCTTTCCGAGAGCCTCCCACATCTTGCGTGGCAGGATGTTGACGTCAGACCCTAAATCAAGCATGGTGTCGCTGATTTGGAATCCCCCAATCTGCGTATTGAGCCGGAACTCTTTACCCGTTCGTCGCTTATTTCACTTGATGCGCTGCACCGACAAGGGGCTGGGTCCACTGGTTCCCCCAGTCCTGTCCTCCCCTACAGTGCCCCTTCCAAGGTACACTTGAGCTGCTGCTGCAGAGTAGCGCTGTCAACAATCTTGAGGAATAGCTGCAGCCATTCTTCCATCATGGTCTCTGGAGCATGCTGTGGCGCAAGATGTGTCGGCATGGGTGCCTCCAGGCCTTTCGCTTCGTGCAGCTGAGCGAATGCCTCAATCGCCTCCTGAAAATACTTCTTCTGCGCCTCTGGTTTGATTACCTGGTGCGGGGAGGCTGGCCTGACAACTGGTGACGGCTCCTTTCCGCGAGCGTCCTCCCCTGTTTTCTTACCGCCCCTCATCACAATAGTGATGTTCTGCATGGCCGGAGTCGCGGCCACCTACGGCTCGGTGTTTACCAAGTTCGCGCCCCTCTGTCGTGCACGTTCTTCCCAATTTTTGATGAGCTCGGGACAGTATTATGTCGCATGGGTGTTTACTCGGCACTGGGAACACCACGGACAGCGAGGGAGGGGACATTTGCGAGCCACATGGCCCTCCTAGTCACAGTTATAGCATTTCAACGGCCCGCGGCCCCCAGTGCGGCCTCCGCACGCCCCGCCCCCTCTTCCTCGAGGACCCTCAATCACCCTATAGGAGGGTCGATCCAACCGGTCCGTGAGTGCGTCGAGGGCCCGACATTGCTCTGTTTTGTGAGTCATGGAGGCAAAAAACTCACAATACACATTGTTTGGCACGTTGGAATACTTCTGTATGATCGGGCACATCCGAGGCGGATGTCCCACTATCCGGGAAATCTCACAATATTCCGTGGTGGCTGGATTGAGCTGGGAGGGGAACCCCGCATAAGGCTGGTATGCCCCCTGCGGATTTAATGCCGTGACACGCCCGATGGGTGGCCCCCCTTGTATTGCCATGACCGAGGGTCCCACCCCCAAGCCACGCAACTAAGGGCACTCAGTTGCGACATGGCCTTCAACCAGGCAGTGAGTGTACCAAACGTTTGGCCTGGCTGGTCTGACCGGCTGTATCTCCTTGAGCTTTTTGGTCAGGCTAGCTATCTGATGCTACAATCCACCAAGGAGGGATCCGACGGGGCCAACCCTCCCCTATATTGTTGAGGGTAGCCCGCCATGGCCACAATCTTCATGGCCTGTTCCAAAGCGTCTTGCAGATTGTCGAGCTTCTGTTGGGTGAGGGGGGTTCGTGTCAAGGGAAGCAGAGCCTTGATGAACCAATCCCTCTGATGGTTCGGGTCGATCGGGTAACTGAGTTTCCCGATCGTGTCCCTGAATCGCCGCATTAGCTCCCATGCAATTTCTCCTTCCTTTTGTTTAATTTCCCAGAGCTCGGACAGACCCTGTTGGTCCGTCTGGGGAAGCTTAAATTCCTGTACAAAATCTCGCTTTACGTCTGCGATGACGGGATTCGGGTGGGCCTCGGACCACTTGATGAACCATTGCAGAGCCCTCTCTCTGAGTGTGGTCTGGAATTCTATTAGTTTCCCTGCGTCCGGCGTCTGCCGAGCCCTCCAAATGGCTTCGCACAGGTACCAATGTTGTTCTACGTCATCATTACCCTGGCTCGAGAACTCGAGATATCAGGTAAAGGACCCAGCCATGTTCACTTACGGCGGGTTGACCAGGATAAATCCTCTGGGTCGTGGTTGCGTGACTGTTCCACTCGGAAACGCAATACTACTAGTGCTACTGCTACTAATGGGCGTGGCTGTCGACACTGAACTACTCGGAAATTGACTCAATGCTTGAAATTTAACGAAAATATTACTCAAAGGTTGATAAAGTACCAGGGGAAGGTAGGGATCCTGGCCATGTAGATTAGGAGGAGTATGGTAGGCTGGAGAACTGAATGCTGTCCGGTCTGGAAACAACTGCTGCATCACAACGTACCATTCACCATCGAAACTTTCCTCGGGCTGCGCATCTCCACCATCTTCGTCAGTCACCATCTCGCGTGCTCGCTTAGCTGGGCTCCCATGCACCCATCATACTCCCACAATGGTCCCTTCTCGTCCCTGAGTATCCACGTCCATAATTCCTACCCTCTGAGGCGCCTCCTTCCGATTCATCCTCTCGATCTCTCGTCTCTTCAAATCTCGCATCACCCTTCTTCGCCACCTATCGGAAATATGTGCCCGCCAATGTGCACGTCACTCCCTCAGTGTCCTTGCAGCCTTAGAATCCATTCCCCACTCCCCGCATCATGCTCTACATAGCATCAATCCCTTCAACCCTTCCCCCAGCACCGGTGGTTTACGCTTCCATACTTGTCTTGCAGAATTCTATCAACCCTTCATCCACCATCAGAGCTTTGATCCACAGCGGAATCTCCTTAAGCAGCTTCCCTCTGAGCCTGGAGCGGAAGGTAGCCTCGGCCTTCGAGAAGGACTGATAGCACTCAGCAGCAAACTCCACAATGTATCCTTCCATCATGGTCTCCACCCAAAATTCCACCGCGCAGGTCAACTCGGTGTTCAACCAATGCAGAGCCACCAGATCTTCGTGCGCCCACCTACGGTTTATCTTCCACGAGCTATCTCTAGGTACCTTCGTCTGTAACCTCCACAACCAATTGTAAAGGTTGGTGGGGAACTTTCCCCATAAAATTTCGTACGTATCACCAGCTAATTCTGAGAAGAGAACGAGCTCCTTGATCGCTGCCTCCCCTTTCTTAATCAACTCCGCTTGCTGAGTGATGAAATGGTCTAAATGGTTATCCCACCATCACCGTATCTCCCCTTCGAAGATCCGTGATACCATGGTCTGGATCCCCTCATATCATGTGGGTCCCGGCAACGGAACCATTTGTTGGCGAGTGATCAGGTCTCGCGGGCAAGACCCAGGTTCAAGGATTGTGGCCAACAAAAGAATCCGTTGTAGTCTAGGATTACGCCGGCATTATCACCCTACTCCGGAGAGTAGAGAGTCTCACCCGAGGCGTGCCGTGACCACATGCAGGAGGGGAATAGACCAAGGGAAAGGAACAGGTTTGCAACCCATTCTCATCAGTGGTTAGATCGCATGGATAGAATTACGTACGCGACATCGTTCAGAGAACATACAGATATTAAGCAACTGAAATTTTTAAAGCATCTCAATCAACACACATGCATGTGAACCATAGAAATAGATAGCAACGTGCAATTGTATTAAGCTCTTGGCCAACTCCCGGTTACATAGCTTTGCAATGATCTTACAGATTTGATACACATATCTTGTTCAACAGAGATTCTACATCAATAGACCCTAGGAACTACAGAGACCTCATCCATCCTCTGGATTCCTGCTGCAGCATGTGTTTTCTCACCTTTTGTTGCTCTCTTCTCTCTTCTGCTGTGTGATCCTTGTCATCCTCCTTCTTTCATCTGGGTGACTGCTATTTATTCACCTTCTGTCGCGACTGTTAATTCTCTGTATGTCCTTCTGCAGCTGCTTCTAGCTTTCTCTGATTATCTGTGTGTTCCACTTGCGTTCTTTCTGCTGTATATTCTCCTTATCTACACTTATGCATCTAGTTTCCTCCGCTATGTGCCTGTTCCGTCACAACCTTGGTAGCTTCACCATTTGATGTGGTTGTGACTTGGTTGCAGCTGCCGTGTGTCATTGTTCCGCAACCCCAAAATCTGGTCGTTGTTCCAAATTCAAAACATTCAAAACAAGGGCCGTAACACATGGGTTTCAAGATAGGTAAAAATTTCACCAAGGACCAAGATAAAGGAGGAATGATGATGGCCATCATCCCAGTGTGTTTCCCCAAGAGACATAACTTTGAATATACTCTCATCTATCAGAAATGTCTCATTCAAAGTATCACCTAAATTTCATGAATCAAACCACGGAGATTTTTAGTATGTGTATAGAGACGAAATAAATTTATCGTTGGAATCAGACATAGCCACAGAATCCAAAAGTATGCTCTGATACATCTCTTCAATGCTGCTAAGAGGCATAAAATTTCCAAAAATATCAATCTGGTCAGGGATGGGAATGATCTATGGGTCGTGGCCAGATGAAATCATGCTAATTGAAGTGACATTCTGAGGTGGAAGGTGGAATATTCCCATCAACGATGAGTCTTTAAAGATAACCTCTCCAATATTATCATAAGGAATAATGGTATTCCTAGTATACGACACATTTCCAGTTGAAGAATGAAGAGAGAAAAAGGAAAGTTGATCAACCGTAACAATTTTACCTTGATGTGGAAAATGAAGAACATAGAAAAGGGTAAAGACCATGCAAACCATTTCCTAGGTCCAACTATGATGGAGTAGAAGATTATAGTTGATATTTTTGTCGACAACTTTTACTTCCATATCCACAGATTTTCCCTTAAAATGGAATGGTAGAGACTTAAGAATACCATATGGCCGAGAACCTCTAACATCGAAACCTTCTATCGTACTAGGAGACAGACATAATGGAGGAGATAAAATGGATTTCCAACATGCAACAGACATGATGCATGTACATGAACCTTCATCAATGACAGTATTATGAATAGTCTTCACCATCACAAGAACTTATATAGAAAAATCGATTTGTGATGGGAGACGAAAAACGTGATTTTCAAGGTCAAAAGTAATTAAATTCAAATCCGAAGGATCAATTCCTCCAATAGTGAATATCAATTCCATCCTCTATGATGGGCAGGATTGAAGGATTTCCAAAGCTGAAATCACTGAAGGTGCTTGAGTTAAATCTTCCACAATATTATAATGCAGAGAAATTCTTGAATTCGGATTATATGAAGATTTTTGGAGAACAAATTTTGGGGGTGGTCAGATGATGGAATCATTACTATGTCATTTAATATGAAGAGGACTAAAATTGGGTGGGTTGGAAGAGAGGGTGCATTAGAGCCATTTTTTCCACGACATATTTGGTAGGATTTAGATATTCATTTGATCAACTCGCAACATAAACGGGTTTTATACCAACCATGAAAACTTGAGAGCTTCCTAATGTAGAAGATTGAAGTTGGTCTAACATTTCCATCTCCTTGGATGGGGAGGGCTCTTTAAAAACAATGAGTGTTCCCAATGTTCCTTTTAGAAGATGACTAACTTTAGCATGACAAGGAAAATACTTGGTATAATGGTCATCATGACATATTAAACAAGGATATTTGGGCCTACGTTTAGATTCATCGTCAACAGATGACTTAGAGGAATCATGTTTAGGGTATCATATTTGAATTTTCCTTTCCCCTTTTTATTACTTTTTGAGAACTTATCTATCGCAACAGAGTGAAAAAAGCTAACCCTCAAGTTTTTACCAGGATTTTTAGAATCATTCATAGGAGTGGAAGGTTCAATGGATGAATTAGACTTAGGACACAAAGAATATTTTGGAGTACTATTAGCAGTTTCATCCATTGACCCGATAACACCATCCACTTATGGCGTATCAACAAATTTCAAAGATGACGGGTCCATTTAAGCTTGTGGAGCATTTTTTAAAAGATCGTATATGTCCTGGACTGAAAATAAACAAGATATATTAAATCATCGCAAGAGATTTCATATTTCTCTGTTACATAGACACCCATAGCAATATATTTGGAAATTTGAGGAACTAATGATTTAATAAACCATTTAGTCAGTAATTGATCAGGAATTTTGAACTTGATTAGATGTCGCATCCGTCTCCATTCATGAATGTGATCGGATATATGGGTAGCAATTTAGTGTTCCAAATATTTCAAGAGGTGAGTTCCAGTTTCATACTAAATAGGTAACTAGAAATGTGTGAGGAAGGCCATATACAACAATTTTAAATCTTGAAAAATGTCATGGGGTATTTCAATGTACCACATAGCTACAACTCTATTAATGTGCGCTGGAAATACATAATAGAACTAAAACGTTGAACCAAGAGTTATAAGAGCACCATAAATGGTACGTCATAGCATGAGCTTGGGGGCATTCTCCAGATTTACCTCCCAATTTAGGACAATCCCAAGAAATTTTAGTCGGAACTGGAGGCCAATGCAACATGTGTTGTATTGGGTCATTTGTAAGCCTTGACACATACGGAAGTTACAACGTACCCAAGAATGATAAATGATGATAATAAGGAGTGAAAGGCCACTTTTGATTACCCATTTGAGGGTTCCAATTTTTCTCATATGGGTTCTTCCCCCATTGCGGTTGATTTTGACAATAAAAACCAAATTGCCCCCATTATTCTCTAAAGGGTATTTTTTGTTGAAAAGGTCCTTGGTGAAGCTAGGGTTGCTAATAAGGTCCTTGTTGTAGCTTTTTTAGGACATAAGGTCCCTACTTGGTCTATTGATAAGCCCCCTTCTAGGTTTTTTCATATCGCCACTTCTATAATGATTGTTGAGGATTAGGTCTGTATTGGTGTGTTTTGTTGTAATATCCCAAAATGGGAAAATTAGCAATACATGCATGGAAAACAAATTTTTCAGAAATATAGGAATTAACATAAAAAATAAACCCATGGAACCATTAGATCTGACATTATTAAAGCTATATCTGAGAGGAAATCATAAAAAATTAACTTTTGCCTAGCTAAACAGGCCTCCCATGCTCAAAACCACCCAAAAACACTGAAACCCCAAGACTACTGCAAACAAGAATTACTATAGAAGGAGAAAACATAGTTATTTGAGGGTTTATACTTAGAAATGTAGAGAAAAAATAGATCTTCTCATGTATTAATCAATGAGGCATAAAAACATAGATCTAGTCTCTTTTACATAGATCCAAGATGACCCAGGAAGGGTTTCTTGACAGAAATGATATACATGAAATTTTATACTGCAGATCTATGGCTGAAGCACTATATAAATATGGACTATCATGCAAAGAAATGGAAGTAGACTCTCCTTCTATCTTTCAAGAGAAAAGGTTCATCCTCCTCCTGGGAGACTAGCTCATAAAACAAGGGACTGAACCCCTCCACTGCAATACCCTAAGAAATAATGCATTTTCTGAAAGGGAATAGGATTTTGATAAAGGTGACTACTTGGCCTAACACCAGATAGTCAAAAATGAAGCAGAAAATGCTCTCCTCATATTTCTTAAACAAGATCTCCAAGCAAGAGTGGGGAATTTCTGCATGAGAAAACCCTTGCACTAAACAATGCAGCAAACTTAGCTAAACAACCAAAGAATGCAAAGAAGTCTAAACAGACAAAATAAAAATTATAATCTTCAATCATGCCTCGTATGGTTTCCATTCCTTTCATTATATACTCGATGAGCTTCCTCACCAAGGGTCCCACCCAATTATGAGGTTGCTTCCATGCTAAGGCTCCTCCACAAAAATTACATTGTCTCCATTAGTCTTACTCATCTTTTTACAATGCTATTTGATTTATTCAATATTGACTAGATCGATCTTGACTGGATTAACCTTGATTGGATCTTCATGCATTGTCTATTTTTACACTCAAGGTGTCTTCATTTTTACTAGCTAGATTGATCTTCAATCACATTGAGTTGTCTTTATTTAGGATCCACTCCTCATATAATAGCGTCGTTGAATTGGTAAAAATTGAATTTTTCCACACATTTTAGACCCTGTTCACACATGTGGATGCTTGATCTGGTTATTAACATGATCCCTTGTCACATTATGAGGGATTTTATTCCTACTTAAACAACTTATGAGCATCCTTTCCCATTTATTCATCTAACTAGATATTGAAAGAAAAATTAATATTCCTATTAGCTGCATGCTAATATAGGAATATTAAATTTGTACAACGGTGTTAGGAATGCACCGATGCTTGGTAGGGGTGATTGATAACCTACAAGAAATGTCACAGGGAAAAAATGGGTTGTTAGATGCTTAGTGAAGCATCATAACATGTACAAAAACTAGTTATAAAACATAGCATACTACAAAGAGGAGGAAACAAGAAACAACAAATACAAATATACAAGCTCAATATCAAGTAAATGAACTAATAATACCAATGGAGAAAGAATCCCTTGTTATTAGCCATTGGCAGTAAAAAAGAGGTAGAACGCTAAAACGTTCGTAGTGAATCCTTAGAGCTATGGAGCTATAATACTCAAAGTAAGGAGGAATCTTCCCTTCAGCTGCTTGCAAGCCTCTCTCTTATACTCGAATGAGTGATTGGATAACGGAAAATTGATGCACTTCTCCTTTTGTATTTAGACATTGGATAGACAACAAATGAATCCCTTCACTCCTTTGGTGCTTGGACAACACACTGCTAGTTTTCTCATGGGAAATTTGCCTAGCATAACAATGTGTTCTAAATAGTTCCCCTCATGGTGGAATTTTATAGGAAAAATTCAAATCTTCTTCCCTCTCTTGTTACAATTATGGATAGTTACCCAAGAGTGGTGGTTGATTCTATTGTGTGCTCCCTTGAGGTCTCAAGGTGGCTCTAGGCATATGTCATTAGGCAGCCTCAAGTAAAGAATCTTCTTCTTGAAGTGTGCAAAGTGGTCCCATATGGTGACCTTCCACCATACCCAGGACCGCATGACTTACTGAGGGATAGCCATGGATACTTTGATTTCTATCAAAGAAAAAAATGTGTGGAGCACATTGTTCTAGTGTCTTCTGTGCACGAATTAATAAAATTTCTTTTTGACCTTAGAGAAAGACAATTTTTCTAGATTTTTTAATGTTTTCCACCCTGTAAATCCTTCTTCTTGACATTTCATGATCTCCTTGTCTTTTCTGATTTTACAGTGATAATAGCTGCCCCCTAATATATGAGTTCTAGGAAGAACTATATAACTGAAATGCATTATATTTTATGTTCTATATCACCCATGTTGAGAGAGAGAGAGAGTAACTTGCGTGCAACCTAAGGTTGGAGACCCCTTGATGTGGGTAAAAGAGGGACCATGTTCTATCAGAAACCTAAAATAGATAGCGTAAATACAATATTTCTATGAGGTAGGCATGTCCCATGCTCATGATGGTTTGGCTAGATAAATCCTGTCTGACAAATAGAGGTTATGTTTGTGACACTTGTATGATGGTGATTTGCTAATTTGGTTGATGATGACGATTGTTGATGCCCTCAGGGGCATTTTTTCTTTGAAAATAGGTTGAATGTAGTACCCACAGTCATAATATTGGTATGGAATATTTTTAGAATAACTGGTCATTATATGCATTGGTGTAGGACTGGAACCTTCCCGTGTAAACATTGTTGAAAGAGATCCTTATAATGGCATAGGTCTTCGCAGAATGTTGATAAAGTGAAATGGTTGTGAAGTATGATGCCATCTTGACATTAAGGCTTGTGTTGTAGTAAAATGTGAAGAGGATCGATGAAATCAATGGGAAATGATGATTATGATAGTCCCATCCAAGGATGCCCCTATTGAGGTGAGGAGCCATACAAGGTATTGCATCCTTTTTGGAAATTATTTTTGAAGTCGAAAAAAAGGAAGCCCCAATTGATCGAGAGAAATACTGATGCAAGGGAACATAGTCTCTGATAGAATTAGTTAACGTAGGCATGATGGCAAGAAATGGTTGATAAATGATGATGGGAGTTTAGTGGCCCAAGGTCATAGCTTGTAAAAGAAATTTGGTGGCACTAATAATTATTTTTGATGAGGAAAGCCCTGGAGTCGATAGGACGTTAAGGGTGGGTAAATATTTGTTATGAATATCATAGTGGCTTTGTGTGAGAGGTCTGAAGCCCTGACCAAGGGTAATTAGGGACTTCTTCCAGTGGAGAAAAGTGGACAGATGGGTAGGGGGTGTTCTCCTAAAAAATATTTTTACACTTTAAAAAATAATATAAAATGGGATTGGATGTCGAAACACAGAGACAGGTGCCCAAAAAACATGAAAAATGATCGCTTACTGATGATGTGAGGAAGATATTTTTGCTGAGGGTGGGGGACCCATTGGTTAGTCTCGATGCGGGGGTGGTGGAGTGAATGGAAAATATCAGAGATGGGCTATGATGATGGAGGTATGGTAGGCCAAGTGCAACATGTGGTGGTGCGTGTTCAATCTGCTTGCGAAAAACGTAGTCCAGGAAAGAAGTTTTATAATGATATGGTAAAACATGACCTGATGCATGATGTATGGATGAGCATGAAGTGCTTCTTGGACTGGGGTGTTATGGCCATGGCATCATATGTTTTTATGCATGGTCTACTTGAGTGATGGACGCCATGGGGGGTGACGCTCTACTAACCGACGAGAATTTTTATCATGTTCAAAGTGGGGGAGATGATATACATGGTCTGGTGGTTCGAACCTATAGTTGATTCTTGTGGAGAAATTATTTCATGATATGCAAAGCTTCTTTGGGACCCTATCATGCTGGGGCCAGAACGATACCTACTCTAGAACCTTCAATGACTAGGCAATAGGTGTTTTGTCATACTGTGTAGCACCTGCAACCACTACCCCAACTTAAAGCATCATTTTCATTCAAATATATTGCCAAATGCATTGAATTAAAAAATGATAAAAGAGGGCATACTTGTCAGAACTGAAAAAATGATTTTTTCAGAGGCATGATTGTGTGAAGCCTCTGTTACACCATTTTTCGGTCATCTAACCTCTCATCATTAGATGGACCCAAGTACACCATGTAAGACCAATTTTACCCTAAGTACAATTGCTTTCACTATGTAAAATAACTTAATAAACCACATTTATTAGGTTGTTTATGGTCTAAACAGGAAACCCCAAAAGGAAATATTAAACAAACCTATATTTGTTTGATTTTCCTCATGGAATAATTAATTAAACCATAATTTAGTTATTATTCCTAGTCATGTTTAACCCAAAACAAAGAAATTAATTAGATAAACCTTTATTTATCTTATTATTTTCTAGGAATAATTATTTAAATCTTATTTAGATAATATTCCTTGTTAAATATGACCAAATCACCCACAAATAATTAAATAATCATTATTTATTTAATTATCCTTCAACCACTTCCTTAAAAAGATAAATAAATCATTTATTTATTTATTATTAACAAATAAAGGGATTTGACCCAAGTCAAATACTTTTTCCCTCCAACAAATATAATAAAATATTCCATAAAAGGTGGATCTAGATTTGGTTAACATTATTTTAATCATGCACCAAGATCTAGAATGACCCAATATTTTTGTTATAAATAGGAGGGTTTTTCCTACCATTCTTCACCTTTTGTTGCCTATTAGATCACTCTGGATCTATACACTTGGTCACATTTTTCTACATTATTTGTTGTGTGAGCTCCCTTTGAGTTCTATCTTTTTCTGGGTTTTCTACACCAACAAGAGAGAGAGATTCTAGATCTGAAGTGCTGAGGACTTCCAAGAACCCATCCCATTGAGGAGAATTGGAAACATCTTCTTGTTTTCCTCCCAAGTGCCCTTAATACAAAAATTCTTTCAAAAATTGTTCTTGTCTTGTCTATTGGATATATGGAGCAAACCCTTCTTTTTACTGCTTAATGTCTTTCTATGCATAGATCTGGTTTATTGCAGCTCTTGTCTTGATCAACTAACTGCAGATTTGAAGATATTGGCAGCCACTTTTGATGTTAGGGCTATTAGTTATGCGTATCTAAAGTGGTCTTTTTTCGTACGCTTCGATAAAGGATTCATACTAACAAATGGCGACTCCACACGGGTTTTAAATTACGATTGCTGTCATTTTTCATATTCCTGCATATCCAGCTACTTCAGACCCTAGGGTTTCTTTTCAGCTTTTTTTTTTCCTATTTTTATGTTGTTTTTCTCACATAAAACCCTAAAACATTAAAATTTCTAACTTCCGCGTGTTTCTGGCGCTACTGCGCAGGTGACCGACATCAGCCGCAACTGAGACGGCAACGTTTTTGAAAATCTGCCGCCGAGACACCCGGAGCTTCAGGTCGCACTTTTCAGCCCATAACCTACGACCTGGACCTCCAGGTCTCACTTTTCAGCCTATTTTCTGTGACCTGCACTGAAAACAGGTCAGAACCTGTGACCTGCCAATTTTTTAGTTGTTTTTCTGCAATTTTTCTAGGTTTTCATGAAGCTTCTGTCAGGGTTTTCCAGCCTCTGCCTCCACCCGTTTAGACCTGTTTCTGATCTGTTTTGCTCATCTAAGTGGGAACCTAGCCCCCTAGGGCTTCAGTACCCTCCACTTTTTGTGGAAGAGTTTTTAGCTGTTTCAGCCGTCTGTTTTTCAGAGTTTCAGCCTTCCCTTTTTCAGATCTGATACCTCCTCCTCAGATCCCTTTAAATTAGCTTTTCTTCCTTTCAAATCACCTCTTTTCGTTTTGTTTGGACCTCCCTTTAGGACCTCCTCCCTGTCCTTTTAGCTTTTTTCTGATTTCCTCCTTTTTTCCAACCACCTTGCCTCTGCCTCTTGGCTGTGATCTGCACCTCTTTTCAGCAGCTTTCTCCTTTAGATCCCTGTCCCTTTCGACCCTATATCTATTGGCCTCTTTTTAGTGTGTTTTGACTAGATTTTTTCCCTCTTTTAGATTAGTTTTGAGAGACCGCCTTTTGGGTTGAATCATGCATAGTAATGCGTAATTTTCGTTATTTCAGCATTATATAACGTTCTCTGCAGATTTCTAAAAACTCTAATACGTCACATATTTATTTTCAGCCACGCAACACACTTTTTTACACCACTCCTTGCCTTTAAAATGAAATGGTTTAAAAAATTAAAATTAACGCACAATGACACACTCATTCTAAGTGAAGAAGAGCCTCATGAGCACCGCTGCAAAATACTTTAAAATCAATCACACCGCACCTATCTTGTCTCTTGTTTCACATTGCACCATTGTAATCACTTGATTCTGCACCTCCTTTCCCTTGTGGTCGTTCTTCTTCCCCTTGTGCCGTGTTTGTGTTGTCATCATTGCACCCCCAAGGCACACTTCCCGGAGACTTCTTGGCCTTCACCCTCAGTTTCCGGTCGATCGACCTGCTCTGTCTCGCCGTCGTCGAGCCAGTCCTCCTCCGAGTCCGCACTCTGACTCCTCTTCTGATTCTTTGGGTTCTCCTTTTCCTTCTGGTTCTCCCCCTGTCACCTTCACTATGTTTGGTCCAGGGCCTAACGCTAGCGGTTCTCCTGGCCGTAATGCCAGAACTACTACTAGCAGAACTGCCACAGGAACTACCTCAGCCACACCCTTGCTGCCGTACATCACAGGCCTCAGCCTCCCCGATTTCAATCAGTTGATCAATGACCCTATCCACCACGATGTTGGTTGGCCTACTATGCCAACCAAGCTCCCCTCCGACATCCCTAAGTTCGAAGGCCTTGCTGGAGAAGATCTAACCAACCATGTCCGATCTTTCCACATGTGGTGTTCCTCCAACTCCGTTACCGATGATTCCATCCGTCTTCGGTTGTTCCAACGCACGCTTACTGGTGAAGCTTCTAAATGGTATGCTGACCAAGCCACCTCTTCCCATACCACATTTGCGACCATTGCCCAAGCCTTTTTATCTTACTTCCAGCTCCCTCTCCGCTACGATACTGGTACGGAGCTTTTGACCTCTTTCAAGAAAACCTCTTCGACCCGCCTTTCCGCTCATGTCCAGGAATGGCGACGAAGATGGAGCTTATGTCGAGCTCCCCCCTTCGAAGATTGGATCTATATGGACTGGTTCCTTCGCTCTCTCTTAGCTCCCATTGGAAAAGATGCCGCCTCCCATTTCCCTCAAACCGAAGAAGCCGCCCTCCAAATAGCCTTGAAATATGACTTGATCTATGCTCAGTCTGGTTATGTTTATACTGTCCTCCCTGACCTCCCCAGGCCCGGTGGTGCTAATGCCCCGGGGGCATCTCATTCCGCCGACGGTATCGTTGGAGCCCTTTCTCATCTGTATGCTCAACCTCCTATGGGCTATGGTCTCCCTCCTGGAGGGGCCAGCACCTCTAGCACTCTTCCCCCTCCCGGTAGCATGTATCTAGGATATGGCATGCCTCCTCCTTTTGCCCAACCTCTTGCTTACCTCAATGTTTCCCAACCTAACCATTACCCTTATCCGCAGCCTGCTGTGCCAGCTCCTCCAGCATATGCGCTTCCATCTCCCTTGCCTCCTCCAAACCCGCACCAGCACCTACAACCCCCTCCAGGGCAAGTATTTTCACAACAGGGCGCGACTAATCCCCCTTCTTCTCAAAGAAGGCGGAGAGGCAATCCAAACCAATCTTCCCTGGGTACTCGTGGACCCAATCCTCAAGGTGTTGACCCTAACACTGCTAACCAGCAACAGGGCACTCAGCCCAAGCCGGACAGGCCGTTTCGCATAAATAAGCCTTGTTCGTGTTGCAGTGTTTATGGTCATTACACCCACGATTGTCCCCTCTTACCCCAGATGTGGCAGATGTGGGAGTCTCAAGCCACATTGCGCGGACAACATGCCTCCCCTCATGCTCTTCCTAATGTGGCCACTACCCAACCAGCTGTGTTTACTGATCCTTTCCCTCAGCAAGGATTCGTGGCTACCCAACCACCTGATGGACAGGTCGCCACTCCACCTTCCATTTCTGGTTCCTCCGATTACCAGATCCTCATGATGAACTCTGATCCTTCCCCTCCCGTCGACCTTCACCTTCAAACTCAGTCTCGCCAGTACCCCAAGCCTCCCGCTCAGTCCGCCCTCGAGCCTCCTTCTTCAGGTTCTCCAGAGCCTCTTTCGACATCCAGTGGCCCCTTACATATCCCTCAACCCAAAGTTGAGGTTCATACCAAGATTCCTAAGGGACCATTACGTCGAAATGCTTCTTTTGGTCGAGCTGCTCATTCGTACAACATAGTAGATGATTTGGCGCAATCTCCTGCTTCCATTTCCACATTGGAACTCCTCCAATCGTGCCCTTCCCAAAAGAAGGCTCTACTATCTGCCGTGGGCGCTGTAGATCCTGCTGATGACCAAATGATTTTTTTCGACGCCCATCACTCAGAACATCCTCCTCTTCCTGCTTCCGTCGCCTTCCAAATCCCAGTCAAAATCCCGAATGCCAACATTTCTCGGTGTATAATTGATGAAGGGGCATCCACCTGTGTGATGTCCCCTTCGGTTTGGAAGCAACTCAGATCTCCTGACTTGGCCCCTTCCACGATCACCCTTCAAGCGTGGGACGACCACGCCTCCCAGCCCATTGGCCTTTTCTGTAATTGTCCTATCACCCTCGCCCATAAGACTGTTTGCGTTGACGTCGAAGTCATCGACGTCCCTCTAGATTACAACATTCTATTGGGGCGAAGCGACACCTATGCCATGTCTGTTTTCCCCTCTGCGGTTTTTCACCAGATGTCTTTTCCTCACAATGGAAAGATAGTCACTATCGACCAGTTGACTTATCATGAGTCAAAGTCTCAGACCTCCCCTGAGATGACCATCTCTTCTGTAGCCAATAAGCAAACTGTCGATTCCTTAACCAGTGTCTCCCCCGACGTCTACAAAGATTCCTCCCTTCTTGGAACTTTTCTTGGTTTCTCTGATCCCAGCTTATCGAATGTTTGCATGATGCAATCGTCTCGGGTTGCCCTTAAGCAACCCGCCTAGGCTAGTCAGCAACCTCAGACACAACCTCGCCCACTGCAACCCGCTCCTAGCCCTTTATCTCCGCTAGCCGGACCTTCTCCTTCTGGCACTTCTCCTACAGCTGGTGTCCCTGACCCCCTTTATCCCCCTGGATCGGTTCCCCCAGGCCTTAACCATCTTGGAGCCGTCCCTCTTGGTCATTATCCCTCTGGTCAGATACCTTTCCTGGCTCCCCCTCCCAGAGTCTATACGGTTCCCGTCATGGCCACCCTCTCTCTCCATAACCTGACCCTGGGCATACCTGTCTGGTACATCGACCCTCCAGCCACTACCCCACCTGGTCACCCCAAACCCTACCTTGCTTTGACACCAGTTCAACCGGTCCCCCTCGCTTCCTTCGGGCCCCTCGCTCCTCCCCAAGACCCTGCCCCTGTGGTGACAACCCCAAGAAAGAAAGGAAAAGCTCGTAAGGGGGCAACCAATCAGGACCAACCCGCCCCGACAAACCCTACCCCTCCTCGACCGCCAAAGCCCGCTATCCAGTGCGCTTTGTGCGATATTGTCGGTCACGCCACCCATATGTGTCCTGATTTTCCGCACCTCAAGATCCTGGTCAACGAGACATTTCCCGACTCTGAAATCCCCGAAGTCTGCGTCACTATCCCAGATTCTATCCCGAAACTCAAAACCTTGCGCACAAATCACCCTTGTGCTTTGTGCGATTTCCACGGCCATTACACCCACCTCTGCCCCCACCTTGACGAGTATCGTTCCTCCTTAGACACGTACCACCAATTCAAGGCTACGCACGACAAGATACCTTCTCACTTTTCTGTGAGTACTACGTCGATAGAACCAGAGGATATTCCTACTCCCCTTCACATTCCTCCTCTCGCTATCAAACCAACGGAGCCTTCGACCACCATTTTGTACCTATCGTCATCTTTGAGAGATAGTTCACCTAACCTTTGACTGTAGACACTCTCGGTTCCCCCTCAGTCGACCTTGGATCTGTTGATGTTGCACTTCTAAGCCCTTCTCCATAAGATGACCAGTCACACATCACTACATCATCGGGTGATCCTTCTTCCTCTAGTCTTCCCATCTTCCAGTCCGATGATGACATTATGGAAGCCATGACCAACCCTGAATTTCCGTGGGATGATATGCACCATCATGCATACTTCCTCCCACAGCAGTCCCATGACCAATATGCTGTGGAAACCAAAGACTTCATTCCCAATGCAGTCGATTGGTTCAAAAATCCCATCCCTGCACCTGATGCTTTCGAAGAAGGAAACATGGCCAACATCTCTCCGACCATTAAAATTGACATTTCGATCAAACCAGGAATCGAAGAATATATCACCTTGGGCGCCCAATGCACCCCAGAAGAAATCGAATCTTACACTAAGATTTTCAAAGAATTCCGCGATATTTTCGCCTGGTCCTACTCCAAAATTCCTGGGCTCGATCCCACCATTGTCGAGCATCATATCAACATGTGGCCCGATGCCAACCCAGTCCGACAAAAGTTGAGACCCATTAATCCTTCCAGACGTGATGCTATCAAAGCCGAAATCGATAAGCTCAAGCAGGCTGGTTTCATTTATCCTATTGAATACACCACTTGGGTGTCCAACCCGGTTCCCGTCCTCAAGAAACAAGGCACCATCCGTGTCTGCACAAACTTTCGCGACTTGAACAAAGCTTGTCCCAAAGACAACTTCCCCACACCATTTATTGACCAAATCATTGATGAGTGTGTAGGGCATGAGGTTCTATCCTTTATGGATGGTTTCTCCGGGTACAACCAAATCGTTATCCGTCCTGCCGACCAACTTAAAACTGCGTTCATCAGTCCGTGGGGGACTTTTGCTTACCGGGTCATGCCATTCGGCCTTAAAAATGCCGGCACCACTGTTCAACGGGCCATTTCTTATTGTTTCCATGACTTAGCTCATATTATCCTTGCTTATTTAGACAACCTCACTGCGCGTTCTAAGCATCGGACGCAGCACCTACACGATCTGCGTACCATCTTTCTCCGATGTCGCAAGTATAATATCCACCTTAACCCATTGAAATGTGTCTTTTTTGTTCCCGCCGGCCATATATTAGGCTTCATAGTGTCTAAGGATGGTATCACTCTTGACCCTTTGAAATTTCAAGCCATTCTTGAACTTCCCATTCCACGTACCCTACGCCAGCTCCAAATTCTCCAAGGAAAAGCTAATTTTCTTCATCGGTTCGTCCCTGACTATGCCACCACCGCACATGGGTTCCTTAGACTCCTCCGATCCAATATCCCATTTGTTTGGGATACCTATGCTCATGAGTCTTTCGATGCCCTCAAGCAGGCTCTCACATCCTCTCCCTTGATCCGCCCTCCCGACTTTGATCGGGACTTCATCCTGTACATCTCCGCTTCCACCTATTCGGTCGCTGGAGTCCTTATCCAGGAAGATGACAATGGTATCGAGCATGTGATCTACTATGTCAGTAAGAACCTAGTGGGGCCTCCTGTTTCCTACTCACATGAAGAAAAACTAGCGCTGGTTGTTGTGTTCTCAGTCCAAAAACTTCGTCATTACATCCTCATGCGTTCCACCAAGGTTGTGACTAATTCCAACCCCATGGCTTTCCTATTGAGTCGCCGCATCCTCACTAGGAAGTACGCTCGTTGCGTCGTCATCTTTCAAGAATTCGACCTCGAATTTGTCACACCAAAAAGTAAGAAAGGTTTAGCCCTTGCTGAACTCATTTCTGAATTACCTACCGTAACACAAGGTCCTCTAGTTAGTGATGATTTCCCTGATGAGCACTTATTCGCGATTACTTTAGACGATCCTTGGTATGGCGATATCCTCACTTACTTGCGAACCCAAAAGTTCTCTCTTCACCTTGATCATGCCGCTCGACGACGTATCTGACACGAGGCTCCTCGCTACCTTCTTATCGGTGACGACCACTATTGTCGCGGTATAGATACTATCCTTCGTTGTTGTCTCATGCACACTGAATATGAACAAGTCCTCAATGCCTGCCATAGCGATGCTTGCGGTGGCCACCTCTCTGGTCTTGCTACTGCCCAAAAATTCATGCGCGCTGGGTATTTCTGGCCTTCCCTCTTCAGTGATTGCATTGAAGCAGTCAAACACTGTTCCAATTTCCAACATTTTTTCCCTAAGGCGCGAGCTCCCCCAGCTCCCCTCCATCCGGTCGTCTCAAATGGTCCCTTTTGTAAATGGGCCATCGACTTTATGGAGTGTCGCCCGCCATCCACCGGTAACCATAAATATATCATCGTGGCGGTTGACTATTTCACAAAATGGGCCGAGGCTATGCCAACATTTAACAACACCGCAGCTACCGCAACCCTTTTTTTCTTTAACCACATTATCGCTCGATTCGGGGTTCTGAAACAACTGGTCTCTGACCACGGCTGACATTTTGAAGATGAGATATGGCGTGAGCTATCCTCACTATTGGGTTTTGAGCACCAATATTCCTCCTCCTATTACCCCCTAGGTAATGGCCAAGTTGAAGCAGTTAACAAAATCCTCAAGACTATGCTTCAACGAACGGTGAATAAGCACAAAACCAATTGGCATCTTATGCTCTTCCCTGCCTTGTGGGCCTATCGAACCTCTGTTAAAACAGCCACTGGGTTTACTCCTTTCCACCTCGTTTTTGGAGAGGAGGCAGTCTTACCGATCGAGTGTGAAATTCCTTCCTTGCATCTGGCCGTTGAACTTCTCCCTGACACCCAACCTCTAGAACAACGACTTATCATGCTTGAGCGTGCCTCCGAAGAACATCGTGTTGCCTTGCAAACCATGGAAGTGGCCGATAAACGCACCAAAGCTCAGTATGACAAAAAAGTCCAGCCTCATACTTTTCACAAAGGTGACCTTGTTCTAGTTTATGACCAGGCCCATGATGTCCTTGGTCATGGGAAGTTCGACTCATTATGGCTAGGCCCTTACATCATCAGTAAGGATCTCGGTAAGGAGGCATACCTCTTAGAGGATTTCAAAGGCAATCCCCTTCCTAATCCTTGCAATGCACTCTATCTTAAGAAATATTACCCTTAGCATTTCCCTTTTGAAATGCATGTTTTATTTTCTTTTAGATAGCCAGCATCTTTTTCGTTTTTGGGATTTGATACTTCACCAGGACACATTTTTTCCAACATGGGTCACTTCCCCTCTCATTAAAATCGCATTTCTTCACTTACAACACTTGTACTTGGGGCTCCACTTTGCCTCCTTACTTGTCTTTGTTTGTGTTGATTTTCGTCGTGAGTTACCATCTTGTACTCATGTTTTCATGGTCCCCCATTGGACCTTTACTGTGTGGCAGCACCATTGCGTCACCCTTGTTTAGAGAATCCAAGTGGAGTCATCCTCGCATTCATGGAGTCTATCCCGAGTCCCTTTGTACCCCGATATAGTCCTTCATTCCTCGTTGCTTGGTTTCTCTCTTGTGTCGCACATTATGGCCTTCAGTCCCACTGTCCTTTATCCCTGATGATATTGTGTCATTCGCTGCCATGTCATTCATGCCCTTTATGCTCTAGCAAGGGAAGTCATCCATTCGCTACTCATTCCCCTCCATTCCACCATCATCATTGGTATTAGTCTGTCCGTCGCTCTACTATTTTCTCTCGTGCCTTAGTTGAGGATCTCGCATTGCCTCACTTATGGCGGACCTCCTTCTGTCGACATTAGCTCCTTCATTCTAGAAGACAGGTCTAGAGGGCGGTGTACCTTGGTTCCAGCTTCCACTCTTGTTCGGTGCCTCGGATCAGGCAAAGGGATCTCTCATTCCCCTTGAATTGATTGTTTCTCCACTCCAGCTCCTTTCAGCACGATCGAGATCCGTATACTTGATGGTTCAGTGATGCCACAGCAGCTCTTGGTGATTCCTGGGTGTGTGTGAGATGTCTCAGCCCTCATGAGGGGGTGGCCCTGTAGGTATCCCCCCACATGCTCGAATGAACTCTTCATTGCAGCCCTCGATGCAGCTCCAGATATTTGATGATGACGGCCTTAGCCGCTTGCAGCGCCTCTTAGATTTGCCTGTATCAGATTTTGTGAGCCCTTCCCTGCTTATAGGGGGCATTTGGGTTGTATTTGTATCTCATGTACTCAGATATTATTGTATAAGTCCTGGACGTCATCCCAGGCACAGCATGTATGTGGGATCCCTCATTGTATTTTTATCTGGCTCATGTTTATGCCGGCTGTACTTTATGGTTCGGTCCCTTGTTTACTGGACACACTATTCTTTTGTACTTTGTCTCAGCGGGCATAGGTATGCCTTCCCCACCGCCTTTAGCACAGGTACCCTCTCATAAAAAGAGACTTGTTGCACCTGCAAGTCTCGTCTCCTCAGGGTCTAGTTCTTCAGCACCTTAGTCTACCTCACATTTCTCTCTCTAACTTCCCTCTTGATGTCTGGTGATTGAGTTCTTACAACGTACTTCGGTCATACGATTTTCTCCTAACACTCGCACGCTGGGGGGCAATCTGTTACACCATTTTTTGGTCATCTAACCTCTCATCATTAGATGGACCCAAGTACACCATGTAAGACCAATTTTACCCTAAGTAAAATTGCTTTCACTATGTAAAATAACTTAATAAACCACATTTATTACGTTGTTTATGGTCTAAACAGGAAACCCCAAAAGGAAATATTAAACAAACCTATATTTGTTTGATTTTCCTCATGGAATAATTAATTAAACCATAATTTAATTATTATTCCCAGTCATGTTTAACCCAAAAACAAAGAAATTAATTAGATAAACCTTTATTTATCTTATTATTTTCTAGGAATAATTATTAAAATCTTATTTAGATAATATTCCTTGTTAAATATGACCAAATCACCCACAAATAATTAAATAAATCATTATTTATTTAATTATCCTTCAACCACTTCCTAAAAAGATAAATAAATCATTTATTTATTTATTATTAACAAATAAAGGGATTTGACCCAAGTCAAATACTTTTTCCCTCCAACAAATATAATAAAATATTCCATAAAAGGTGGATCTAGATTTGGTTAATATTATTTTAATCATACACCAAGATCTAGAATGACCCAATATTTTGTTATAACTAGGAGGGTTTTTCCTACCATTCTTCACCTTTTGTTGCCTATTATATCACTCTTGATCTATACACTTGGTCACATTTTTCTACATTATTTGCTGTGTGAGCTCCCTTTGAGTTCTATCTTTTTCTGGGTTTTCTACACCAACAAGAGAGAGAGATTCTAGATCTGAAGTGCTGAGGACTTCCAAGAACCCATCCCATTGAGGAGAATTGGAAACATCTTCTTGTTTTCCTCCCAGGTGCCCTTAATACAAAAATTATTTCAAAAATTGTTCTTGTCTTGTCTATTGGATATATGGAGCAAACCCTTCTTTTTATTGCTTAATGTCTTTCTATGCATAGATCTGGTTTTTTGCAGCTCTTGTCTTGATCAAGTAACTGCAGATCTGAAGATATTGGCAACCACTTTTGATGTTAGGGCTATTAGTTATGCGTAGCTAAAGTGGTATTTTTTCGTACGCTTCGACAAAGGATTCATACTAACAGCCTCATTTTAGCATTATGACGTGTTGATCATTGTGTTACTTTCGGGTTCACAATTGAGCTTTCTGAGCTCCCATTATGGTCCCTCAAATAATTTTAAAAGGGCAATATATAGGCCAATATGGCTCATTTCAGTTCATTTCTGTAATTTTATAGTTGTAAGGTCAGAGCTTGCTGCCAAGCCTTTCTTGTCATTGCAGTTAGCCTATGTACCAGGGATTTACACTATTATTTCCAGGTAGTTCCCTAAACATCCCACATGTTAATTTTCTAAGTTTTAATGTCTTGGGGTCCATACAAATTAGGTTTCTACAGACCCATATTTGTTTTTATCCTTGCGCGCGCGGGTGATCAAGGTTCAGGTATGGAGACTCCATGGGAATTCGAGGATTTCCATGGAGATTCCATGCCTATTGGGATTTGTGCACACAGATTCTGTGTCTGTATGATATAGAGAAGTGAAAATTGTGCACCTGTATGAGGAATAGTTCCAGCAAAAAGCCAAGGCAGTTTTTGAAAAAAAAATATGATTTTTTTTTTAAAGTTTTGGTGTCACTGTTGTGCTTATATTTGGTGACAGGATGTTGTGGAGAGAGCATGACTGGAAGGATATTCATATGGTTTTGGCACATGATGCTAATGCACACAATTTACTAGCTCAGTGGGGTTTCCTCAAGTTTCTTGAGGTCATAGGATCACCTGTTGCGCTACCTGGTCCGATGTTGGAAAAATGGGCATAAGGTGATGGTTTTCTGAATGAGGGTCATTTCTATCTGTCTGGGGATGGATATATATTTTGTGACTAGTTTTCTTCCTCGAGGTGAGGCACTTCCCCATCCACTACCACCTGGGAGGGTGTCTCTCCATCATTGGTTGGAGCATCATTGTGGTGGGGCGCCCTTTTCGAAGGGGTGCATTCTTATATCATCAGTGATAGATTGAGATAAGTGGCATGATTTGGCTCTGATTTTGTGATTAACTATGTTTCTATTGCCACACTGGGTGTTGGGATCTTAGATAGGTGTTCTTAGCCAGCTTCAGGCCAGGAATTTTTTTTGACTAGGCGTGTCATATTTATGATGGTATTGTATTGTAGCTAGTGAAGGTCCGAGGAGGATCTAAGATATTTACATATTCTAGCATCTTGTGTAGCATTATGTTTGAGAGGGTGGTACTGCTATGACCTGCAGTTCCAGTTCCTATTGGGTTTCACCGGGACCCTCGGAATAGGTGATGGGCATTGGTGATGCCTCGAGGTGCGGAAGGATATGTGGGTCGCTATTAGAATGCGTGATGAAATCTTAGCTAAACTGAGAGGGGGGGGTGAATCAGTTTAGTACATTCATGGAAATTTAAAACTCTTTTCATTCAACTCAATTACATCGTTAGTCCATAAGCAACTTAATACATAATGAATCAAAAAACTTGATGTGTGTATAGCAAGTAATTAAGAATATTAAAACATCACATCAACACATAATCATCAAGCACTTAGACTGAAGATATAAGTGGAAACCCATAACGAATAAAAAAACATCTTATTATTTTCTTGATGCAAAGGCAAGCTCCAAATCCATCTCACCATTGATTTTTTGTATGCTCCAACCTATAGGAGGCTACTACCTCAAATTATGCAAGATACAACTTGCAAGGAAGCTCCAAATCCCATCTATTTTTTGCAGGCTACAACCCAATGGGGGCTCCAACCTCAATGAGCTCCAACTCAAAATCTATCAAGCTACAACTTGAAACATAAGTACCAACTCCCATGTATTTTTCTGCAGGCTGCAACCCACAGGAGGCTCCTACCTCAACCAGCTACCATTGGACATCTATAAAGCTAAAACTTGATATGGAAGCACCAAATTCCTCATTTTACAATAAAATCGAATGCTGATCTACCTGGATATCAACTATGTTTTACTCCTTCTTCACTACTTCCCTTCCAGCCTTCAAATCTGCTTCATATCAACTCTAGATCTGCACACCTTCTCTATATGCTCTCTCTCATTATTCCTCTCTCTAACCCCTATATTCATATTACAATAACATCATTTATAGAGATCACTTCATGGTTGTTTTCATTCTATATAGGAATATGAAGTGAACAAGAATGACTCTTGCCTTCCACCCACTCATTTCCTCAGTCAACATATTCATGATGTTACAAAAATATATACACTTGTTTTAGTATTAAATTGGAGTTTTTATTTGCCTTGGAGACTTGCCTTTGCATCACAAACAATATAAAATAATTAATACATTTGTTGTTACAATAAAATATTTCACTCATCCCTTTCATATTCTTAGATTTTTTGTGCATTTTTCCTCTTCTACTTGTTGTCCCTTTGTCTTTTATGTTTTTGAAGTTATATTTCTAACTGTGATGCGACATTGATGTCTTAGCCCAACTTGACCCACTCCTTTATGTTTCTTCTCATTTTCTCTGTGTCGAGTTACTTACCCGAGTCTTCATAAGGTCGCAAATGTCCAAATATGTAGGGTTAGCAGAATTAGCCCCACAATTACCCACTTGATGTAGCACGAAATTGCAATTTTAAACAATATTGTGACCTATTGGTTATGGCCCACATAAAATCCCTTTATCTCGCAGCAGATTACAATATCGTAGTTTATTCCACATACATACGTTAGCAATCAACAATGATTATTGTATCTAAACATTAAACAAATTTAAAGTACCCCCAACCAACATACATATACGTGGAATAGGGGTTCTCAGGTCGCACAACACTGAAATAATTCACAACGCATCACATTTTGCTTGCCCAAAAGTTTTAACGTTTTGCAATAAATGTTTCTCCTATTTTATGTGATATGCAATCGAATAATATCGCATCCATATTACTGTGAAAAATCGTAAGTACAAACCATAAAATCTGTGGTGTCTACTCTTGTGATTTGTCGTCCCCCGTTGATGTGCACCCAGATCTAACAGTCCTCACTTGCAGTCCTTCCTTCACAAACGAGCTGAAAAATTATCAGAATACGGGTAGAATCACAAAATGTTACTTTAAACGTGATTAAACATAAACCCAAACAATTACATACAGGCAAAACTTCTTTACTGGAGGGTGCCACAACACATTCCACCAATCACAAGCAATCACACTTCACACTTTGTAGGATTTACTTTCCTCGCAACTTCACACTTCACTAACTTTACAATTTAACTTAGTGGTTAACCTCTATTTCATGCGATCTGTGATATTTCATCGTGACAACACGTGTCCCTTCCCTACTTTGCATCGCACACAAAATAACTTACCCTGCAACAACCTTAACACTTAATCAATAAACTTTGCAATTTGTGCTTTCGATCTCTGCCATTGGTCTTTGTTGGATCCTATAGTCCACGCTTGTCTCCTTTCCAATCCACTTCACATCACAAGTTAAATAAATGAACTTGTGAAGTCTTAACCGTAAACACTATACCCTGCGATGTACGATATCTTCACAATTGCGATTTGATTGTCTCCATTGATCTACACTAGATCTATGGTCCTTGTTGCTTCTTGCAAATCTGATTGTCCTTTGATCCTTGTTATGGCTTGCAAATCTAATTGTCCTTCGATCCTTGTTGATTCTTGCAAATACAATCACCTTCTTCTATGTGCTTAATCCAATATTTGACTCAATAGAGGATTCATGCAAGATCTACGGTCCTCCTTTGTTCTTTTGTTTGTTATTCACTTCGACTTGTGATTATCACACTTTCTGCACATTCACAAATTTCCTCGCATTCATGACTTGACCCAAACGTAGACGACTTGATCCAACACATTCACTATTTTTCATTTGCTTCTTTCTGGCCTTTGCTCCTTTTCTGCCTGAGCTTCCTTTGTTGCCTTTGCTTCTTTGTTTCCTTTTTTGTCTTTTCGTTTTTTCTGCCTCTGCTGCATTTTCCTTTTTACTGCCTTTGCTACCTTTTCTTTTTTTCTACCTTTGCTTCTTCGGTGCCTTTGCTGATCATCTAATGCTGCTCCTCTGCCTCTCTTTTATGTTTTCTTACTACATTCTTCCCTGATCTTCTTCTTTGACTTATTTTTGTTTTTTCTCTTCTCCTTTGTCTTAATGATAGTTTTGGTGCTCCTCCTTTGTCATCAATGAAAATATTTCCAACAATCTTCCCCTTTTGAATTGATGGTAGCACATTAACCAATACTCCAATGCTTCCTCCAAGACTTCCTCCCCCTTTCATTCTGAGAAGTATATTTCTTCCTATGCTTGCTTTTAGAAGATAATTTCTTCTTCTACTTGCTTTTCCTACCCCTTCGACATCAATGGCAAAGGGTTTCACTTTTCCTAGTGTAGTTTCCATATTTGCAGTATTTCACTCTGAGTTGTGTATAGGCCTTCTTCTTCTAACTTTATACCTGGTTGCTCCAAACTAGTGTACAAGACTTGTTGGGAGAACACTTTGAGAATCATTAAACTTTTATGTATATAGACAGTAAGGTGATAACATACCAAAGCACAGACTCCTTGCACTTGTATAAAGCTGAAAGTGATGATAAGGACACTTCATAAAACAAATTGTACCAGACTTATATAATCAAATATTCATCATTGGAATAATACGAAAATAGTGATAATTCTCCATAAGACATATAAATTCTACTCCAAATATACATCAGTATATACTATGATCTTAATCTAAGATACATATCTGTTGAGGAAGTTTTTATATGGAATATGTCTTCTTCTGCAATACACATCTGCAGTACACATCCGTTCAAATATGATGATTCCAATATATCTTTTGTAGATGTGGTTCACCTTTACTACCTGTTGTTGGTGATATGCTATAGACTGCTAATAGGGATATTACACTAACAACCAAAATGCCCTTGATACTGATGTGAACAATGAATCTCAAGAATCCTTACAACTTGTTGTAAAACTAGACCATATTTCAATCTAAAGGACTCAATGACTTTATTACTATACAAAATATTTTCAAAACAAACCCTTGAGGCTAGATACATTCAGTTCATTGGTCATTCTCACTTATCAACTATACAATTTTATTTATGACATAAGGGGGGTATGTATGTCAATGATCAAGTTTGTTGTAATGGTGAAAGACCAGTAATTCCTTTCTGCTGAAGTAGGCTTTAGATGAATAAATAAAAGGCTCTTGAGCTTTAAATAGTAATATTAACACAACTAGTCCTTCGTACTAGAGAGGCTTTAACTATTTTATCATAATGATGTCCAAGAAAACATCTTCAAGTTGTTTAATTGAAATCTCAACAAATAGACTTCGCACAGATTTATGAATGATCTTAAGAAAGAGGCCTTGAAGATATATCTGTACTGACTTGAGGAAGGCATGCAGTTATATCTAGAAATAGATACTACTTCAATGCTCAATGTAATACTTCAAAATGAGATAATGATCCTTTGGCACTTTTATTAACCTTTTCATGATTTAATAATTCATCTCGACATTCTCTATTATTTACAATAAAAAACTACTTTGCAATAATCAGATCAACTAGAGCTTAATCCACATATGCTATAATGTTCAAAACATTGGGAATACTACCTTGATGTAATTTTTCCATAATACTCTTATCTTGAGGACCTGTACCATACCACTGCTCCACTGATAACACTTGGTATTCTACTGATATGTAGCCTGCTTGTTCCAAATACCAATTGATACTAATTCGATAATCCATGTAGTAGTTTCACTTTAGATCGCACATACACCCATAGTTATGACAACCTTCATAGTTTCTACTATTGAGCTCTCCACTATTCTCAACAACAATCATCAATATACTGAATCTGATCATGGCATCATTAACCTTTTTGTTATTCTATCATTTTGTTTTAAAATAATGTCACTTCATATTCCTTTCTAGGACTGCTCCAGAATCATTGCTGCTCTATATACAATTCAACTGTTCGAACATAATGATCTTTAGGAAGACATCTTCAATTTCTTTACTTGGAATCCAAAAGGGCAGAGGAATCATATTTTTATCACTCATTTAATTTCTTTCTTCCAAGGGAACCTTCTATTGATGAATGATGTAATGATATAATGATGATAAACATTTCTCTTACTCATCCTTCTTAATTTTGTTTCATTGTTAACACTTGGAGTGTGATGCACAGTGTGATCATCCTTTATGGATATTTCTAGTTCTATAGCTTGAAACATATTTTTTATGATTTTAACCATTCATCACTTAGTGTGTTGTTGTCTTATTAGCTTACATGTTCATGGTTGATGTTCCCTCTACCACCATGGTTGCTTTTTTCCTTCTCTCCTTCCATCAACCTATTGGCTATTGAATGCTTCAGGTATCCTTCTTCCTCAATATTTCTCTGTCGAAGGAATTGTCCTTTCCCTTCCTGAACTTTTAGCTATTCTTAGTCCAAGGATATATTCTTAGAATAATTTTATGGGGAATTTTTATGAAATTATCTCCCCATGGGAAGTTTCTTCTTATCTATTATTGGCTGGATATTTGCGTTGCTTCCTAGAGAAGCTCCCCCTGAGACAATGATTGATTCATTATGTTATTGAACTAATAGGGTCCCCCTTTCTCTTTTCTTTCCCTGCTTTCTTGGGGTTCTTCATAATGTCTCCACTTGTTTTTGATCCACAATTTTTTCTGATTTGATTGGATTCCATCATTTGTATAGAGTTCTTTAATATATATATGCAAACTTACAGGTTTTTGCTTTGTGACCAAGCTTGTGGCATGAATAAAATCTTCTTTTACCTAGGTAAGGTTGACCTAATGTATGGAATTTTGTTCCCTCTTTTGAACGTAATTTACATTCAATAGATTTATGTCCAAATTCATTGCATGAAAAACATTAGCCATGGAAATGAATAGTGTACCTGGTGAAAGGTTGTCCTCTCCATTTGTTTGCTTGAGGTAGTCTATTCATTTTCTACATATTTTGCTGATTGGACAGGATTTTATTTTTCTTACAGTATGCCACAATGTGTCCAGGTTTGTGGCAGGAAAAATAAGTGATACTTCTCATAGGAGGAAAGAACCTCCTTTGAAAATTTCCAAATTTAGTCAATTCACATTCAGGAGTGTATGAGCCTTTTGCAGCTAATTTTTTCTTCATTTATCTCTTTGTAATTTGAGGTTGTTTCTTGTTTCTGTTTACTTCATTACCCATCAAGGTCTTCCTGGCTTCTAATTATTTGGATCTATTTTGGGTTACTTCATCATATTTCTCAATGTCTGTTGTATCTGAGTTTTCCTTGAAGGCAATATAATCCCTGAGCTACTTACACAACCTTCTCCTTTCTCATATCAGTCTTCTAGCTATAATAATTTCAGATTACTGAGAGTTATCATTTTATGTTATTACAGCTTTCACGAAAGTGATATTATTGTCACCTTCAACCTTTGACTTACTATTTTCTCCTTCATAGCCTATCCTGATCTTTATAAGAGGATATATTTGAGCATTTAGTATTTTTTACAACTGTTAAGGGCTTTTGACCAGTGGAGTAATCATAGATAATTACCTTTGGGCCTTTTCTAATTTCTTTCTCAGGCATACTACTTCTTCTTCCAATTTCTCTTGCTCTTGATTTTTATCTTTTATTTTCTTTATCAGAATGTGTTCCACCTTCTTAGATTATTCAAGTTCTACTTTCAACTGAATGATGTTTTCTAAAATTGGCTCTTCCTTTACATATTTTAGGATAATTTCTTTTTGTTTTCTGCACTTGAGTTTAAGTCTGTCTATTTTGTCTAGGGCACTCATTAGCCCCCCCTAAATATCTACCTCACCTTCTTCCTCATCTTCCAGAAGGTATCCTTCAGGCTCTTCCTTGGCCATCAACACAAGTTCATAGGCTCCTTATTCATTTGAGGATTCATTTAAGATTTCTTATGCACTACTATCTTGCTAAGAATATAATCATTTTCTATTAAATCTCTTCCCTTTCTTCCATTTATTTATTTATTTATTCTCTGTCTCTTCTGGATGCTTGTCTACTCTCTTATGAGGAAAATTTGAAGCATAGTGCCCCACTCTTCCAAAATTAAAGCACTGAAATGGAAGTTTACCTTTGTACTCACCTGTGCCTCTATCTAATATCTTGACGAATTTAGCCTCTTCTTCATCTCAGCATGAGCATGTATCTTTCTTCTCTTTTATGCACTTTTCTACCTTAAAGGCTGCCTCCCTCACATTTGAATTCCTCTTTGGAAGTCTCATCTCATAAGCTGTCAATTTTCCAAGTAATTGGTTCATGGTCAAGGTTTCGCAGTTTGATGTTTCTTTTATGGCAAAAACGTTAGGGTTAAACCTAGATGGTAATGATTTCAATATCTTTTTCTCTATCACACATTCCTTAATGGTTTCTCCTAGATCTATCGTGTTATTCACAACTTTCGAAATGTTTAAGAAGAAACTGGCTACATCTTCATCTTCATTCATTTTAAAATTTTCTAACTGAGTTCTATAGGCTTTCAGTTTCTCCATCTGCACCTTTTTATCTCCCTCATGGATGTTTTCTAAGATATCCCATATATATTTGGCAATCTTACTATACATTAATTTGATAAATTATGACACACACAGATCGCTTAAGAGTACATTCATTTCTTTTGCATTAGCTATGAAATATTTTTTGGCTTATTTCTCTGTGTCAGTATCCTTTGGTGCATATTTTACTCCTACTGCAATCCATACATCTAATCCAAGAGACATCAAATAGGCTTTCATTCTGATTTTCTAGAAGGTATAGTTTGTGCCAGTAAACAATGGGGATTTATTTGTTGAACATCCTTCTAGGATAGCCATTTGGGGACCTAGTATCTCCTTCTAGTTGTTAAATTGATACAGAAGGAACTATCTTTGATACCAATTGATGAAATCTTAGCTAAAATAAGAGGGGAGGGGGGGTGAACCAATTTAGTACATTGATGGAAATTTAAAACTCATTTCATTCAACTCAATTACACCTTCAGTTCATAAGCAAATTAGTACATAATGAATTAACAAACTTAATGTGTGTAGAGTAAGTGATTAAGAAGATTAAAACATCACATTGAAAAATAATCATCAAGCACATAGACAACAGATATAAGTGGAAACCCATAAGGGAGAAAAACAAATCTTATTATTGTTGTGATGCAAAGGCAAGCTCCAACTCCCTCTCACCACTAATTTTCTGTAGGCTCCAACCTACAGGAGGCTACTACCTAAAATTATGCGAGCTAAAACTTGCAAGGAAGCTCCAAATCCCATATATTTTTTGTAGGCTACAACCCACAGGAGGCTCCTACCTCAACCCCCTCAAATTTGACATGTATCAAGCTACAACTTGAAACTGAAGAAAAAAATCCCATGTATTTTTCTGCAAGCTACAACCCATAGGAGGTGTTAGGTCCCTCTATTACCAGTTTAGTCCCTTATTGTAATTAGTATAGCTGCCTTATTGTTATTTTTGTTCCCCTGTAACCCCAATATTCTTATTATTGTGCCCTTAAATTATTATTGTTAGGTTAGCTAGGATTATATTGTGGCCCCATGGACTCCTATATATAGAAGGAGGTTTTGGTCATTTGCAACATTTAAGAATTATTCCTTTTTGTAATGTATTGGAGGTTTCCCCCTCAAAGTGGCTGATTTCTATGGCGTCGATATCTCTTTTATTATATTTTTGGAGCTGGTTTCACAACGTTTGGTATCAGAGCTTTGGATTCTAGGGTTTCGCTGCTCCAA
Source organism: Pinus albicaulis (assembly GCA_034641835.2). Taxonomy (NCBI): domain Eukaryota; kingdom Viridiplantae; phylum Streptophyta; class Pinopsida; order Pinales; family Pinaceae; genus Pinus; species Pinus albicaulis. The sequence continues at coordinate 901,839,650 of CM076571.1, read as the reverse complement.
ATAGGTCATCATAGAATTTTTGCTATAACTTTTTTTCTACAAAGTTTCAGAAGCTGGAATTATTATAGCAAAAATCCAAAATCCTAAGGAACATATTCGCAACATTTTAGAGCTTGGTTCATAACATTTTCGGAGATATGATCTGTGGAAGTTAGGGCTTTCTGTAGGCTCCTAAATTTAACCTAAACCGGTCATCGCTAAATATTTTCTACAAATTTATTTCTATGAGGTTTCAGAAGCTGAAATTTTCACAAAGCGAAGCCAAAATCTCGAGGATTGTCTTGGAAAAATTTCATAGATTCATTCGTACTATTTTGGGAGTTAGGATCTGTGGAAGTTAGGGCTTGTTTAGGCTCTCGAATTTCATCTCAAAGACATGATCGTGGGAAAATATTCACAGCTCTCTCTCTAAGATTCGAATTGGAATTCTATAAAGAGTTCCTGCAAGTACATGGATTGTAGTTTCTTTTCTATTAATTTTAAATCCAAGGGACAAAACAGTGGCACGTGGAAAGTCATACAAGTTCGCTCTACTGAACCAATCCATAAATAGGTCATTGTGGGAGATTGAACATAAATTTTCCTTGAAGAATCTAAATCAGGTCAGATCTATGGTATTCAAAAGAGGATTTAGAGGGTTACCTCAAGGCCACATTTTAGATATTGAAGATCAGAAATCATAGAGATAATTCAGTTTCAATATCGAGCTCCTCAAAAGCAAGAAAAAGGTGTGTATTTTTCTTTCCGAATTGCATAAGTCTTGTGTAAAAAATCAGTTTGAAGTGATTCCAAGGGCCTATTTAGAATATATTTTAGTATTGGCTTCTAAAATTCCTCCAAAAAATAATTCAAAACCCATTAAGTCCTAAAAATACTCTACTATGACTCATGAAGATAAATAATTGCAACATGATCTATCAAAATTACAAGAGCAAGTGCACCAAATTTCACTCTCGCAAAGAGAAACAAAAAATTAAATGGAGGTTTTAAAGAAAGGCATGGAAGTGAAGATGGATGGTTTTAAGAATAATATGGATGGTTTGAAGAAAGGTGTGGAAGCTAAGATGGAGGACATGGAAGAAAAAATGAAAGACAACATGGAAAATAGGAAGAATGATCTAAAAGCAGACATGGAAGGTTTTACAAAGTTGATACAAGAAATGATTCCTAATGGCGAAAAGATAGTAGAATAAAATCATGATGAGAAAAAAATAGATGTTAATCATGATTTCATAAACTCTAATGTTGGATGGAAGAACCACCATATTCCAAAGATGGATATGAGGAAGTTTGATGGAAAGGATCCTGTAACATGAATACTACATATGGAGTAATATTTTGATCTCAATAATGTGCAAAACACACAAAAGGTATGCATTTCAACTTTACATTTAGAAAAGAATACATTTGTATGGTATCGATGGCCTTTCTCTGATAAAAAAATTGTCTCTTGGTCAATTTTTACGGAGTAAATGATATCACATTATGAGGATACAAAGAGCAACACCTTCTTTAGCCAATTGATAAATCTTAAACAAAAGGGTTCAGTGGTGGAGCACATTGAGGACTTCCAAAAATTGAATATAAGGGTAAATTATACTCCAGAGGAACACATGATTGATGTCTTCATAAGGACTTTAAAGGATAACATCCAACATGAAGTTCATGTTTGGGAACCTAATTCGTTGGAGAAGGCATTTAGGTTGGCAAGAAAAATTGAATGTAAAATTATGGCTACTAGGAAGCCTACCACTCACATATATAAAGATGGAAGTGTTCCTACTCCTAGACTTCCACAACCTACAAGGTTGACACCACAACAATTGGAAGAAAAAATATCAAAAGGGCTTTGCTACAGTTGTGATAGAAAATACACTAAAGGTCATAAGTGTGCTGAGAAGAAATTATTTTACATAGATTGTGAAGAGGAAGAATAAAATGAACAAGAATATTCAAAAGAAGATGATATACACCAGGAACCAACCCTAGAAGAGGAAGAAATGAGTCCCAACATATTGTGTAATGCATTGACAAGAATTACCACTCCTCAAACTTTCAAGATAGAATGACATATCAAGAAGAAAAAGGTAATAGTGTTGATTGATTCGGGTAGTACCCATAATTTTATTCATTGTAAGGTAGGCAAGGAATTGAATTGTTTCCTATACCCAGCACCAGAATGTCAAGTGATGGTTGGAAATGGAGGAACTATAAATTACTCTGGAAAATGCCATAATATCAAGCTAACCATGGGGAATATGTATGAATAGTACAATGCTTTCTATTCCAATGGGAGGTGCTGATGTTGTACTAGGAGTACAATGGTTACAATCTTTGGGGTTGGTAGCTTTTAATTTTCGAGAAACTTTTTTGAAATTTTTTTCATAAGGAAAGGAAGTCAAATTACAGGGTATCGCGGGGAAGTCGGGAAAGATAATAGGCTCTAATGTGATGACAAAGCTTCTGAAGAAGGAACAATGAGGCGTAATTATAAAATTATGCTCACTAGAAGGTCCAACATCAAAATAATCTATTTCTAGAGATCTCCAAAAAGTATTGGACAATCATTCCAAGGTGTTTGAAACTCCCAAACGACTCCCACCTGTTCATGATCATGATCATGCTATTCATTTTATTCCAGGAAGTGTTCCTCCAAACATTAGGCCTTATAAATATCCTTATGTCGAAAAGAGAGAAATTGAACAAATGATTTGCAGAAATGTTAGAGGCTGGTATAATTCAACCTATTCAAAGTTCTTTCTCTGCTCCAATAATATTGTAGCACAAGAGGGATGGATCATGGTTCATGTTTCTGGATTATAAGGAGCTCAATAAGATCACTATTAAAGATAAATTTCCCATTCCTCTAATTGACAAATTTTTGGATGAATTACATGGAGAAATTTTTTTTACCAAGTTGGATCTTCATTCAGGATATCATCAAATTAGAATGAAGACTAAAGATATTCCAAAAACAACATTTCAAACTCATGAGGGTCATTATGAATTTTTGGTCATGCCTTTTGGCCTTTCCAATGCACCTTCTACATTTCAAGGGTTGATGAATTCCATTTTAAAACCCTTCCTTAAAAAAATTGTTCTTGTATTTTTTGATGATATACTAATCTACAGAAGGTCTTGGAAGGATCATGTTCAAAATATTGACGAGGTGCTCAAACTATTGTAGGAGAAACAATTAATGCAAAAGCATACAAATGTTTCTTTGGAGTACAAGAGGTGGAATATCTGTGTCATATTGTATCTCACTAGGGTGTTAAGGTATACTGTAACAAAATTAAGTCCATTAACGAATGGAAAGTCCCCACAACCATAAAGAAGTTGCGATGATTTCTCGGGTTAACAGGGTATTATCGAAAGTTTCTTAAGAATTATGGGAGAATAGCAGCACCTCTAACAACATTATTGAAGAAAGATGCATTTTCATGGACTCTTGAAGCAACTAAGGCCTTTGAACATCTTAAAGAGGCAATGTGGCTAGCACCGATCTTAGCTACGCCACATTTCACAAAAACCTTTATTGTGGAATGTGATGCCTTAAGAAATTGAATTGGTGTTGTTTTAATGCAAGAAGGAAGACCCATTGCTTTTGAAAGTCGTCCAATCAAACGAAAGTATTTACAGGACACTATTTATGAGAAGGAAATGTTAGCAATACTACATGCACTAAATAAATGGTGGCATTACCTAATGGGAAGGCACTTCAAGGTAAAAACTGATCATGATAGTCTTAAACACTTTTTGGAAAAAAGATTATCTTCAGAAGCACATCAAAAATGGGTCACAAAGATGTTGGGTTATGACTTTGAAATAATCTACAAAAAAGGGAAGCTAAATGTTGTTGTAGATGCATTCTCAAGAAATAATGAAGATTTGGAAGCATTTCTTTATGTCATTTCTATTATCCAACTGGATTGGGTAACCAAGGCAAGGGATGAATGGAAGAAGGACGAAGAAGTGTGGACACTCATTCAAAAGTTGCAGCAAGATCCTAGTACATTTGATATATTTAGTTGGAAAAATGATTCCTTATGGTACAAAGATCGCTTATATCTTTGTAAGTGTTCCCAACTAAAACAAAATATTCTTTTGGAATGGCACACTTCTCCTTTAGGAGGTCAGTCAAGATTTTTAAAAACTTACCAAAGGGTGAAGAAAGATTTTTTTTGGGATGGCCTTAAATCTGATATTCAAAAGTTTATAGCGGAATGTTTTGTTTTCCAACAAGATAAAGTTGAGACAATTAAGACCCCGGGACTTCTACAACCTTTATCCATTCCAAGTCAACTTTGGGAGGAGATTTCAATGGATTTTGTCACAGGTTTACCCAAGTCCAAAGGAAAGAGTGTCATCATGGTGGTATTTGATAGACTTACCAAGTATGCACACTTTTGTGAATTATCTCATCCATTTAAAGCAAGTACAGTTGCTACTACATTTATGGACACAATTCAAAAGCTACATGGAAACACAAAGATTATCGTGAGTGATAGAGATCCCATTTTTACTGGATATTTTTGGATGGAGTTATTTTCTTGTTTGGATACTCAACTAGCTCATAGCTCATCCTATAATCCTCAATCCGATGGCCGAACTGAGATAGTGAATAAATGTTTGGAAGGATATCTTCGTTGTTTTGTATTTGATAGAGAAACAAAATAGGTCACGTGGTTACCTCTCACTGAATGGTGGTATAACACTTCCTTCCATATTTCAGCAAAAATGACCTCATTTATGGAACTTTATGGATATCATCCACCATCCATCACATCATATTTAAGAGAAAATTCTAAGGTTCAAGAAGTGGAAGATCACATCGAGCATCAACAAGAAGTTCTGCAAGTCTTAAGGGATAACCTAAATTTGGCACAAAATCGAATGAAACAACAGGCAGATCAACATCGCAACGAGAGAAGTTTTGATGTAGGAGACTGGGTATTTTTATAGCTACAACAATAGAAACAAATTTCCCTCAAGAAAGCTAAGAAAGATAATAAATTATCACCAAAGTACTATGGTCCTTACAAGGTGTTGCAAAATATTGGTACTATGGCATACAAATTGGAGCTTCCTGCTTCTTCACGAGTGCATCCAGTTTTCCATGTTTCATGCTTAAAAAAGGTTATAGGTGAGAATATTTCAGTTCAAACAATATTGCCAAAAATTGATGAGGAAGGAAAAACCATATTGGAACCTGAAGAGGTCATGGAAACAAGAACTCGACAACTACGGAATCGATCAATTTCAGAATATCTCATCAAGTGGAAGAACTTACCCACTGAAGATTCTACATGGAAGGATGAGAATTTTATAAAGAAGCACCCAGAGCTACTCAAGTGCTGAGGACAACAATTTTTTTGAAGAAGAGGAGCATGTTAGGTCCCTATATTACTAGTTTAGTCCCTTATTAGTATTAGTATAGCCCCCTTATTGTTATTGTTGTACCCCTGTAGCCCCAATATTATTATTATTGTGCCCTTAAATTATTATTGTTAGGCCGACTAGGATTATATTGTGGCCCCATGGACTCCTATATATAGAAGGAGGTTTTATTCAATTGTAGCATTCAAGAATTTCTTTTATGTAATGTATTGGAGGCTGCCCCGTCGAAGTGGCTGATTTCTAAGGCGTTGATCTCTCTTTTCTTCTATTTTCGGAGCTAGTTTCACAACAAGAGGCTCCTACCTCAACCAAATACCACTAGACGTCTATCAAGCTACAACCTTATATGGAAGCACCAAATTCCTCACATTACAATAAAATCATATGCTGCTTTACCTGGATATCACCTATGTTTTCTCCACAGCTGCCCTTCCAGCCTTCAAATCTGCTTCATATCAGCTCTGGATCTGCACAACTTCTCTATATGCTGTCTCTCATTCTTCCACTCTGTAAAATCTATATTCATATTAAAATAACCTAATTTATAGAGATCACTTCATGGCTATTTGCATTCTATATGGGAATATGAAGTGAATAGGCATGATTCTTTCCTTCCACCCACTCATTTCCTCACTTAGCATATTAAGGATGTTACGACAATATATACACTCATTTTAGTATTAAATTGGAGTTTTGATTTCCCTTGGACACTTGCCTTTGCATCACAAAAAATATAAAATAATTAATACACTTATAGTTACAATCAAATATTTCACTCAGCCCTTTCATCTTCTTAGATTTGTTGTGTGTTTGTCCTCTTCTTCTTATTTTCCCTTTGTATTTTATGTTTCTGCTATTATATTTCCAACTGTGCTGCAACATTACTATCTTAGCTCAACTTGACCCATGCCTTTATGTTTCTGCTCCTTTTCTCAGTGTAGGGTTACCTACTTGAGTCTTCATAAGGCCACAAATATCAAAATATGTAGGGTTAGTAGAATTAACGCTACAATTACTCAATTGATGCAACACGAAACTACAATTTTAAACAATGTTGTGACCTTTGGGTTATGTCTCACATAAACTCCCTTTATCTCGCAGCGGATTACAATATCAAAGTTTATTCCACATACATATGTTATCAATCAACATTGATCACTGTATATGAACTTTAAACAAATTTCAATTACCCCCAACCAACATACATATACGCAGAACAAGGGTTCTTGGGTCCCACAACATGGAACTCAATCACATCACATCACATTTCACTTGCCCACAATTTTTAATATTTTGCAATAAAAGTATCTCCTATTTTATGCGATATGCGATTGCATCGCATCTCATCCAGCTTACCATGCGAACTCTTAAGTACAAACCATAAAATCTGCAGTGTGCGCTCTTACGATTTTTTGTCCACTATTGATCTACGCCCAAATCTAACGGTCCTCACCTACTCACCCTTCTTCGCAAAAAAGCTACAAAATTATCAAAATATGCATGGAATCACAAACTCTTACTTTAAACCTGATTAAACATAGACCCAAATAATTACATACAGGCGGAACTTCTTTACTGGAGGGTCCAACAACACTTTCCACCAATCACAGGTGATCACACTTCGTAATTTATAAGATTTACTTTCCCCACAACTTCGCACTTCACTTAATTTACAATTTAACTTAGTGGCTAAACACTATTTTGTGCGATCTGCGATATTTTGCCATGCCAACATGTGTCCCTTCTCCACTTTGCATCACACACAAAATAACTTACCATATGATGGCCTTAACACTTAAATGCTAAACTTTGAAATTTTTTCTTTCGATCTTTGCCATTGGTCTTCATTGGATCCGATAGTCCATGCTTGCCTCCTTACCGATCCACTTCAGATCGCAAGTTAAATAACTTAACTTGCAAAGTCTTAACTGTAAATACTATACCTTTCGATGTGTGATATCTTCACAGTTGCGATGTGATTGTCACTATTGATTAGCACCAGATATATGGTCCTCACTATCGGTTGCAAATATGATTGTCCTTCGATCCTTGTTGTTGCTTGCAAATATGATTGTCCTTCGATCCTTGATGTTGTTGGAAAATATGATTTCCTTCTATTGTGCGCTTAATGAAATATTCAATTCAACAGAGGATTCATGCAAGATCAACAGTCCTCCTTTGTTCTTCTCTTTGTTATTCACACTGACTTGGGATTATCATGCTTGTTGCACATTCACAACTTGTGGTTCACAACTTAACTCAAACCTACATGACTTACCCCAACACGTTCATGACTCTGCCTAGCACACTCATGATTCTACCTTTGTTTTTTTGTTGCCTTTTCTCCTTTTCTACCTTAACTTCATCTGCTGCCTTTGCTTCTTTGCTGCCTTTGATGCCTGTGCCTTTTTGCTGCCTTTTCCTCCTTTTCCTTTTTGCTGCCTTTGTTTCCTTTGCATTTTTTCTCATTTGGAGCCTTTTCTGATGGTCTAATGCTGCTCCTTGCCTCTCTTTTATGTTTTCTTACTGCATTATTTCCTGATCTTCTTCTTTGCCTTATTTATACTTCTTCTCTCCTACTTTTTCTTAATGATAGTTCCAGCGTTGCTCCTTTGTGCTCCTTTGCCATCAATGAAAATATTCCCAAAATGCAACCATAGTGGCATGGTTCGAGGTGAACCCCTAGATGTTCCTCGACTTTCCATACTCTGGGATGGACATTTGGGGAGATCCAAATGGGTCTTCTTGCTAGTTACGTGTCGGGACCTGTAGGTATGATTTTTTATGTTTTTTCTACATCTGTTGAATATTTATGATGTCATTATTTGTGTGTGTACTGTGGTGACACTGAAAATATCTTTTTTTCTCTTGAAAATGTGGGATTAGTTGGAAGACCTATTGCTTAGTTTGTGGTATACCATCTCATTCAGAGGGTTTTAGGTGGAGGAGCTCAGCCCCAAGCTGGAGGGCAGGGTGGAGGTCTAGGGCAACCTCAGGTTTGAGGACCTGGTGATGGTGTTTTCCCCCTGATGGAGGGTATGATATCGACTGGTGCCAAGTATGCTGTGGGTATTTATCATGCTGAGGCATCAGAGGCATGAGTTGTAGAGACAGTGGAGCAGTTAGCTGCAATGTAGGCTGGATCCACTAACCTAGCAAATGCTTGGGGTCGATTGGAAAAGTTGACCCATCATATGTTGACCCTGGATTTTGTTGATGATGTGGATGATGCTTGGTTTGAGACATTGATGGAATGGGAGAGGGGTTATCATCTGACTCTACATCATGTGGTGCTTTCTACCTTGGCTACTGCCCCAGTGTTGGCACCGAGTGTATTTTTGGGTCCAGATGGCCCACCTGGTGGGGCTCAGCCATAGAGACACTTTGTATTCACAGAAAACACCCATTTTGAGGGTGCTTACCTTATTTTTTATGAGATGTGTATATATATCGTTTGGTTGACTTGTGGGTCAGAGACATGACTTGTTATTTGTACTCACACATATTTTTTGGTATATATGCAAGATGTATTTTTTTGCGGCTCTTGATGATTTTTACATGGTTATATGATTTGATGGATGTTGTGTATCACTGATGGATATATATATATATATATATATATATATATATATATATATATATATATATATATATATATATATTATGTTTTTGGTTTTATGTATGATGGTTTATACAAGATTCATTCTAGTCTAGGATATGATTAGCTATGCGATCTACTGTCTGGTTTTGATTTCTCAGTACATGTGTGAATGTAATATGAGAAAATTGATGACTTAATTGATTTGCACACAAATATTTTCTAAACAGTTGTGAATCTCGTACTTCAAATTCTTGTTTTAATTGTGAAACCACTAATTGGGAATCAAGGAAGATATGTAGGTGGTGGATGCCATGGTTGAAGGCATCACTCATGAGCCTAATGGCGACGTCATATTCTTCTTGATTATTGGTAGCTGACCCAATGCACACTCCGTTGGTGAATAATGGTGATCGGTCAGGATAATAGATGACCCAAGTGATTGATGCTACATTTTGAGACCATCGCGATGCTCCATTAGTGCATCCAAAGTAATGGTTGGGGGGAGATCCATCTATGACACCTGTGAATTTTTTAGAACAAATTTGTGATGTTTGTGATAAATTTTTTTTCTATATGCATGATATCTCTAGGGTTGAAGCCTCCTGACCCTTATCGGTAAAAGTTCCTGAGGTAGAGCCCATTGACAAGGTTGCTTAGGCATGTTCCATTGGGCTTTGAAAATATGTATGTCCCCTTGAGGAGACAATTTTTTATGACATAGAGATCTTTCCATAGGGTTTCGAACATCCTAGGCCCTAGGTATTCTTTCGCAACATCGTAGAAAAGGAATAACTCTCCCTGGGTAAATGATCGAGCAGTGATGTTGTGATTGAAAGATGATTTCACCCACTTTTTATTGGCCTCGTTGTGTTGGAGAAACTATCATCAGTTTTCATCGACAAGTTATAGTTGCACTAAGTGTTCCTATAGTGATTGGGTGTCATCGAGGAGTTTGATGGTGGCGTGTAAGATCGAGATTTAACATTCTATGGGAATCACGGCTTCATCCCCGTACAACAAGTGGAAGGGTTTAAACCCTATTGAGGTTTTAAATTTCCTGCGGTATGCCCACAAGGAAGTGAAAAGCATGTGGTGCCAGTTTGTCTTGTGGTTATTGACCATGCGTTGTAACATCATTTTTAGCACTTTGTTCACATCTCCTGCCTGTCTGTTGGATTGCGGGTAGTATGGTGAATGGAACTCATGTGTGAATCTAAGGTGATGAGATAGTTCTTCGAAAATCTCATTTTCTATGTGTTTTCAGTGGTTAGAGACTAACTCTTTTGGTAAACCAAACTGGTTGATGACATGGTTGAAAAGAAATCTTGCAATGGTTTCTGCCATGTTGTCGTATGTGGGCATGCCCTCTGCCCATTTGGTGAAATAGTTAATGGATAAAATAATGTATTTATGGTCTCCAGACGACTTGGGGTTGAAATTCATGAAGTCGATCTCACATTTTCCGAAGGGACCAAATACTATGACCAGGTGCACGGGAGTGGGTGGCGCTCTTACCTTGTGAGTGAAGCGTTGAAATCGCTCACACCTTTTTATCACTGAGATGTAGTTGTGGAATAAGGTGGGCCAAAAATATCCTGCCCAAAAAACATTTTGGGCGGTAGCCATTCCAGAGAGGCGTCCACCGTAAGCTCTGCTATGACAATCAATAAGGGCTCTCTTAGCTTGATCGTGAGTGACACATCGACGTAAAATAGTGTCGATGCCTCTCCAATAAAGGACATATCCCATGAGGAGGTATCGGGGGGGCTCACAACATATGTGCCTACAGTTGTCATGAGTGAGATTTGGTTTGAACATTTTGATTCATAGGAATAAGAGAATATCACTGTACCAAATGTCGTTGGTTGTCACTAGGATGAGATGTTCATCCAGTAGTGAATCGTTAACTAGTGATCCTTTGGTCTGACTTCATAGGTCAATGATGAACTCAGCTAAAAGTAAAGCCTTATTTCTTCTACTGGAGCCAAACTATAAGTCAAACTCTTTCAATAAAAGTATTCTTCGAGCATATTTATGGTTCATCAAATGACGGGTGAGAATATATCTCATGGGGTTGATATCTGGGATGACTTGTGTAGTCCTTAACATAATGCAGTGGAAATTTTTTTGGACTGTGTGTATTAATGCTAGGGCAGTCTTTTCTTCAGGCTCATATCTTAACGCGGGGCCTAAGAAGCTTTTACTAACATAATAAATTATGTTTTCTTTACCATTGGGGCCCTCCTAGATTAATACTCTAGCCAAAGTGGTCTCGGATGCTAATAGATACAGGGTGTAATCCTTGTCGTAGTTTGCTGGATTGATCAATGGTGCTAAAGATAATTTATCCTTTAGTGCCTTAAATGATTATTGGGCTTGATTGTCCCATTTGAATTAGATGTCCTGATAGAGGAGGCATAGGAATTCTTGAGCACAAGTGGCATAATCGAGGATGAAGCGTCTCATAAAATTGGCCTTTCCCTCCAAGATTTGGAGTTGCTCGAGGGTTCAAGGTGGTGGTACCTCTTTGATATATTGTACCTTGAGGGGGTCCACTCTAATCCCTTTTTGGGACACAATAAAACCTATAAGTCATCCTACAGTGATGCAAAAGATGCACCTGAGCAGATTTAAGTATAGGTTGTATTGTCGGCATTGTTGGAATACTAGCTCCAGATCCTCGAGATGATAAGGTCGCTTCTTGGATTAGACGGTGAGGTCATCCAAGTGGGCAAGGATGAGGTGTTCCATGTCATGAAAGATATAATTCATGGCCTACTGGAAAGTGGATCTAGCATTTTTAAGACCAAATGGCATGATCTAATATGCGAATGTGCCCCATGGTGTGGTGAACGCAGTCTTGTATCAGTCAATATGCCATATTTGGATCTGATTATACTGAGAGAAACCATCCATGAAGAATAGGGCCTCATGTCCTGTAAAAGCATTGATAACTTGGTCGATGAATGGGGTAGGGTAATTGTCCTTTGGATAGGCATTGTTTAAATCATGAAAACTAGTACAAATGAAAATGGTTCCCTATTTTTTCATGATGGGAATAGGGTTATAAACCCATGTTGAGTAAGTGATGGGGTATATAAACCTGAATTTTTGAAGGTTATCAATTTCTCGTTTAATTTCTTCTACCTTGGATGGGTGCAATTGACATTTTTTCTCACATATTAGTGGTATGTCAAGCCAAGTGTTAATGTGGTGATCTACTATAGTAGGACTAAGCCCTGGAATTTACGAGTAGTTTCGTGCAAAGATATCTCTATACTCTGGCAACAAATGGGTGTAAGAGCTTACTTCTTCTAGGGAACATTCTTCCCCCAGTGAGATATTCACCTTGATGGTAAGAGGAATATTTGACATGTTCCCTTCTTTGAACGGGTTGAGTTACGGAATGGGATTTTTGAACCAATTGACATTCCCAGATGGAGGGAAATATTTTGATTCGAATGCATATATCTCATGTTTTACAAGTTTTTTAGGGTCGAACATATTTTTAGAAAGAATAAACAAGCAGTGATGCATTACATCCCATGGATAATATGGTTCCATCATGGCCTCCATAATATCATCATATGAGTGGAATAAGGATCCTAAGGGGGATTGATTCTCCTTCAAGCCATGAGGAAGTGATTCGGTCCTTAACGGAGCTGTTATAAAAACAAGAACAATATTTGATCATCAATGTGGTGGAACCATATGTGGTCGATAGGGTGCATATTGACTAGGTTTGCACCGTCGTTGGTACAACTACTCTCGTAGATACAATGGTCTCGACACCTATGACTAATGAGAAGAATGCATGATTCATGGTTCTTATACATGACGATATGAATCATATATGATGTTTTGTGTCGTCGACATTTTTTGGTGTAGGAATTTCCATCATGCAAGCTTGTGTGAGAACAAGTCAAGGTTCCTCACGAGGCGTACAAAGAGTACTCACACTTTCCTAGATTTGGAAATTGTGCTTGGTGTAGATGTGCCATAATGTTTCCATTTAGGGTCATGCTTATATTTCATGGTTATGGTTGGTGCAAATGGTGCACAGTACCATGGTGCCGATCAAGTAGATCATGTGAGAAACAATACTACTCCTCGTCCTTAAAGGGGATGCTTGGAAAGGATCAGGTGTAGGGTAAATATTTCTCTATTTCCATCTCTGATTTTTTGGTTTTGGGAGGTCCAGCTCCTTTGGGGGTGCTAGACTCAATGCTTCTGTTACACAGTAATTTGTCACCGTCCCTACCATTCCCCGTCCCGCACAATGGAGGACCCATAATGTGACCTGTGAACACTGTCATGCACTGAAAACATCATCATTGCATCCCTCTGAGTATGAGCTTCATTTCCCCTTGAGACATCTCCTTGCAAATCCATGAAAAACAGCTCTTTTTGCATTGGCGCGGGTAGACAGTTCAGTACTCGCGCCACTCAGGGAAATCCTGTAAAGAGGTCGCGCCACTTGGCGCTCTGTCATAGAGCAGCAATCGCGCCACCCATTTTAGGGACTGTTTTTTATATATGGATGGCGGAAGTTGAGTTCAAACAAACTCACAACCACTACCTATCTTGAGTTGGGAGGTTTGGCTACGGGAGTTCCATGGAAGGGAAGTAGTTTTGCCACCTTCTATGGAACCTTCCTTGTTGATAGGGCCAATCCCATAATAATAGGGATCCCAACTCCCTCCTTCCCCATCTATAAAAGCTTGCTCGGATCCATGGCAAGCTAGTCTGGAAGTGCTGAAGCTTTGCATCTCCCTATTCCCAAGTGCCTTTGTGCTGTAAAGAATCCCTTCTTTCCCTTAAGGCCCATTCAAGCGAGGAGACCATTGTTACGAGACTCCGGAGAGGTTTCCCTTTCCTTGGCGAGCTTTACGAGACGTGGACAACCGGGGACCCGTACGAAGGAGGCTGCGACGTCAGAACTCGGTTGTAACTTCTCTTCGTTTATCACTTTAATAGATGACTATGATTATGGTTCCACTCCTTTTGCAATCATGTTAATGCGAGTAATATCTTTTCTGACCGATATTTAGTTACGTATGCTGGTTCCTATACATGTATCTGTTCGTCTCTTCTGTGTGCAGGTGTTCGTCCACGGAGATCGTGGAAGGATTGTGATCTGCCAGGGCTGAAGGACGGGGGCATCTTCTTCTTCAGATATAGCGTTGGAATCCAGGTAGGCTCTTATCCCAAGTCTTTCATTTCGTAACTAGGAGCTTGCGTCATAGCATTGTTTGTTTGTTGCTAGACCCCTGCTGGGCTAGTAGGGATCGCCTCTGTCAGCAGAGGGGATTTACCTCCTCAACAAATTGGCGACTCCGCTGGGGATCGTCCGGTTTTCCTTGTCCCGTTTATGATTGGTTCGCTTTGATTGTTTCTCCTTGCATGATGAACCTTCTGGGTTGGATTCTTTCATTATTTTAGCCTCTTGGTTTGCTTAGCTTGTGTTGGTCTCTTTTCAGATTAGCTTGTTTTTTAATTTTCATTGAAGAACTCAACTGGCGCGGGTTTTTACCTGACAGTCGCGCCACTTGGCGCGTGTTGCATTTGTCTGTCTCGCGCCACTCGGCCTCTGGCGCTAGTTTCAAGGCCACAGTCGCGCCACCCCTGTGACTTTTTTGGATTTCTTCAATTTTTGGCTTTCTGAGCTTGACCAGTACTTTTCTTCTTGATTTCCTGATTGTTTGAGTGTATTGGAGTCTTGTTTGACTGGAATTCACCGCTATCCTTTGGTTGTTTGCCTCTATCTATCGGTTTCACGATTTGAGCCCTAGGGCATCTAGTGGCATAGTGAATCGAGCCCTACTTGGGAGTTTTGGTGTCTTGATTGTCCTGTCGACTTGTTGATTGATTCTCCACGCCCTCTTAGCAGTCTTTGATTGTTTTGTTGCGTCTTTTGAGTGATTGTTCATTCTTTCATTCAGAATTCGTTTGCCCTTGCTTTGGACCCAGATCACACGGTCCATTGGGTGTTTTCGAGTCTTTCTTCGATTTGAGAGACTTTGGGTCGATTTAGAGATTTGGTTGCTTGCTTTGTTGAGTGAATGTTGTTTGCTTCGCTCTCTTAGTTATCATTTCTCCAATTTTTCCTTTTGTTTTCAGTGCACATTAGCCATTAAACATTGAAAATAAAAAAAAACATATAGTCTCTTTTGTTTTTAATTAGTGCAAATTATCATCTTTTCCGTATTACTAGTGATTAGTGTTTGAATGAAAAGTGTGCAATTGCATTAGTTGCATTAGAGACATTCTTGTTTGTATTCCGTTCATTTCGTTTGTATAAAAGCTCTCAACTCTCATTTAACTAGTTTTCATCGAACGAAATGTTGCATCGTGGCATATAGCTTGCATTTAGGAGACACTACATACGATAAGGCCAGGAAATTGAAACTTAATTGAAGATCAACTGTAAAATTCATTCAATTAACCTAAGGCAACATTGGAACTTAACGCAACATATTTAGAAGGTCTAGGCTAGAGACGTGTTTCGGCGTCGTTAAACCTAGCAGCTGTCGTTCGCCTATTGGCTTTAGACAGCGCTAGTACGGACTTGCGCTCCCCGTACCGTCGCGTATATAAAGGGAGACCCCCATAGGTTTTCAATCCTTTATCCACAGGAAGCCGAGTCTGCCGCCTTTTACCCGTGATACACCGAACACAGCATTCGGGGAGACTACCTGCACGTACGGAAAGTCCTTGGTCGATTTCTGTTTCATTTTGAAACCAAGGTGTATATTGCAGTTCACGGATATTTGGTACACCCTTTGTGCCTAGTTTTTCCTGAGCAGTCATTTGGTCTTTTCTGACTCCCTAAACTTGAAAAGACCGTCAAGCGTTTGTCCTTTCACGCTTGTATCAACTCTGAAAGAGATAGAGTCATCTTTTTATCGTTTCTCGACTCTTAAAATATGAAACGGTAGAATTTGTTTATTTTCCAATGTGGTAAAATCAATCTCCCACGATTACACACCCGTTTAGATATTGCTTGCGACTGTTTGATCGTGTGTCTTAACTCATTTTCAGCCCGTGTGTGTGTGTGCTCTCTTCTTCTAGTCTTTGTCACGGTGGCGGAACCTTCGGTTTCGTCTACTGGTAGTCCTTACACGGACGATTCTTCAGAGGCTTCTCAGCCTTCTGTTGAACCACATCAGCCTGTTGTTTCTGAGTTCCCTGACGGGGGACCGGTCCTCGCCGAGCAACCCTTTGGAGAACCAGTTGAGTTCAACTGGCCCTTTTCGGACCCTGTGTCTAAATTGAGATTAGGAGCTGATTTCCTTTCTCTTACATCGGGTTCACCGTTTATTGCTGTTGTTTTTCCTCCTAGTCCTCGCCGTCTTCTGCGTGATTTAACGGCAGGATCAACCATGAGTGATTCTGGTGAGGAAATTCCCGGGTCTGATGACTATCGGCGCATCCCTCGTAGATTGTTTGAGGGAGACGAGTCTGAGCTGGCTACCACATCGTCAGCTGGTCCTTCTTTGCCACAGGGATACAGATCTCTGGGTCAGATTATCTCAGCTGCTGCCACTATGGGAATATCATCTCCTGCTTCGAGGCCAGCTGCCACTACACCCGGGGTGTCTCCTTCGACGCCCGTCACTTCTGTTCCCGTGCGACCCACTGTTTGTGTGGTTGCCTCTTCTGCTGTTGTCTCAGCATCTGCTACTAGATCTGGGCCAACTCCAGAGGACATTTATCTAGCTACTGTTATACCGGAGAATATCTCTCCGGAGGATTATCGGTTGTTTTTACAGCAGCCGAACGCCGGAGCTGGACAGCTCCCCCAAGATCCTTACCGATCTTTCTTTTCGCACTATGCACAAGACGACACTCCCGTGTATGGTTTTCCGGGTCAGCTTGACGAGCATGGGGACATTTTGCGTCTCCCTACTCCTGAGGCCTATCTTTATGTTCAAGGTTTACCGTACAACCAGGCTCAGAACTTGCAGGCACAACCTTTCCAAGGTCAACCTGCAGGCCAACCTGGCTATCAGTACGACCCACAGGGACAACCCAATCAAGGCTACTCTGCGGGCCAGCAAGGGCCATTCTATAATCCGCAAGGACCATATTATAACCCTGCTGGTCAACCTGCTCAGCCTCAGCCGGGGTATCAACAGGGACCGACCTATGGACCTGGGGGGCAAATCCAGCCTTCTTTACCAATGCAACCGCAATATCCTGTTGTCTCTAACGTTGCATATCAGCCAGGACCACTTTATGGTTCTGCTTCAGGTCAAACGTCAAACTGGTTTCCAGCAAGCACCTGGTCCTGTTCCACCACCAGGCCAACCGGGTCATCCGGTACAACCTGGTGTCCCGCCTCCAGGCCAACCGGCTTATTCGGTGCAACTGGCCCACTTACAACTGTGGCACGATGCGCAACCGGGGGCCACGCGCCCGTCATTCGGCCAAACTCGTTCGTCCTGCCGCGCCCTCATTCGGGCCAACCCGTTCATTCAGTGCTACTTTCATTCGTTCCTTCACGCACCAAATTTCGCTCACTCAATGCCAAGAACAACCAATACCGCGCTCATTGGCCCAGTTCGGGCAGGTTCCAATGCCAGCCTACTCATCCTCGCAGTGGTTATTATCCTCATGGTCAATCTCAACCGAACTATAACCACCTGGAGGCTCTCAGATCCTCCTCCCCACGCGTTCTAGCTATGCTCGCAGCCAAATCCAAACTGTCACAGGCTGTGGCGTACGCCTCAATCTGGGCAGCCCGAACCCCCCAAGACAAAGCCCCACACAATGGTTACCAAAGAACCAACCGCCCGAAGAGAAGGTTAAATTGAGTGCCCTCACGCGAATCCTGACGTATTTAAACCCCATGGGGGCAGGGATATTCACAACCATCGTGGAGCATGGGTACCAGACCTTATTCTGGGACTGGCATGGGAATTAACCCTCCATTGCCGTTCCTGGCTACCTTGGATCTACCGGACGTTTCGAAGTTGACCAATGATCCGATTGCTCATAATCCATATTGGCCCCCGGTTCCGACCAAGATACCAGGAGACTGTCCCAAGTTTGAGGGCAAATCTGGAGAAGACCCCCAGGCGCATGTGATGACGTATCACCGCTGGTGCTCGTCTAACTCTTGGACTGACGATTCGGTTCGTTTGCGTCTTTTCCAGCGTACGTTAACAGGAGCTGCTGCTAAGTGGTACATAGAGCTATCCCGTGGTATTTTTCAAGATTTCAACTCGTTAGCTATGGCTTTCCTCACGCATTTCCAGTTACCAGTCCGGTATGAGACTGGGACGCACCTCCTGTCTTCCCTGAAGCACGACTCGGCCACTCACATCTCGGATCACATCCATGAGTGGTGGCGCCGTCGTCGACTGATCAAGTTTCACATACCTGATCAGATTTTGACTCACTGGTTCACCACCTCCTTTGTGAACAAAATCGCTCAGGATATCGCAATGGGAGTGTGTGTGATGGAGGAACAAGCTATCGCACGTGCCCAGTACTTGGATCTTGTTTATTCACAATCTGGCACGCTTTATGACATCCTGCCTGATGCACCACGGCCCGGAGCCAAAAAGACCCAACCCACCCCTTCCGTGGATGGTGTCATTGGTTTCGTTTCTCAAAATTCGAAGAAGTCTTCGAATGGGAGGCAGAAGGCTAATTCTTCCAATAATACCTCTGCTAATCCCGCCTCATCCGATTCTGGTAAAACCGTGGAGGTAAATGCCGTCCAGGCCAATCCTGCGGACAAATCCTCCAAGGGGAAGAAGAAGGGCAAAGGCAAATCAAGATCTGATGCCCCAAAACCGGAATCTAAATCTCGATCTGAGGATGGCTCACAACGTAAGCCGAAATTTCCTTGCCTCATCTGTGAAGGAGACCATTACACTAAAGATTGTCCAAGACGATCCGAAGTCAGTCAACTTCTTAAAGGCTCAAAAGGTACTCCGGCTGTTTTAAAGGAGCCATTTCCATCTCAGCAGACCCAGATGGTCGAACAAGGTTCATCATCTGCACCGTTTGGGTCTCAAGTTTTCACGATGAAGACTAATGCACCTATCACTATCGCTACGAGGTCCAAGGATTACAATAATCAGCAGCAGGCACCCGGGAAGGCAGTGGCGGATGGACCGCCTCCCGCATCTGCTTCTGGTTCATTGGAAATTGAGAAGCCGACTCTCGAACCCGTTGTGAAACCACCTTCCAAGGGTGTTCTTCGGAGATCCTCTTATAATCCAAACGCCCGTGCCGCCCAACATTACAGTATTGTTGAGGATCTGGCCCAGGCGCCCTGTGCCATGTCTGCACTTGAGGTTCTTCAAAGTTGTCCTTCACAACGGAAGGCTTTGCTGTCTGCCATCGGTGGTATTGACCCCGCCGATTCGAGCCTTCTCACCTTTGATCTGGAGAATTTTACTCCCCGGCTTCCACATCAAATCGCTTTGATTATTCAAGTCAGGATTAACGGCCTGGACGTTCACAGAGCCGTCGTAGATGAGGGTGCATCTACTTGTGTTATGTCCTTCGCTTGTTGGAGAGCCATCGGCTCTCCAACTTTATCGTCATCTCCCAATGCCCTTGAGGCATTTGATGGCCGGGAATCTAAACCCCTGGGAGTTCTCGAGAGTCTGGCGATTACATTACAAGGAAAAACTGTCAACGTGGAAGTAGAAGTAGTTGACGCTAAACTCAACTACAACATACTTCTTGGCCGCAGCTGGACCCATGCCATGCTCTGCGTGCCGTCTACTGTCTTTCGATTCATCAAGTTCCCTCACGAGGGCAAGATTGTTACAGTAGACCAGTTGTCATTTTTTACCTCGAGCTCCGAGAACAACGTGCCGTATGTGGATCAAATTCCGAATCCACCAGACAGCATAGGATCATGTGAGAAACAATACTACTCCTCGTCCTTAAAGGGGATGCTTGGAAAGGATCAGGTGTAGGGTAAATATTTCTCTATTTCCATCTCTGATTTTTTGGTTTTGGGAGGTCCAGCTCCTTTGGGGGTGCTAGACTCAATGCTTCTCTTTCCACTCTTAGCCTTAGGAGGTTCTCATAATTCATTGTATGGTGAAAATGTGAGCAGATCCTGCAATATCAGTGTGTGATATTATCTTGATTAGAGAGATGCTTTTGTGGGATAGGGGAAACCATGAGAAATTTGTTCATGAGGTGCTTCAATTCCTTACATTGATTGACTGGGCAGTCCATCCTATCACACAGCTCGCATGATGCCCTAGAATGGACATGGGTCCTATAAGGCTAGTGCATTGATTTGACTCACCCAATGCTTTGGTATTGATATGGGGTAGGCTTCCTAGTGGCAGTCTGACTTACATTAGGTTCTCTTAGATCGAGACTGATTATATCCCAATGTTGCATTTAATGAATGTATGATGTTGATTAGTGGGTGCACTCAAGAGATGTAAGTACAATGTTGAGAATGATGGTTTCCTTTACATAGTAGACAATAATGTCTCTCTTGGGTATTCCCTTCCATCAGAGTTGGTGAGGTGATTAGATATTGTCTGCGTAGTGATTCTACATCTGGGCATTTGGTAACCAAATGGTTACATCTGTTGCATAATGCACAAGTTGGTCTTCTCTGTGGAGGGCGTTTGGGGGTGATTATGTGCCCCCCAACTGGTCGCTTTTCCATTGACAGAAAGAGAATGGATCTACTTGTCACCTCCTCTTGTGTTGTCGAGCTCTCCATGGATTTTGTATCTGATTTGTATTCTAGGCAGAGGCGAATTATGGTTGTGCATAAACTGGTTAATGCTGAAAAAAATAGAGGGATATAATGGTAATGATGTAATGGGTGATTGCCACCACATATCTGACACGAATGCTAGATTGGTAGAAGGTCGACATGGTATACAGGGTTAATAGGATACCATATTTGAAACATCTCTAGGGCTATAGAGTTGGAGATGAAAGGATCACATTCGTCACAGAGCACGCAACATTGGAGAGGAGGAGGAGAGATGAACGAGAGTCTTTCAGGTGACTTTCCTGCCTCTTGAAGGTATAATATGACTCGAGGTTCTTCCCCATTTATCTGCATGGGGAAATCCTCCTAATATGATTGTTCTAGTGAATGTAAGGCATCGCTATATCATGACATTTCTATACAATGATGGGTGTAATTCCCATAATTGTGTAGATAGCTCATGTTTCATTGTTACAAAATGCTTTGGCTTGGTTTTTTGTGGCTGATTCATTTTTACAGGAACTTGTGACCATGGATTTTTGATCGAAGATGAGGAGAGGTTTTAATTCATCCAAATCTAAGCAAATATTGGTAGGATGGCCTACAATATCACACAATGCACAAGGTTGTAGTTTTCTTGCCATGATGAGGTTTTCTATATTTTTCTCTTTTTTGTCTATTTTCCTGGTCACTTTAATCGGTGTTTCTATGGGAATCTCTTTAACAAGTGTAGCCTCCTGAGGAATGATGGGGGTTATTCATGTAGATGTAATGCCAGGGGCTCCCAACATGGTTGGTGGAACCAAGTACTAGACAGGTATCATGAACAACATTTTTGGTAATGTTATCATTGCTAAGACCTGTTGTGATACGAAACAAGGTGGAGGGTATAGAGATGGAGTTTGGAGGATGGAGTCAGGTAAGATTGGAGGATGGAGTCGTGAGAAATGGAGTCAGGTAGAAAATCCGTGCCTATGGCCTTGGTTTAATTACTACTAGTCTCTGTCTCTTGACTATTTTCGGTGTTTTATGATGAAATCATGAACATCGGGGCCCTTGTGATATTAGCGAATGATTCTAGTATGACAGGTAGATCCCTTAGGAATGATCCAAGGATTGATGACAGTTTGAATTGGTTGGGGCCATATTCTTGGTACTGCATCAGTGATTCCTTAGATGTGTCTACATAGGGTAGAAGGAAATTAGTGTTCGTCATGGGTCATTTGTCATGATATGTCAACTAGTTGATGGTGATGATGCAATCCTTGTTGGGGGACATCATAGTCCCTAAGATAGAGGATGTTATGGTAAACATGGTTCACATATAACTCCACCGAAGGAGTATATTTTAGTCCAGCTGAGCATCCAACACCTCAATATTTATAAAAATCATCTTGCTAAGAAGACTCGGACATTTTGACAGATATCGATGAAAGTAGAAGGGTGCCTATCATATGCTATGAGTGTGAAGTCAAATGGAATCAGTTTTGGAGATCCTAACCTATGCCAAAATATTTTTTGACATGATGCATGTGGATGCACCCTTGTCATGATACATCAGTGTATAGTGATGTTCTAGACTGACATCGATATCTGGAAGGTGAATACTGAAGTTAGCCTAGGGGTGGCTTTATCTAAGTCAAAAGCCATTACGCATGAATCAGCAGGGTCAATGGCACCTAACACAGAATGTAAGGATTTCCTTTGCTTTGGGCAAGGTTAAAGGACCTCTAAAGCTGACATGGCAATGGGATATTGTGCTAAATTTTACACGATTCTATAATTATGTGCTGCTTTGGAGTGGTGTCGTACTCTCTTTATTGGAACTTTAGCGATTTTTGTCATGGGTTCAAGAGGCATTTTTGATATAGTCAACGATGTTTTAGGTGCACTCGTGCTAGCCCCTAATGAGCTAGTGTCTGGTGAGGTATCATAACTTTGATTATGTGTTTGACAGAATATTTCCTCACCAATCATATATGTTTTTTTCTTGTTCTTTCTTGAATCATTGGGTTTATTGGGTACTAACCCCCCTTGGTGGGGGAAGGGCTCCTGCATTAGAATTGTTTGTTGTGTAGGTCCCCTTTGTCCACTGTTACCCTAAAGCTTCTTTAGCTTAGGGAGTTTGAGACAGTGATGAGCGTAATGGCCATACTCACCACAAATAGCACAAGAATTTATACATGTATTAGCCCTCTTGTTCTCCACTTGGGAGTTATTTGGCTCCTGGTTTTGATTTTAGTTGGTGTTTCCCCCAATTTGAGATCACAAAGGGCATTGTTGGTTATTTCCCCTCTGTCCAATATCTCCATTTTATTTATTTTTTGGCTTTTTCCTTGCTATGTTAGGATGATGACTACGATTCTCCTAGTTGTATGAATGGCACAACTGGGTCTAATAAGGATGCACGAAGTTCACTAGTATATTATTTTTAAGTGATGGATTTTATGCTGGCGAGGGGGAGTATTGGGGTCGTTGTCCCTAGTTTGTATATGGTTTTTGGGAGGGGAGCTCTTCTGTCAACATTTCTAGCTACTTACTAGGCCCCTTTGCGTTGGATGGTATGATCCTCCCTACTGATGATGGTACGACGTTGCCATATTGGTCATGTTCTGTAGAGGTGCAGGATGACTATGATGGTAGCCTGGTTGCTGGATTTTTTGGTTAGGATCATACGCGTAACTCGGGTATAGGACATTCTTTCCTAGGTTACTTTGGGTCAGTGACCCAATCAATCTGTCTATATTATTTGACGCGCTTGGTAGTTCTTTGTAAGTTTGGGGGTGCAGGGTGTTAGGCAAGATGTTATATATGTATCATGACTGAGTGTATATCAGCTCGAGTTATTGGGATTTACTAATGGCATCCTCTTTAGATGTAGGTCCTTGGGTTGTCACATCCTTTGAAATCTCTTCTATGTGAATTTTCAAGAATAGGTCCAATAAAAATCTATCATCAAGTTTGGCTTTACACAAAATTTGACGTTGCCGCCATTGATGGAGATGGTATGAGATATGGACGACCTATGTTTGCCTAAAAGGAGTCAGTAACTCCATTCCTAAATCATGGTGTATGGGTAACTGAAAATATGTGAGGAACAAATTAGTGAGGGTGTGAAAGGTTCCGTGCAAATTAGAAGGCTGCTCCACATGCCATTTCGTGGCTCATCTAGTTAAGGTGCGCTAAAATAGTCGTAGTTGAATAGTATCATCAATAATATTGTTCGATGAAAAACATAGATGGAAAGTCATTACATGGTTTCCAGGGTCTTCTGCTTTCATCCCTTCGAATTTTGGAATGTCTGAAGGGAGCTTTGTTGGCATGGGGGGGCAGTTAGGATTGTGTGCAATGGGATCATTTTTCAACTTTGATAGATCTGGTAAGTTCAAACATGCTAGGAAAGGTAACTAAGTTTTCAATTCTATTGTAGACTGTGAATACAAAGGAATTTGGTTGTGGTACAAGAAAAAAGCACATTGGTGAGGGTCATGCTTGTGACGGACCTTTAAGGTCCATCACCAATGTCACATATGGTGACGGTCCTTAAAAAAATGTCACTGTAAGTGTATATAGTGATGGTCCTTTATGGTCTGTCACCAAAGACATTTTCAATGACACTTTTGGTGAGGGTCGTTAAAGACCCATCACTAATTCTCTCTTTGGTGACACTTCTAGTGACGAACTTTTAATGACCCTCACCAATGCTCTTTTTGTTACTTTTAGTGACGGTCAAAAAATGTCCGTCATCATTGATCATTAAAAAACCGTCACTGTAAGTGTATATAGTGATGGTCCTTTATGGTCCGTCACCAAAGAAATTCTCAATGACACTTTCGGTGATGGTTGTTAAAGGCCCATCACTAATTCTCTCTTTGGTGACACTTCTAGTGATGAGCTTTTAATGACCCTCACCAATACTCTTTTTGTTACTTTTGGTGACGGTCAAAAAATTTTCGTCATAATTGATCATTCCAATGAGTTTTTGATGACGTTACGTGCCTGCTAATATATTTTTTTGTCAAAATATAACAATTTAGTACCATTATTATGGAGTATTTTTTATAATATGTCCAAGGCCATAGTGGTTGGGGTCAATCAATTTTTTAAGAAGTAATTAGTGTGTATCATTTCCCTCAAGTAATGACTAGTCGAATAGAGATTTCCTATGAGTCAACACATGATTCATATCTATTAAGTTTATTATCTAGAAAATTCCTTTTAGATAAAGTTCCACTATTGTGTGTAGGAAATATATTATTTAATACATAAGCAAGCTCTGACAATTCTATTAATGAGAAAGACCTAACAATCCTCAACAATCTGGGCACACCTTAAATTAATGTTTTGGCACAAACTAACATTTCTTAGCACCCCACATGTCTTGGAACATCTTTGTACCTAGAACATCTTGTGATGACATTGACGTCCAAGCACATGGTGGCATGCGCTAGCACAACATGGAACTCTCCTAGCATGTGTTGGGATGTTGCATATAGTCCCTAGCATGCCCTGGAACACCTTGGTTGAATGCATTGACATACATTAGCACTTGGCACACAATGCCACTTGGCATGTATTGGGACCTATTATTAGTGTGCCTAGTATGCTCCTTTTCAAAAAGATAAAGTCCTGACTTATTAACCATCTTATTGGTTCTTCCTTTTGTTGCCTTGACACATATTGACATACCCTGGCACCCTGTGCCACATCCTTAACACCTAGCATGTATTGGCATATCTTGGCACTATTAATTGGCACATGATATAATTAGCACACCCTGGAACTCCCAAGCACACTTTGGGAAATCTTGACATGCCTTGATATTCCCTAGCATGCCTTACCAATGCTTAGCATACCTTGTCACTCCCTCCTTGGCATGACAACTAACACTCATTAACACTAGTCTCTGGCAGTATACGTTCCTCATATTCATTAACTTCCATTAATTTTTACCTAGTGCTCCCTTAATGTTTTTTGCTAGTACTCTTTAACACTCATGAACATGCATTATCACTCTCTAGCACACCTTAGCACTCTTCAGCATTCCCTTCCACTTTATAACATGCATAAAATTAGTCCCTGACACATATTGGCACTTGGCACGTGTTGGCGCTTGGAAAGTCTTAGCATGTATTGAATACATTGAGATGCCTTGGTATGATTTGGCATGGTTTAATATTAAATTTATTTTTCATGATCAAATGTTGGAAAGTAGATGAGAAGCAACAAAGGAATACTTGGCAATTAGAATGCACTAACACTTTGCACTTGGAACCTATTTCCACCTAGTGTTTTTGTGCCTAGCATGCCCCTCTTGGAAAAGGTAAATTGATGACTTATTAACCCTCTTATGTGTTAATTTCCTTGTCGTTTAACTTTTTTCTCCATTTTGTTGTCTTGACAGTCCCTGAAACGCATTGAAACACCCTTGGACATCTTGGCATTCCTTATCACTTGGCACATCTTAGCATGTTTGACATGTATTCCCACTATCTGGCACATCAAGGGGGTGAAGAGAGATGTAGTCCTAAAGTAGGTCGAGTATGAGGGCAGAGTAAGGGTTCTTAAAAGGAGGTCATGATCATCCTCCAAGAGCAATATCATCATGTGAGGGTTTAGAAGAATGTTGCATACCTTAATGGTTAGTTTGAACTACGAAGTAGGATGGCATATTCTTGCTTCTCTTTTGGCAGATTGAGCTTAAGAGAGGTTTCTCATGAGAATCTGGGCATGTGATTTCAATAGTCTCTTTGTGTGAAGGCCGCATCAAATTCTAAAATGTTCAAATTTGCAACAAGAAACAGTGAGATTGGAAACCAGAAAGGACAAGAAAAAATGCACCCACACTGGTGAGGAATTTCGATGCACCGGGAGTGAGGAATGTGGGGCATCTAAATTAATTTTCCCTTAAATAAATTGGACAATAAATTGTAATTTCATCTCATAACAACTTGTGTCTATTAATTAATTCATGATGAATGAGTTAGCTCAAGAAATTCGAGTTGAGGGTCTAAGATGAGGCATCTAGAGGGATTCTAATATTTTTGGGGTCTAGTTGAAGTTGATGCATTAGTGGGCTGCAAGTTAATTAACTCAATTAAATGAGTTAAAATCAGTTTAACTAGTTCTAACTGAGTGATGAGCTAATGAGAGGTCGAGTGAATTAAATTGGATTTAATTCACAATGAGTGATCAATCAGATAACTGATAATTCACTATTAATAGTTGCATGCATGTCATTTTCGAGGAATACCCAGTTGAGATAGAGGTTAAAGGGAACACAACTATTAGTTGTATTCAGAGAAAATTTCCCATGTGCAGTTATAAAGTCATTGGGATGCCATGATGGATTGCGCAATCAAGGAAGACTGATTTTCCTAATTAATAAGGAGTTAATTCCCTAGGAATTGCATGAGCAAGGCAGCTTGAAGTAAGGATGAGAATTGGCTTAGTGCTAGACCAAGTTTTCCTAGATCAACGGGATACAATTGACAGAGTGCTGGAGAATCTCATGAGAGATTAAGCATTGTATTGTTTCATGATTCCTTGACTTAATACATAATAGAGATAGATGGGTTTTGAGTAGTTGATTTCCCCAAATACATCATGTTTCTATGCGATTGATAATTTATTTCTCTTACTTATATGTGATTGTGTGATCATGTTTTGTTTCCGCAAATTGTAGGAAGGATTCAGTATCTTGTTTTAGTAGATTACAAGATCAGAATGAATCTCGTTGGTTAGATTTTCTACTTCGTATCAAAGCAGGAATTTTTTGGGCGATGAGTTTGCAGAGAATATCTAAAGATTTTGATGTAAAATTTTCAAAAACAAATAGAATATTTGGATTCCTTGCGAAAATCTACCCAAATGGAAAAAAAAATCAGTCGAATCGGAGCTCCGATGAGGGAGATATCATGGATTTAAAATCAACTCTTTTTAGAAACTTTTTGTAATGTTGGGACAATTACCCTATGCACGAGTCAAGATCCTATATGCACTTGAGGTACAGATGCATGCAAAGCTTTGAGGAGAAAGGTAGAAGTTAGAGACTTGGTGGTTTAGAGGGAGAATTAATTACCTCTCAACATGCATCCTCATGAGAAGTAGTCCTAGAAGGTTGTGGAGTAGCTGCCACAATTGGAGAAGCAGAGAGGAGACTGAGTGGAAGCATCCACTCAAGCAGAGACCTCCATGAGGGGAAAATTTTGAGCCAGATGGGAAGAGGGAGTAGCCATACCTCGAGGTGTAAGGTGGGGTGATGTGTAGACATAATTCGAAGATAAGAAATTTGGGCAAGGTCCATTGAGATGGCATGTCTCATGGATCAAACCTGGCTACGAGAAGCCCACAGTATAGCAGTAGTAGGAAGGATCAGTTAGATTGATGTAGTCAAATGTCAGCAAGACATAAATTAGAGTGACAAATGTCAAATACTGGAGCACAAATCAGAGTTAGCAATAGTTCAAAAGGCATGGATGCAGATGTCAACAACAGTGCATAGAATCCAGTACTAGATAGGTGCAGTAACTAGTAGTAGTCAGAATAATTTGATGACAGATGCATTATACTGATTCAGTTGTTCGGAGTCTATTCAGTTTCAAGGTTTGCAGGTGCAAACAACACTAGAGAAGTGTAGCATGCAAAACATTCCAAAGGTACCAGATGGGGATAGATTGAATTCCTTTCTTGTTGAGAGGGAGTGTTGAAATTTGCAACAAGAAATAGTGAAATGGGCAACTAGAAAGGACAAAAAAAATGCACCCACACTGGTGAGGAATTTTTATGTACCAGGATTGAGGATTGTGAGGCCTCTAATTTATTTTTCCCTTAAATAAATTGGACAATAAATTTTCATTTTGTCTCATAACAACTTGTGTCAGTTAAATAAGTCATGATGATTGAGTTAGATCAAGAAATTCGATTTAAGGTGATCAAGGAGGATATCGGTGGCCACCCGCCTATTCCACTTGGGCCCTCGCCATTGTCTCTTTCAGTTTTTCAGTTTCCTTAATTATAGCACAATTTACCATTTTGGCAGTTTTTCAGGTCCTAAACTTCCGGAGCCATTTTGAAGCGCATGAAAGGTTTGGAAATTTCATTGAAATCACATTAGCAGTTGTAGTCCTCAGAGAGATCTTTCTAACAAGGTATCATGTGCGTCAAACGAAGATCATATGACCAAGTTACGACCTCAGGAAGTTGGCTACCCAACTAACCCTAACGGGGACCATAAAATCTTGGTGTTACATATCCTTGAGTTAGGGTTTTGGTTTTTTAGGGTTTTATATTATTTTAAATAATAAAAATACCCTTGATACTTATTGTAACATAGTTTAGAGGAACATAACTATCAGTTGTATTTATAGAAAATTTCCCATGTGCAATTATAAAGTCATTGGGATGCCATGATGGATTGCGCAATCAAGGAAGGTTGATTTTCCTAATTAATATGGAGATAATTCCATATGAATTTCTTGAGTAAGGAAGGCTAAAGGAAGGCTGAGAATTGGCTAAGTACTAGACCGATTTTGCCTAGATCAACAGGAGATAATTGGCGGAGTGTTGGAGAATCTCAAGATAGATTAAGAATTGTATTGTTTCATGATTCCTTGAATTAATGCAAAATAGAGATAGATGGTTTTGAGCAGTTGCTTCCCTAGATACATCTTGTGTTCTGTGATTGATAACTTGTTTCTCTTACTTATATGTGATTGTGCGATCGTGTTTTGTTTCCACAAATTGTAGGAAGGATTCAGTGTCTTGTTTTAGTACATTACAAGATCATATTGAATCCCATTGGTTAGATTTTCTACATGAAATAGAAGAGAGGGTTGATACCATCTTGCTTTGTGGGGGTTAGTAGGTCACAAGGTCTGTGATAAAGACCAACATAAATGGAGGAGGGATTGCACTGTAATTTAGAGCCATAACAGAAGTCGATGCACGCGTAATATTGACTGAGTTAACCCTAGTTTGAGGGTCGACATTGAGATCTGAAGTTCATGTCAAGATTAAGTCAAAGAAATGCCCAGAATCTATGGATCCATATGAGCTAGGTCGAGTCTCTTATGGAGGCAAGAGTCGTGTTTTTTCTATGTGTGGATAGGGTTTTTTCTACAACAATTAGAAGTACGTAAGTACAATGCCCTAGTTAGGATAGTTTCCTAGCATGTTTAGTTCATAAGGTATGCCCTTAAGACTGTGACAATTTTGCGTAGAAGAAGACGGGTTGTGACCCATAGAGCGAGGTTTATTTCTGCAATAAAGACCGCACATCTGGAAGATGGCTTGCAAATTTAGTATGTGTGGAGACAATAGATCCAAAGGAGGGTGGAACCTGAGCAGAAGATTGATCATGCAGAAGAAATGTGCCATATGAAGAATGAATTGACATGCAGAGGAATTGATTTTGGTGGACTTTCCATAGATTTTTAGACAAATATCTTAAGAAACCTATAAAAAATTAGTAAATGGACTGTTAGTGGCTGATTTATGACCCTAGTTCAGTCATCTATAGATTGTTAGAAGTATGATAAGAGGAGTAGTTCATATTTGTTCGTAGATTGGACAACAAAGATCAAATTTTTGATACACAAGAACAATGATCTTGAGAGGACTCAAACCATTGTTAGGTGGAAGATTTGAAGAGCCCTAGATGAAGACAATATTGTGGGCCCTATATCAGTAAAAATAATTGAATGTGGTTGGGCAGATTGATGGTAGTCCAAGTACAGTTGGAGGGTTGTTAGGTTACTGTCAAGGAAGAGCGCTGACTCTTATTCTGGTGAAGGACAACAAAATTGGTAAAAGGGTAGGTGTATATGGCCTAAGGATGTGCAGACTTTGAAGGACTAAAGTAACAAGCAAGTGGGCCAACCAACTAGCCCTAGTTCACTATTTTCTAGAGGATTGATTCAGTGAGAAGAAGGGCAGCCTCCATAGCCCTGGACTTCTCATCTTGGAGTTGTAGTATGGAAAAAGTGGGCATACCAAAGAGTTGTTCACAAATGGAATTGTGAACAACTTGTTACCACTCAAACTAGTAGTGGACCTAAAAGGGGTTCCTAAGAGGGCAACTGCTAGGACAAGGGAAACGATGGAGGCTTATCCCATTGTCACCACAGTTAAGGATCCTTTCTCTTCATGGAATTTCACCGATGGGTGGAGTCTCGGTAGTTTAGGAAGTCACTTGTAGAGTATAAGTCAATGAATAGGTGGGAAGTGACCCTCGAAACCCTTTCCATAAGATAAAATGAAGAGTGGGACTCGCTTTCCTTTTAAGCAAGGGAATTTATCTTCTAGGGAGAGAGGAGGGGGATTGAAGGGTTGAGGGAGAAGAATAAGACTTATGAAGGAAGTTCTCAATCCCTAAAATCCTTTGGGAACTTGGATTCCCAAATGGTCATTGATGAAAGGCCTTTGACACCAAATGGGAGAACACGGGGCCAAGTGGACCCAACCCAGGTTCAGGGATGGAATTTAGCAACCAATGATGTTCCTATCCTGGACAAGGTGATGGGAAAGGATCAAAAAAGAGTTTTTACTTTGATAGGTCAAATTGATCCTACTAGGTTCTATCCTTGGGAACATCTAGGAAAAAAATGATCCTAGAGCTAGGGCTTGAGGTATTCGGAGATTCCACCATTGGAATTCGCCCAAGTTCTAAGGAGAGTGAGGGCACCTAGCAACACAACTGCCTCTAGGAGATAGAAGTTTTCCTTTAGCTAGATTCCTGGGAAATTGTTGCCCTAGGTGACCTAATGGGGCTAGACCTATGGAATGTGAAAATTTCTTAATCTAAGAAACCCTACTGCAGTATCTTGATTTACTTCTCCTACTTGAATTAAGTCACAAGTTAATTTTTTAAATATTAAATAAATTAGCAAAGTAAATAGTAAATACAACTAGCAACCTACACGTATAGATCAAATACTGAATAACATGCTCATAGAAAAAGTGACACATGGATTTTATGGACAACTTTCCCCGGAAAAAACCCAATGCGGGAAAACCAGTGTAGTTAGCTCTAGAGGGTTTTCATTATTATGCAGTTTCTACGCACAACAATTCTGGGCACCAAAACTAGTTGACCCAACAAAGAAATAAAAATGGCAGTAATACGTTGCTCTGAATCCCTCTACGTCAGCCTAACTGGCTTGCGTCATCCTCTGCGCTGCTCAGTAAGGGCCTGCATCACACCTGAAGGGCTTACACTGCCCCTGCGCTTCCCTGAATGGGCCTGCGTCAGCCCTGCGTGGCTCCTGCTACCTCTGCGCTACCCCTGCTGGGCTCTGGCTGGACTGCGTGGCTCCTACTGCCCTTGCTTCTCTGGCTGGCTAGAATGCTTACGCAAAAAAAACATAAGTAAGAAAGAAGGCACTGGCCAAAGGTAACACATAACAGTCAGAAAAATTGAAGAAATGAAATGAAAACAGATCAATGTTCACAAATAGCTGAAATAGCTCAATGGGACTAGAGAGTAAAAGCTTTGACAACTAAAATAAGTGCTTATAGCATCAACTAAGAGAACAGAGGAGACTAGTTCATGAGGTTAAAATGTTGTATAATTGTTGGCATAGGAAAACTGTATAATTGTTAGAGTAAATCTCTGTAGGTACCATTAGTTGGTGATCATTGATAATCATTTCATTTCATCAAATACCTTGATGAATGGACCTTACAAGCTATTTGCATAGACAAACCCTACAGAAGTTGTGTGATGGAAAAAATTTCACACTATATTGAAGAAAACACCTACCAAAAAAGGATGACATTTCAAATGGGGAAAGAAAAAATAGAGAGATAGACATCGAAAAAGCTAAAATGCTAGGGCAACAGGAAAGAAACTAGGTAGCATGGTAGAAATCACAACAAATAAAATTAAAAAAGGAAAACAGTACAAATTAACACCCATCTAAACATCACCACAATTTTTTCTTTAACTCTAAATCTCCAAATCCATCAAATCATATCATGTATTCAAACATGATCCTCTCCGTTAACCATTCTGAAGATAGGGCTGAGAAATTACTACAGAACCATCACCTACATGTAGTGATCTTATTCTGTGACCAGACAACCTACTTTTGCGAAGACACGGAAAGGTAAACATTCTCTACCAAGATTTTCCATACAGCTTAGGTTGAGAAACGACATATACACCACCAGTTTTTTCTCTTCAGATTTGTAAATTAGAAGAGCTTTGTCTGACCACCTCCGAGTTGCTCCTAGAGTCACCCAAGCAAGCCCTCTCAGCATCATCCTCTTTCTATAGTACCTAATTAGTAATTTAATTAACCATCACAGTTTCTTGATCATGCAGGTATTTCAAATATATTGCCAATAAGCATAAAGCTTTCATGTTAAACAATCAAGTCAAAATATTTTAGACTATGATGCAAAAAATACAAAGAAACTTCACCAAAAATCAAAAGACAAACAAAGTCAAACCTCTACAAAGTATAAATAGATATCTGATAAAATTCATTCCACCACAAAAATGTGCTTAACTAAAGAAAATTATAATTAATGTGCTTTCAAGACAAATCTTTCAACGACGGTGATGTTATAAACATACCCCTACACCTCGTGAACAATCAATGTGTATAAGTAGACCATCATAAGGTTCATTTTAAACATCATTATTATCATTTTATAAATCATTTTTATTAAATCAACAAGAAGCAAGCAACAATTGCATTCAGTTCCATTGAAGCAAAGTATATGGCAGTTTCATATACTTGTTATGAAGCTATCTAGATTTTCAACTTGATTGTAGAGTCAACCAATCAGTTGTTGAAGCCTTATATTGTCTCTTAAGAGAATCAAGGTTACATCAAGCTCTATGGTGGATAGGGTTTGTTCTAAAGAAATTAGAAAAAAAGTATAATTCCCTAGTTACGGTGGTTTCCTAGCATGTTTAGTCCATAAGGTATGCCCTTAAGACTGTGACAAATATGTGTAGAAGAAGAGGGGTTGTGACCCTTAGAGTGAGGTTTATCTCTGCAATATAAACCACAGATCTAGAATATGGTTTGCAGAACTATTTGTGGAGATAATAGATCCGAAGGAGGGTGGAACCTAAGAAAAATAAACGTGGCATATGAAGAATGGATTGAAATGAAGATGAGTTTATTTCGGTGGGCTGCCCATAGAGTTTTGGACAGATATATGAAGCAACCTATAAAAATTATTCAATGGAAAATTAGTGGATTATTTGTGACCCAAGTTTAGTCATCTAAAAATTGTTAGAAGGAAGATAAGAGGAGTAGTTCAGATCTATTCATAGACTAGACAAAAAAGAAATTAGTACACAAGAACAATGATTTTGGGAGGAATCAGATCATTGTTAGGTGGAAAATTTGAGGAGCCCTAGATGAGGGCAGTGTCGTGGGCCCTAGATCAATAAAAGGATTGATTGTGGTGGGTAAAATTGATGGAAGTCTAAGTATAGTTGGAGGGTTGTTAGGTGACTTCCAAATAAAAGCCATACGTTCCATACTTGTGAAGGAAAACAAGATTGGTAGAAGGGCAGGTGTATTGCATATAAAGATGTGCAAACTTTGAAGGACTAAAGTAGCAGTCAAGTGGGCCAACCAACTATACCTAGTTCACTATATTGCAGAGGATTTATTCAGTGAGAAGGAGGAAAAAATCCATAACCCTATACTTGTCATCATGGAGCAGTAGCATGGAAAAAGTGGGCAGACCGAAGAGATGTTCACAAGCGGAGTTGTGAACAACTAATCAAATACCCCAAGTGTTGCTGACCTTAGCACACCTGCAACTCACAGATATTCCCAATCACGCACTCTTATTCATTCATTTCCACGCATTTTGAACTATTTCTCCCTTGTGTTTCCATGGCACTCACTAACACTCCCTGGCATGCATTGACACACCCTAGCACTTGGCACATCTTGGCATGCTACCCTGGAACTCTGACATTCCTTGGAACTACCTAGCATACCTTTTCACTCCCTCCTTAGCAAACCTAAAACTCACTGACACTCCTTGACACACATTCTTATTCATTCATTTCCATGCATTTGAAACTAGTTCCCCCTTGTGTTTCCCTAACACTCCCAAACACTCCTTGGCATGCATTGACATGACACCCTGACACCTGACACATCTTGGCATGTTTCCCTGGACTCTAGCATGCCTTAGCATTACCTAACATACCTTTTCATTCCCTCCTTAACACACCTGGAGCTCACTGACACTTCCTATCACAAACTGTTATTCATTCATTTACATGCATTAATTTGACCTAATTCTCCCTTTTGTCTCCCTAACACTTCCTAGCATACGTTGGCACACCCTGTAACCTAGCTATTGGATTTATGTCTTACACTAACATCCCAACTCAATTATGTGCCTTACTCCTTCGAATAAAATCCAATAGTAACCAAAGGATCATGTCTTAGGAGTCTTCAATGCCTAAAAAAATGCTCGACACAATACTCAAGAATTTGTTGTTATTCACTAAAGAAGGAGGCTAGTTGTGTTTGCGTCCCTTCCTTTAACAAATATTCCCATTGACCATGTGACACGACCTATTATCATCACATTAAGAATAGTTTGAATAGGTGGTGAAAGGGCCAAGCTGCTCCTTACTCATGTTGCAAGGGGAAACACCCTATAATTCTAGTAGTTGCTATAAATACCTCCCTTTTATCTAAATCATTTGCACTTTTGTTATAATCTAAAAGGGTAGGTTCATAAAAATTAGTGTGCTATCATACCACGAGAAAGTTTATGAAGGCTCTTTAACATAAAATAATATTTAATTTCATTTCTTTCACAAAAAGCAAAACACTTCAACATGAACAAAAATCAAAGAAGAATGAAACTCTGCGGCCTATGGAAGATGTTTTCCTAACAAGATTGCATTCCATATAATACCAACAAGGGTCACTAGCAACACAAAGACGTTGCCCAGGGCCATCTAGATTTGGCTAGGGAAAAAACTAGAACACACATTTTAGGGTTCTAACTCATCTACAGTGGGAGCACCATGAGTTCTAAACTCTCAAGTATATTAATATTCTGCTTACAAGTATACCACCCATCATTAGTGAATATACAAAAAATACTCTCTATGGCCTTACCATCAACTTTGATAGGGTTCACCATAGGCAGAAGTTGGTTTTTTTTGAAAAAATAGTTTGTTAAAATAACCATCAAGATAAGGTTAAAATAAAGCCACGTGGAATATATATTAGGCTCATGTTTCATGAACATTATAGAACAACCCCATTTTAAATATTATGACTAATATTTAGGTGATTGAGTTATTAATAAAAATGAGATCAATTGAATCAAATTATAAACTTGTTACAAGATAATATTATTAGAGTTAGCTAACATGTATGTAAGCTTGAACTACTACCATGGAAAATAAACCCTTGGATGCTAATTTAGGTACACAAAAACATTTATTTTAAATGAACAATGCTCAATAATATTAGTGGAAATAAAATGATATTAGTTTATCTAAAATTAAGTGAAAGTCATAGTGGCAATTGATTTCCCCAAAATTCTAGTGGAAATAAAATGATATTAGTTTATCTAAAATTAAGTGAAAGTCATAGTGGGAATTGATTTCTCCAAAATTTTAGTGGGAAGTGATGATATGAACAAAATTCCAATAAAATTTTCACCAAAACATTAGTTTTGAGAGTCTCCAAATTAAATAAAAAAACAACCTAAAACCTACTAAGTAAATAGAAAGTATCTCATACTTCTATCAAGATAGAACTTTTTCAATTTGTATAGGATATATTTATTTCCGATAATGAAATGCATTTTCTTCCATAATTTTTAATCAAAATGTAATTAAATTCAGTTTTACATTATTGGAATGATGAATTTTGTCTATATGTTTTATGGATTCTTTATCTAGCCAACATCATTTCGGGCTAACCTAACCTAAAAGGCTATGGTAACTAATACCTATGGGTCACATCAAAAACCCAAGTGACCGAGGGAAAAGAAAAATTTCTCAAGCAAAAGCTTAAATCTTCATCTCAATTCGGCCATTTGAAGTCCATCCCTAAGAAAAAACCCGTCCCTAGAAAAATATTGACAGACGTTCCTCTACTCGCAAGAGACTGGTGTGGCAACTACTCGGGGTTCTGTCACTATAATGCACCCAAAAACACTAGCTACTCGTCCAAGGTTGAGCCGGCTTTGGCATGATCTTCCCTATTTAGATGTCAGTCAGTCGAATTGGGTAACCTGGAAAATAAAGGGAGGGGAAGGATAGATTCATGAGGGTTGTTGATG
Organism: Pinus albicaulis; assembly: GCA_034641835.2. NCBI lineage: Eukaryota > Viridiplantae > Streptophyta > Pinopsida > Pinales > Pinaceae > Pinus > Pinus albicaulis. Next base: position 901,802,643 of record CM076571.1, on the reverse strand, counting down.
GGTAAAATCAATAATATTCCTATGATTGCTAATGCTAATATGTTGTACCATCCCACATAAGAGGTCTCTCCACCACCGCACATTGAAGCTAGTTCTTTACACAGAAACTTTCGGTAAAGTCCCACAATTCTTCTTTATTAAAGGGGTCGGGGAAATAAATGGTAAAGCGAAACTTCTTCGGTTGGTAATCTATTAATGTTCATTACTAGAGCTCTACATCATCAATCAAAGACTTATCATCGTCATCTTCAATGGATCCCTTGCTCTCATCCTGAATCTTCATTACAGTTCTCTCAGAGTACCCTGCATGCTCCTAAAGGTGCCCTCCCTTTCGCTACACTCAGTCATGACTGTACTCTCCCTCGTCTTGGCCAACTATTTCTTGGTGGTCTCCAGCTTCATCTACGATGTCATCATCGAGCCAACGGGCTTTGGCAGCACGCAGGATCCTATCACAGGAACATAATACTAGTGGTCTTCCTCTCTGGAAGCGTGAACGGGAAATATATTATCGAAGGGATCTCATTGGGGTTTACGTTCTTGCTTGGTGGGGTGAGGATAATTTTGCTGGACTTGGCCCTCGACAAACGAAGAGCAAGGATCAAGGTCTCTTTTGTGGTGGCTGGGGTTTCTTCTTTGGAGATCGCTTATATCACGAGTAAGATAATTATTCACATCAAAATTCCATCTTGTTTACATTAATCGGGGTTATAAATAGTGAATCTAGACATTTTAGGTCCATTGCTAGTTTAGTGCAAGCAAAAAAACCATTTTTCAATGGCCAAATCCATGAGTAGTACAAAATCCAAAATAATCTGTTTGTGACAAAAACCAGTTTGAGACCAAACATCAAAACTATTCTATCTGCACAACCTAAAAGGAGAACTGATATATATACCGATCTGTTCATAGTAAGTTCAATCTGGTAGTAAATAAAAATCAATAGCTAACCTTCGTGACCTAAATATTTACATAAAAAGTCAAATATCTGACAAATTGTTCAAAAAAGGATGGAAAAATATAATCTATAGTCTGATACAGAGGAGAAAAACAGAGCATCGGATATCTATAAAAGAGTCACGTTGAAAAATTTGGACTGTCCCATTCATATATTCCGTGACATGCAGGAACCTCTATCATTCTAAAAATTCTCTTAGATTTATGGCTAAATTATGGGAAAAACTGACTGGAAAACATAAATGCTAAAGGGAATGCCGACATTGTGCAGATCCAAGTATTTCTTGGCCTAAAGGAATAATAGTTATGACAAAGCAAATACTGGGAAGAATTCCTAGAAAACAGTCTAAATATGACCACCACAATAATAGTAGTGATGTAGGAGTGCGGACTTCTTCGAATTCCGTCCTTTAAAATTGTGGGAATAAATTTCCCCTTGCTTCTGTTTTGAGTAATGGAAGCTCAAAATCTTTCAGTAACAAATATGAACCTTTGCCCTTTTTAAGGGATGTAACCAGCTCTGACACAGAAAATTTTCTCATAAAACATTTGAGCCTATGGTCTGTTGTTTTTTATTTCACCGACCCCTGCAAAAATGAGAGAGAAGGAAAGTAAACACCAAAACCTGCTGGACCTTGTGGATTTCATCATTTCAGGTAGCTGCAAGCTCAATGAAACAACAATGGAGGAGATCTCTAAGATGGTTTTTTCCAATTTTTTTAGGACTCTGACATCAAGACCCACACCAGCACCACCTTATATTGAGCGCCTTGATCAATAAGAGGAGGTGACATCCTTGGAGCCTGTCTATTCACATCTGCAGTTGGTCTATGATTTCCTCCTCGGGTTCGTAGCATCTCCTGACACTGATGTAAAAGGGGCCAAGAGATATATTGATCATTCATTTGTTCTGAGGTTAATGGATCTCTTTGATTCTGAGGATCCAAGAGAGAGAATGTTTGAAAACAATTTTACACCATATTTATGGAAAATTCATTGTGTAGAGGCCCTTCATTTGTAAGGAAATCCACAAATTTTTTTACAAATTTATATTTGATACTGATAAATTTAATATCGTGAACTTCAACTAGATTAAGTCCAATATTTTCAATCAATGCCTGAAGGAACCAATAGAAAATTTAGAGACAGATCTATGCACTCATTTATGAGGGGGGATTTCTTCTAATGTCGTCCTTTACAATTATGGGAATAATTTTTCCCTTGCTTCTGTTTGGAGTAATGGAAGCTTGAAATCTTTCAGTAATAACTATGAACCTATGCCCTTTTTCATGGATGTGCCCAACTCTGATAGAAAATTTGCTCATACTAGTGCACAAGCAGAGTAGGTGAGCACAGTGCTACAATCCTCCCAATTTTCCCTTAAGCCATTTCAATGAAATCTAGTTAGGTGAGAAAAATGCTACAATCCTCCCAATTGTTTCCTATCATGGCTATATTAATCGTTGTTGGTCTCTCGCACCCTAATTGTCCGAACAAAATCATGACACAACAAACGAATAAATCTGAAAGCCACTGCAAAGGAATAAATATGAAAGCCACTGTATACATTTATGATCTAGATTTTTATAACTAAGTACACTAAAAAAATTTGTTCTATTATATGGTATCTTTCTTTCTATAACTAAATACAAAGTTGGCATTGTACATCACAGAGCCCCATTTCCTTCATGATAAAGATGGCGAAGGTAAATTTCACAGGGTTGGAGAATTCTCTTGGAATTTTTCTGTAAGTTTTTAAACCTTTTGTTTTGAGAACTCCAAAATTGATATTTGGTTATGAAGAGAGATTTATTTGTTTCTTATCTATAGCCTATGACAGTGACTATTGTTTTTGGAGTGCACCATTAATCTTTTCCATACAAAAAATTGAACACATAAAAATTTGATGTGTGTGAAGTTTCTGCAATTTTTATATTTTTTAAGATTGAAATGAGAATTTTCTATATTATTATTGGATCATAGCCCTAGAAATTAATCATTTAAAAGAACCTATAAAATACAAATTTCTTGGGCACATGACATTTTTTAACCTTCTTCTATGACTGTTGGTTGCAAAACAAACTATGGAGATAGAGGAGTGCAATTATTGGGAGGGAAAAAAGGGAGCATAAAGAATCTGAGCATATTACTAGACGGTTAATTGGAGGATTCCTTAGCTTAAGCATGGTTAAGCTAATCATTCTGCATTTTCCTCCATGTAGGTCAGAAAAAACCATGATGAACATTTACAAAAACATAAGTCTCATTCTCACATCTTAGTTTCTTTTCCAACAGTGTTGTAGGATAATATTTTCCTTTAATCTTAATATTTCTTGTTTTATTTCCTAAAGGTTCTAGATTCAAGAGACTGTATAAGATAATAATTCTTCAATTTCCTCCTAGTCCTTGAGATAATACTGACTGGTATTCCATCTCCATTCTTGGTGTTTGCTGGTTCTTTAAAATATTATATTAACATTATGATATACTGGGGATTTACAATTGTAATTCAGATCTTCTTGTGCTTATTTATGTATTGTGCATATGTGCAGTGATTGTTTTTCTCCAACTGATAAATTGCTTCTTCCAACAGTTAAAAAAAAAAAAATATAACTGTAAACTTTCCATTCAAGTATAATTGTTTATTTCCTTGGAAACTATGTAGGTGCTTGATAAGGATGGTAGCTTTCTTTCAAAAGGTAACCTGGAAGTGGTGCACGATGGTTAGTGGAATTGGGTCGTCAAACTATGGGGTGCCCTATCATAGTGGAGAATATGAGTCAACCCCAAGAATCTCTTATATAGGTCAGTTAAATTGTTAGATTAACAGGGTTTTTATATGCGCTCAATAATTCAATTTTGTTATTTTGATACATGGTTTAAAGTTGTCATGTTATCTTCTGTTGGTTTTCACCAATTTTGTAGAAGCTTTGTGAGGAGCGGGGGCTCTTCCTTGAAATGGATGACATCATTTGAGGCTTGGGTTTTATGATTTTAAAGGGAGTCATGGAAGCTCACAGTGACAAGATCTCGGATTTCTTTATTGTTGAGGTAATGCGATGTTTGCAAAGACCTTTCATTATATGTAAAGCTTCCTCTTTTGTTTGTGTTTGGTTGCGTGAACAGACCATAGACTTCAAGAATTGGCATTGTGCTTTATAATGAGAACAGGATATGCAATTTATTTGAAGGTTGGGTGTGTTTCTAGAGACCAAACAAATTGCATGGTTGATTCTTAATAACTATCACTTGGAGATTGTTCTTGGGAATTTTATTGTGTAGGGTTGTAGACCATAATATATTATAGCTATAAACCTCTATATTTCACCATATGTGCTCTATGTTCTGGCATATAAAATTCTGAAGGCACCATAGCCTGATTTGTCATGTTGTGAAATTTGGCAGTTTCACAATAATTTTGCAGAGTAGTGGCTTCCTGGATTGGAAGTGAAACTAAAACAATCTAAAAATATCAATAATGTTATAATAACCGCATAGAAATTTGAAAATCACAATTTTGATCTTTAGTGAGCCCTGGACATGCATGCTATTAAAGACTACTTGCACTTAGCAAGAGACATGTAAATTAATGAAACTGTTTTGGTATACTTAGTACTCTCACTTGAATTTGTACACTAGAATTATGGAAGTGTAGGAAGATGCATAGGGAGAAGTACTATAGCACTGTATTTTATGACTTTTCCATAGGTACATCTGTAGGAAGCTGTGTGCAATCAGGTCAGGCTGTAAGTTGTGACACAAATTTTAACCTGAGAAATGAAAATTTGCCACTTGGAATTCAATTTTGACACCTTGGGGTGCATTATAAGTATGGAATATGATGTTCCATGGCATATAGGATATCCCCTTTTCCTTATCATCCATCAAGTTTTCTATTTATGTACATGGCATGCAGTTTTTAGTGCGAGTGGACCTTTTGGCACTAAAAATAATAGATAGAAAGCACAGTAGTAATAAGGAGACACATGACCTTGGAGATGCATTGGAGCTTAGGGCCTTTGGAGGATTGTTGGACCTTGGGGAGCAGTGCTCATGCCATGGAGGGCTTGCTTGTTAATCAATGTCACCTTTGATGCTAACACATGTCACTTGACTGGTTTGAACTTTGTACCTTCTAAACTCAGACTGTGAGTGAGCCCTAAAATTAAATTTGGTGAGTCATGGCGCTATCATGCAGGACTTTGCTCCCACATCAAACTTGAGCTGGAAAACCTTTTAAATGAATATTGAATGCTTGTGAATTGTCCATGGCCACGTATACCCCCATATTCACATATTTGGTAAGGTATACCTCTCTGCAAAAGAGGGAAGTGGGGTTCATTTTTTCAGATAATAGCATGTGACCAACTTAAATTCAAATAAAAGAAAAACTGCTCAGTGAGAGTACATTGGTTGGAAAACTTAACTGACAACATATATGATAACGGATTTCTTCTTACTGAAACATAATTTTAGAAAATTGAGCTCAAACAGTGTGCAAATTTGGTTTTCTTGACAATCATCAAAAGCCACAACAACCCAATGGACATTTAAAATAGTGAGTAGACTTCCATCAAGTGGACTCTAGTAGTATAGCTTCACATTCCAGTTAAATTTTTAATGCATGTAGAATCCCAAACTAACTGCCATTGATTTGTTGAACATATTTCTCAATAAAAAAATTGATTGATCAAAATCCAGTTCCAGATGAACCATAGTATGGGTAGCCTAGACTGGGACCTGCTCCAGCACCTGTTGTGTGCAATCTTAATGGAACCAGTCATGGATCTTGGAGTGATGTTGCATATTTTTCATACTGGTTTGATTTTTATGGTGTTGTGGAGCTTAGAAAACCATATTGAGAAGCAGATAAAATTCCTTTGTATGTAGGTTGTGTTGCATATGGAGGAGGCTGAGATCCATATGCTGTAAGGCCCAACGGATATGCCGAGTAACCAATTGGTGGTGGTGCAGACACTGGTACCTATGGCCATATCCTATGATACGAGTTCAGGCTTGGATAGTCTGTTCCATAAGCTGTCTGCATCTGTGGAATTGACTACATTTGTGGAGATACTCTAGGTTGTGATGATAGCTTCTCCTTCTGGCCATCAGCTGCAAGTTTCACAGTAACAATCCTTCCATCAATGGTTTTGTTTGGTTCTTTAAGAGCCTGCTTTGTAGCCTCCACAGTCTTGAAATTCGCAAATGCAAATCCCCTAGATTTGTTGGTATTCTTATCATATGCAACCGAACCTTCTTCTATCTCTCCATATTTGGAAAAAACTTCTAAAAGCCTATAATTGGCTGTGTGATATGAAAGACTACCAATGTAAAGTTTCCTTTGAGCCTAATCTATACTTTGACTAGGACCCATGCTTGCCACTACCAGATTTCCTGTAGTAATCCTCCCATCAATAGTCTTGCTAGGTTCGTTCAATTCCCTTTGAGCAGAATCCATATGCTTAAATGTGACAAAGCCAAATCCTCGTGGCTTTCTTAATGTCTTATCCATAATAACAACGCCTTCTTCAATCTCCCCATACTGTTCAAATGCATCACATAGGGTCTGTGAAGAAGTCTCCCAAGCCAATCCACGCACAAACAACTTCTGATGAGCAGGGTCCTTGCTTGTAACATCTTTAATTTCTTATGCAATTGCAGGCTATGAATAACCTGCATTGAACATCAAAGAGATCAACTGCTCTATGCTCAGTGGCTCCAACAGTGAGTGTAGATCGTCCTTCGAGAGTTGCAGAGAGGCGCCATTGGCTTCCTCATCCAGCTTTCTCTTCTTACTATCGCCCTTGACCTCCATGATTTTTTCTCCGGTTTGAGAAGAGGGGGGTTCATACTAGCTTCAGTTCCCCAAATTGACTCATGCCAAGTCTTTTAAATATTGAATGATTACAAAATCTTCCCTCTATCTCTATTAACAAATGTATAGAAATGTGAGGAAGCTACAGGTGACTTACCCATGTCTAATTACCCAAAAAGTACAATAATAATTAACACTTAATAGACTCAACTTTAGGAGGCATAATATTAAAAGGTCTACAACAATATGCTATCGAACCCTGTTTCACCTTTTTTAATTCTCTTAGCCACATTATAATTTATAACAGACCCTATTGCACATTTTCATACCATGTCTAAATCTATCTGCTAAAATTTTCATAGTTTTGCGAAAGTTGTAGCTATTGGTATTGTGATTCCTATGCAATCTTGAGTGGAAGCCATGTAACTTCTAATTAATAAAGATGTATCTTTTCAATGTCATCAAAGTTTATCCTCCTTGAAAAATTACCCAGGTTGTCTTGTGGTCAGCCTCTTGGTTGCTACAATATTTCACAGACCTTGGAGTACCATGAAGTAGAAACTCTAGTATTTATCATGACAATTTTCCTTGGGCCTCTCTTGTGCTTGGTTTATTGTTTGAAGGGTATTCTGAAAGAGTAGTGGCTCACAGATTTAGGAGTATCCTGATGGACTACAAGTATTTCCTAGTGTTGTGTAGATTAATCCGTCTTGCGGACAAGACCGATCTCTCTAGTACAAAAGGTAACTAGCAACAAACAGCCAATTATACTAATCTCTCTCTAAGTATATAAGATTTATAAAAACACTATACGGGTGTGAGGCCTACCTTATGTCCAACGCTTGCTTGATTTTGTTGAAGTCCTTACCATGCACTGAAAGAACGTTCCTCGTATTATCTGCAATCACAAACAAGCAAAAAGATTAAGCAGCACCTGTATAGACATTATCATAAATCATACTTATCATAATGATCAAGGAATTCATGAAATAAACCACAAATTGACGTTTAATGAGAGAAATGAGTATATTTGTATTAACTTTAAAGATAGAAAACCTTTACAACCTGTGCCTTGATGTTGTGCAGGTCCTCCCGGGGTCTGAAGCAGGAATCTCCTTTACTTTGACAAGCATTGCACTCTTGAACGAAGACAAATGGAGATGAGTGATTTAACCTCACAGAAAGTCTTAGTTAACTAAGTCTAAATCTCAACAGCATTTAACTTCAAATCTCATAAGCTTGAACTCCCTTTGAGGCTACCCAAGGTCTCTTTTTATAGTGAAAGAGAGGAGGTTTCTAGTTCCAAATATGAAGGGATAGATTCCTCCTTCAAAGGGATAAGCTCCTTACATCAAGGGGTTAGCTCCATTAAGTGAGGGATGCATGAACCTCTTCAAAGCGTATCCATTCCCGAAAATTCCCATCCAGAAACTTCTAGAATTCATCTGGAATTCATCTTTTTATCTTTACTTTCTCACCTTTTTATGTTTTACAGGGGTCCGCACCCATTACACAAAGAACGTGCGGTATGGTTCCGCAAGCAGGCTGAGATTTAGGTGCGGGACCGCAGGGAATGCATAGAGAAAGTGCGATACCAATTCTTAGGGGATTTTATGGATTTTCTTCTGATTTTGAAGCTTGATATGAGGAGCCGGTATATTGGACTTGAAAAAGGAGGAAGTATGAGTGATAATGAGCTTCCAAGATCGATAATCAGGAGTGTGCTTGCCCTAGGTGTGACAAATTTGCCCCTAAAGTGCAAAGTGCAGGAATAAATGAAAATTTAATGATCTGTCATAAATGAAAAATCGGTAATTTATCATTCAAGATCATCCTGTGGACACCCCGGTCGGTGCACAATAAAAACATTCAATGCAAAATATATACATGTATATGTCATCGGTAGGCATTCCCATACCGGTTAAAAACCTTATGATTCATTTAGCAAATCATTACTACGTCTGAGGAATGGTGAATCATCATAATCTGAATCTCTGCGAAACCACCTGGTATGGGCCAGCGACCATCTTGTTTATCCAATCAATCTAACATAATTGTCGCAAATTCATGACACGGATGGTGAAACTAGTCGAGGTCATGATTCTCGCATCTCAGTCGATGCGATTCTATCCATGCGATTAAATGTGTTGAAGTCGAACATGGTAGAAACCACTTGATTACCAGTCAATAATGTAAATTGTTAACAAGTGTGAGAGTAACCACCGGTAATGTCAATGGCTCTCAAAGTACTTAGTACAATCCATGAAATGCGAATGAATGAGTTGAAGTCGAACATGTCACGGAATCATTTGATTGAAGGTCAATGATGTAACCTATCGTCGAAAGCGAGAAACCTGCCATTGAGACATGCAGATTTCAAGGTACTAACAATTTCTAGATCAACTTCCTAGAAAATGAGCTGTCATCAATAGAAAGTGATCCGTTGTAGGCAAGCCCACAACACGAAATCATAAATCAAGTTTTTAAGAAATATATTAGCAAGGACTGACTCAGGGATGGTCAAAATGGATGACAGATATTTTGCAGATGAATGGTTTTATTAAACATTCTCTTGGACACATATGACAACTGCGGATGGCTTGGTGACAATAAAGCTGTACAATAAATTTGGAGAATTTTCAATATGGTTTGATTAACTGTTAGGCAAAGGATTTCCCAACCCAGGTGAAAATAAGTGTCGTGTCCAAGAGTGGTCGACTGAATTTTCGGACAATTTTAAAGTACAACAAACACGCCCATTTTTCTCTCTTTTCCCCCACCATTTCTGGCAAGTACCTCTTTATTTTTGACAAGCTTGAGGAGGATAACATTTGCGTGGTTATAAGCTCATCCTTCGGATGAGTCCAACTTAGTTTAAAATTCGAACCCTAAGAAGGAGTGGTTCGTTCCTGTTGAAGATTAAACATGTCCTTTACTGTTAAGTTTTAACGAGTCCAGTATAGGAGAAACTCGGTGTTTTTCAGTTTTAGGGAGTCAGAAGAAAAACTTAAGAAAACTCCATGGGTGTTTTTCAGTTGATGCCGGTCGACCTCGAGAACCAAGAATGGTTCGCTGGTCCACGCTGATGGCCCGTCATGCTATTGAGGGCACTGAGATTGTACGATTCCCTGCTTCATATTTTCATTGGCTGGATCGCCAAGTTTTCATGATAGAGGATTTTCCATATGCAGGGATAGATTTCCGCGGAGATAGAGAGATGTCTCTCCCTGCAGGGGAACAGTGGGACGATTTAGGTAAAACATTTTTCAACGTTTGCTAAGTTCTAATTTTTTAATTTTTTATCGTCTTAGAAAAGTAATAACCAAAAGTTTTTCGAATTATAGACGTAGGTCCACAACGACCAGCTCATCTCCAACCTTTCGAGAGGAGACAACCAGTTGCGCCCGCACCAGCCCCAGCAGGCCAATCAGTAGAGATTTTGACTGATTTGGAACATCATCTAGAGCGCTTGACTCTAGATATACCAGAGACCAGCATAGATGACATCCCTCTCATGCTACAAAGATATGTGATTGGAGTCCCAGGACCTTTCAGGAGGTTCCTATGCAGGGTGGCCCGAGCAGTTGTTTCCTATCGAGATCATCATCAGTGATGAGATGATTGTGTAGACTCATTTTTGTACTTTTATGTTATCATTTTTTGCCGATCATAAGGTGTTTCCAACCTATGATCGAAGACGATGTATATTTTTTGAACACACTCCTATGATATATATCACTATTTTGACGGCTATCTGTATATGAATGAATGTTGTTTGTTTTACTGCTTTTAATTATTGCAAATGTCTATTTATCATACTAGAAGCAATTGAATCTGCTAATGTATTTAAATGTCTTGGAATATGCTGATATTCAATGTAATCAAACTCACGTTCCAAGAGACGAACTCTAAAAAACAAACGTAATAACACCGGATTCCTAATGGTATAAACCCTGTTAAGCTGTAATACAACAAGTTCAGAATCCAACCTTACAATCAAACTCCGAATTCCAAATGATATGGACTCAGATAATAACTCAATCACTGCACTATACTCGACAATGTTATTTGTTGTTTGACCAAGGCTTACCCCATGCATGGATACTAACTCGTCAGAGGGTGAATAGATAACCCAAGCTGCGGAAGAAATGTTCCGTGTACTACAACAAGCACCATCAGAAAAACCAATGTAGGTTTGAAGAGACGTCGACATCTGCAATATCAAGAGTAAAACTCAGATAAGCAGTCATAGTGACAAAAACACACTTCTAAACTAGGCACACTTTTCTAAAAAAAAACACACCAGCAGTAAAGAAACCTAAACTAACAAAAATATCCACACCTTGTTTAAGCGTAATATCGCTTTAGATAAAGCCCATTTCTGGGTTTATCCAAAGGGACACCGTCAAAATCTACTAACTCATAGGCCCCTTTTGCTAACTTTCGTTTCACAATGTAAGGACCATTCCACATGGGCACGAACTTTCCAGCTCCTAGCTTGTCATTAGCTTGATCATAAAGTAAAACTAGGTCTCCTTCTGAAAAAACTCGAGGGGTCACATTTCTATCATACTGAGCTTTTATCCTTTTAACATGAGCCTCATTTGCTATTGCAGCACTTCGTCGATTCTCATCTAATTGGGCCAAGTACAAGAAACGTTTTTCCTCTTCAGACGTAGCTGGAAGTAATTCTACGGCTAATTTTAGAGACGGTATCTCGCATTCAATCGGCAGCACAGCTTCTAAACCGTAGACTAGTTGAAAAGGAGTGAAACCTGTTGATGTTTTGACTGAGGTTCGATATGCCCAAAGCGCTGAAAATAACATGGAATGCCAATTTGTCTTGTGAATACCAATGATTCGTTTAATCATGGTGACTAAAACTTTATTAATGGCTTCAACGAGACCATTTGCTTGTGGATAGTACGGAGTGGAACTATCGTGGCGTAGGCCAAGTTGTTCTGTTAGTTCAGTCATCATGATGTTCCGAAAATGACTTCCGTGATCTGTAATAATAGCTTGAGGAACACCAAACCTAGCAATTATATGATTGAATACGAATGTTGCAGCAGTCTTGCCGTCAGCTGAATATGTAGGCATCGCCTCGGCCCATTTCGTAAAATAATCTATTGCGAGAATAATATAGGCATGCCCCCCAGCCGAGTGAGGGTTACATGTGATAAAATCGATACCCCATTTTGCAAATGGACCAATAGCAATTATAGGGTGAAGAGGAGCGGGTGGTGCGCGCATTTTTCTATCAAAAATTTGACAGTTGTGGCATTTCCGAACCGCATAAATGCAATCTTTAAATAATGTTGGCCAGAAATAACCTGCACGCAATATCTTTTGGGCAGTGGCATACCCAGACATATGACCGCCACATGCTCCAGAATGACAGTCATTTAAGACCTTCTCGGCTTCTTCATGAGTTAAACAACGTCGGAAAACAGAATCCGCTCCTCGTCGATAAAGAGTATCACCAATGATATTATATTGTTGGGATTGGAAACGTATTTTCCGTCACTGAGTTCGTGAAATTTCGGGCCGAAAAGATTGGGTTTGGAGATACACAATAATATCCCCATACCATGGATCAAGCGTACTGATAAGAAACAAAGATTCGTCCGCAATGGACTCTTCTGCCACTGTTTCAATATCAGTAGAGGGGAAATCACACATCAGTTCCGCAAAAACCAAAGACTTCTTTGCCTTGGATTTCTCAAATTCCAAGTCAAATTACTGTAGGATAACGATCCATTTAGAATACTTGCCCCCTAGCAATTGTCTGGTCAAAATATACATCATAGGGTTGCAATCAGAAATTACTGTGGTTTTACGTAACAATATGTAATGTCGAAAACGTTGGACAGCTTGAACAGCTGCCAAGGCCAATTTCTCCACATGTGTATATTTGATTTCAATCGGATTCAAATTTCGACTAAGATAATAAATCACATGTTCATTGTGAGATTCATCTTCCTGAACTAGTACCATCCCAATGGTGGAATGAGAAGCAGCGAGATACAAATTGTAATCTTGGTTGTAGTTGGGAGGATGCAATAACGGCGCATGGGTCAACGCGTGTTTAAGTGCATTAAAAGATCGATCAGTGACCTCATCCCAAAAGAACGGAATGTCCTGTTTCAACAACCAGGTAAAACCCTTCGCAAGCTCGGCATAGTTCGGAATAAATCTACGTAAAAAGTTTTCTTTCCCCTGCAAACTTTGGAGTTGGCGCAATGTCGAAGGAGGAGGCAATTTAACAATAGCTTCGACCTTCGAAGGATCAACACGAATGCCTGATTTTGAGACAACAAATCCCAGTAATCGACCCGATTCTACGCAGAAAACACATTTATACGGATTCAACCTTATCCGATAATGCCGACATCTCATAAAAATTGCTCGTAAATGAGTGGGATGATCGGCCCTACGTAATGAATGAGCAGGTAAATCATTGAGATATGGCTGAACAATGTGCTTAATGTCATGAAATGCATAAGACATCGCCCGTTGAAAAGTTGCTCCAGCGTTCTTTAGTCCAAAAGGTAGTTTACAATAGGAAAACGTTCCCCATGGACAAATGAAAGCTGTTTTAGGTTGATCTGCAGGGAGTATGTTTATTTGATTGTAGCCGGAAAAACCATCCATAAAGGAGAATAGTTCACTACCAGCACAATCGTCGATTATCTGATCGATATAGGGAGTTGGATAATTGTCTTTTGGACACGCTCTATTAATGTCCCTATAATCGATACATACTCTTATCGTTCCTTGTTTTTTAGTGACAGGAACAATATTTGATACCCAATCCGTTAAGGGAATTGGATAAATGAATCCTGCTCGAAGTAATTTTTCAACTTCAGTTTTTATAGCAGCAGCTTTTCTAGGATGAATTTGACGTAATCGTTGACGAACAGGTTTTGCATCCAGGTAAGTCTTAATCTCATGAACTACGATCGATGGATCAATTCCTGGCATTTCTTCATAAGACCAGGCAAACACGTCGCGGAATTCTTGAAATAGGGCTTTATAAGTCTGAATTTCTTCGTCTGAACAACAAGCACCTATATGAATGTTTTCAATTATTCCTGGTTTTACTGAAATGTCAATTGGAACTGTTCGAGATATATTTTCTAAATTTAACTCAGAATCAGAATTTTGCAATGGATTCTGAGGTTCCTTGGCATATTCAGCAGTAAAAATTGAAGCGAAATCATTTTCAAAATGATCTAATTCAGGTAAGAATGAAGACCTATGATGGAGATCTTCCCATGGTAAATCATCAACAGACAAAAAATCACGAATTTGCTCATCTGTATGAACAATTTCAGGAAATGTCGTTGCATCTGAACTAGAAATAGAAAGTGATTCCTCTTGGATCCCATTCATTGGATCGATTTCGGTTGAAAAGGAGTTGGAAAAAGACTGTACAGTCTGGTACGCAATTTCAAATGGACTCAAAGGCATCGCGCCATCAAATGAATCTATCTCGGATTTAGAAGGAAGAATCCAAGGATCATCAAACATAACTGTGTCTGACGAAATCATATGAATAGTTGCAGTAGAAGACGATACGTTAGGAGGAGGAAAGGAAAAAGTTCCTAGCAAACCAGAATCTTTAACCAAACCTACTCCAACATACTTATAAGGGATATCCGTTTTACCAACATGCTGGATTGTTTCTGTAGAGGCTGGGTCTGACGAAAAATAAGTTAACTGATCTATTGTCACGATCTTTCCTTGATATGGAAATTTTATAAGTCGAAAGACCGAAGAGACAACAACAGTCATAGCATAAGACCAACTACGACCCAGTAGAAGGTTGTAATCTAGAGGGGCATCAACCACCTCCACATCTAGATTAACGATTTTCCCTTCAACCCCTATGGGTAAATCCTGCAAAATACCATAAGGTTGAAAACCTCGACCATCAAAAGCTTTTAGAATCGTCGGAGATTGGTTAAGTGTAGGAGAACCAAGAGATTTCCAACACTGAAGCGACATAATACACGTTGAAGCTCCCTCATCAATCACAGTCCGAAAAATAGGTCTGTTTTTTACTAACACTAGAATCTGGAAAGCCATTTGGTGAGGAAGACACGGTGTACTAGTTTCTAAATCGAAGATTATGAGGTTAGAATCCTGAACATCAACAGCTCCTATAGCAGACAATAACAATTTACGTTGTGCTGGACACGATTGCAGCACTTCCAAAGCCGACATTGCTGAAGGAGAAACAGCTAAATCTTCAACAATGTTGTAATTCTGAGCAGCTCTCGCATGTGGATTGAAGGCTGATTTACGAAGAACACCTTTAGCAGGCGGTTTGATTATCAAGTCTGGATTTTGTTTCTCGATCTGTAGCGGACCGGAAACAGGAGGAGTTGTATTTGATGCATTGGCATTAGAAGACTCTCCTTCTTTGCCATCAACGGGATTCTTAGAACCGTAATCTTGCGATCGTGTCGCGACCCTTACATGAGACATCATCATAATAGGCTCTTATAAAGTGGTCGAGGAAGAACCAATCATCTTACTATCTTGAATTGGAAAAGGATCCTTCAAGACAGCAGGTTGTTGCGATCCTTTAATGAGTTTTGTAACCTCCTCTCGATATGGACATTCTTTTGTGAAGTGATCTTGTTCACAAATGAAGCAAGGATAGCGAGGTTTACGTTTCTCATCATTGGATTCTTCTTTATCTGTTTTTTCCTTCGAATTTTTCTTGTTTTTATTCCTCCCTTTCTTTTTACTACCGGATTTTGATTTTGTCGTAGATGTTTCAACGACATGAATATCGGCAGAAACTTCTTGAGAGGATTCTCCTTTCGGGGAATCAGGTAAAGTTATAATTGGAGAAGAATTCTTTGAGGATTTCTTCTTACTTTTAGAACTAACTGTACCAATCATACCGTCAGCGGCATGAGACCCTGAAGGAGAAGCAGCTATTTGACCTTGTTTAGGTAAATCGGGAATTTTTTCATGTAAAGTACCTGACTGCGTATAGACGAGGTCAAGGTACTGAGCCTGAGCAATTACTTGCTCTTCAGTAACAACACCAGCCTTAGCTACATCTTCAGTGATCTTGGGCAGTAATGATTTCACAAACCATTCTGCCAAAATTTGATCCGGAATATAAACCTTCACCAAACGTCGTCTACGTCGCCACTCATGAATATGATTAGAAATATACGTGGACGTAGATTGTTTTAGTGAAGTTAATAATTCTGTGCCATTTTCGTATCTGACAGGCAACTGGAAATGAGTTAAGAAAGACGTTGCTAACTGACTGAAATTATGAAACGAGCCTCGTGGCAACTCAATGTACCATTTGGCTGCAAGACCTATGAGTGTCCTCTGGAAAAGACGTAAGCGAATCGAATCATCAATAATCGAATTAGATGCACG
Organism: Pinus albicaulis; assembly: GCA_034641835.2. NCBI lineage: Eukaryota > Viridiplantae > Streptophyta > Pinopsida > Pinales > Pinaceae > Pinus > Pinus albicaulis. The sequence goes on along the minus strand of CM076571.1, from coordinate 901,786,454 downwards.
CCAAAGGTGATAAGTCATCACATGATTTGATGGATCCTCTCCTGACTTACCTTCAAATTTCGGTATATCACTGGGCAACTTATGGGGCATTGACGGCCAGTTCTGATAATAGAAAATAGGATCATTTGTAAGGCGCGTCAAATCTGGTAAGTCCAAAGTTGCGATGAACGGTAACTGACGGTTAGGGTCACGAAAACCTTGAGAAGCCAAAGCAGATCCAGGAGGTGGATACCCAGGATAACTAGGAATCGGATTAGCATTGGGTATTGTATAACCTCCTGGATAACCAGGATGAATCGGACCATACTGAGGTTGTTGATAAGTATAACCAGGGTACAGTTGATAGCTTGGATTCTGAACATAGGGACGTATTGCGGCTGTCCTTGGTACGGTTGATAAGTAAATTGAGGTTGACTTGTAACAACTGTACTTGTACCGGCTTGTCCTGCAGGCATCTGAACTGTAGTCTGAGCTGAAGGTCCTAACTGAGGTACAGAGACTTGAGGGATTTGCACGGATACCGGGATAGCCGAACTCGGGGCTACAGATACTCCAGAAATAGGTGTAATAGGTTGAACAGACGTTGCAGCAGTTACAGCAGTTTGGGGCGGAGTCTGAGGTGTACTAGGCCCATCCTGCTGAACTGAACTAGGTGCAGGAGTTTGAATAGCTGGTTGAACAGGTTGCTGGGTTGAACCAGAGACCAATGGTTGACCAGGTTGATAAGGTAACTGCACATTAGGCTGCAAAGGCTGTTGATATTGGGACGGATCCCACACCATCATTCCGGGGTATTGTCCCGTAGAAGGTTGAACGTAAGGACCAAAACCTGGTTGAACATAGGGTTGATAATAAGGTAAAGTTCCGGCTCCTTGAACAGATGGTTGACCAGAAGGCTGTTGGTAACCTTGCATTGGGTACTGCCGTTGAGGTTGATAACCTTGAGGCACGTACTGAAGTTGGGGTTGTTGAGGACCCTGAGGAGCATATTGAGTTTGGGGTTGACCTTGAGGAATGTACTGTCCTTGAGGTTGGTAACCCTGAGGTATGTACTGTCCTTGGGGTTGCCCCCAAAAATAATATGGATCCACAGGTTGTCCTGGGAAAAAGCTACCTTGAGGTTGTGCCCCGAGTGGTAACTGACTACCTTGAGGTTGCCCCCCAGGCGGTAATTGAATACCCTGAGGTTGACCCCCAGGCGGTAACTGAGTTCCCTGAGGTTGAGGATTAGGAATGTTACCAGACATCATATAAACTTGCTCTGCGTTCGACGTTTCAATTTTAAGTTTACCAAGACCAGATGATAACACATTTTCGATAGGTTGAGGAGTTGCTCCTGAGAAAGTACCAAACAAAGACTGATATCCCGCAGGAACAGAAGGACCACCATGTAAAAAAGATTCAGGCGTTTGTGAAAACATGGATGACTCTCCAGCCATAATAGATGACGGATAATAACCTCTGGGTGTAGGATGAAATGGAACTCGAGGTGGATAAAAAGCAAGACCCGGATTCTCTAAAAAATCAGTTAAAGAAAGATACCAAGGATTAGTTCGAATAGGGCTGTAGAAAATAGATTCACGCTCCCTAAGATTTATCGATTGAGGGGAGTTGGGAAGAGATATGTCTTCGTCTGGATTAGTAAGTTCTTCTATAGAAATTAGTCCAGAGGGAAGATTTTCAGTAATGATATTTCTAACCCTGGGTGAACCTGGATCGCTAGAAGTTGGTGAGATAAATCCTGAGGATGTTTCTAACACAGAAGATTCAGTTTCAGGCTCAGAGATTTCAGGTTCGTCAGATAATTCTCCAGAAGGAGAAATATTTCCAGTGACTTCAGAAACTGAAATCGGTTCTTGAATATATTCTGTTGTAGGAATTTGATGATCAGGATGTATCACAATAGCAGAGCTTTCAACTTCTATTGATCTAAGTCTACGGCTACTGTGTGGTACCAGAACTCGAAGCCCTTCAAGATGACCTAGTGTAAATTCAGGGGGTTTCCCTTGTATTCTCCGGGATTGTCTCGGCAATTCCGCCACGATGAAAAATTATCTAATCACACGCAAACAAAGAAAATTTTCAATGAAAACACCTAAAGTCTCTAAGAAAAAAACAATTGAATCACTCGCTTAAAAAATCTAAGAGTTCAAACCACTCACAAACAAGTAACTTTCCGTACTAAAATCACTAGTTGGTGATGAAATCCAACTTAGTAGAGTTTTAACACGAAAAGGGCGGTTGGAACAGTTACCCCGACAACCTGCTTAATGAAACAGACTGGCACAAGTTTCTTCACATAACCATCTCGAGTGAAGAGAACCCCCGAGAGAGTCCAAGTGAGTCTAGTCGACGTCTGTTCCAGGTACAGTGGGATCTTCCCTCCACCGTCACCTTAGGAAAGAATCCTAAAGATTATGGCCTCTAAGGTTACCAACTGAAACAAATATACCTGGGGGAACAGTCTACGATCCGACACACACGTAAGGGCAGAGTAACAAAGCTCAATCCCTTTGAAGGTTCCTTGAAATAATCCAAGATTTACCGACAAGTGACCCCTGGCTCCTCGACAATGGTCTATCCGAGTTTTACCGTTTTTAATATGTGTATATCTTCTATCGTTCCCAATGAGGAAGGATTGATTACCTCACTGGTTCAGATATGATCTCGTGCTTAACTCCTTTAAGAGGAGCTTCCCAGAGCATACATGCAACAACTGGAATTCTTCCTACCGCAAGATAAATCTACTTGTTTGTTTTATCTATCTTGGAGAGTTAACTACTCCCTACTCCAAGATACTAGCTTAAGCTATGTTGGTGATGAGAGCCCTAGAAATAAAAAGATTACTAGATGAATTTTATTTAAGCGTTACTTTTAAGAGCTGTTTCTTAAGTCAATGGGTGCGGAAATGAAACTTTGTATGATGTGAAGACTCGACTTCCAAAAACACTAAAATGCACCTATGATGATATTCAATTGTTTCTTCTTTCAATGAACTTTCTATCTAAAGAAGAGTCAGAGAATGCAACCTTTAAATTTCTTCTTCAAACATGAAAACTAATTAAAAGAAACTATTTTGTCTTTTCAATAAACTATCAAAGCTCACAAGAAAAACTCTTTTCTTTTCCAAACAAGAAGCTACAAAACAATTCTCTTTCGAAAGAAATCTAGAAACATTAAACTACTCAAAACAACAAAAACTAATCTTGAGAACTAATCTAAGATCTAAATTGAGTAGAAGCTTTTTAGAGTTTTTTTTTTATGAATGTTTCTCTTAGTTATTCAGCAAACTAAGAATCTATTCATTCAGATAACAAACAGATCAAAAAACACTCAAAATATGTTTTTTCAAAACACTCAAAGAATAAATGAAATTCAAAACTTTGAAGCAAGTTCTTTTGAAGATTTGCAAAGAAATCAAAGGCTTAATTTCTCAATCTAGGATGTTTTCACAATGAGGTCAGATTCAAGAGACAAAAAGAGATCTATGTGATCTAAGATACTGCAAATTGTCAAAAGTTCGAATCACCACAAAGACCAAGCAAGAAAAACAATCCAATTGGAAAAAACTTCTAGAAAATCATTCAAAACACTAACACTGTTGAAGTTCATACACAATGAATTCTTGATAGACACAATAACCAGTCTGGGTAGAAACCAAAGATCTAAAAATTAACCAGAAAAAGAAACCTAGAAATTTTCTAAAATTTTTACAGGGTCCGCATGTAAGCAGTGTTGACAGGTGCGGTCCCGCACTGTATTCTATAAAGAATGTGCGAAACTGCCCGCACTGTCACAGTTATGCAGAGTGCGGTCCTAGCAAAAATTATAGAAAAACTCAAAACACTTCTAAATTTTCAAAAACAAAAAAAATTTAAAGTACCCAGACAGATGTGAATCAATCAAAAACCAGAAAAAAATGTTTTCTCAAGTCAAAAATCAAAGAGAACCAAGAACAAACAAGTTCTTCCCCAGTGGAGTCGCCATTTTGTTGTGTAGATTAATCCGTCTTGCGGACAAGACCGATCTCTCTAGTACAAAAGGTAACTAGCAACAAACAGCCAATTATACTAATCTCTCTCTAAGTATATAAGATTTATAAAAACACTATACGGGTGTGAGGCCTACCTTATGTCCAACGCTTGCTCGATTTTGTTGAAGTCCTTCCCGTGCACTGAAAGAACGTTCCTCGTATTATCTGCAATCACAAACAAGCAAAAATATTAAGCAGCACCTGTATAGACATTATCATAAATCATACTTATCATAATGATCAAGGAATTCATGAAATAAACCACAAATTGATAGTTTAATGAGAGAAATGAGTATATTTGTATTAACTTTAAAGATAGAAAACCTTTACAACCTGTGCCTTGATGTTGTGCAGGTCCTCCCGGGGTCCGAAGCAGGAATCTCCTTTACTTTGACAAGCATTGCAATCTTGAACTAAGACAAATGGAGATGAGTGATTTAACCTCACAGAAAGTCTTAGTTAACTAAGTCTAAATCTCAACAGCATTTAATTTCAAATCTCATAAGCTTGAACTCCCTTTGAGGCTACCCAAGGCCTCTTTTTATAGTGAAAGAGAGGAGGTTTCTAGTTCCAAATATGAAGGGATAGATTCCTCCTTCAAAGGGATAAGCTCCTTACATCAAGGGGTTAGCTCCATTAAGTGAGGGATGCATGAACCAGCTTCAAAGTGTATCCATTCCCAAAAATTCTCGTCTAGAATCTTCTAGAATTCACCTGGAATTCACTTTTTATCTTCATTTTCTCGCCTTTTTATGTTTTACAGGGGTCCGTACCCATTACACAAAGAACGTGCGGTATGGTTCCACAAGCAGGCTGAGATTTAGGTGCGGGACCGCAGGGAATGCATAGAGAAAGTGCGATACCAATTCTTAGGGGATTTTATGGATTTTCTTCTGATTTTGAAGCTTGATATGAGGAGCTGGTATATTAGACTTGCAAAAGGAGGAAGTATGAGTGATAATGAGCTCATACAGTCAGCAGAATGTCAAGGTGACAGTTTTCAGTGTAACACCTAGGGACTATCTTAATGATCTATTTTTTTATAGCTTTCATGAAAGGGAAATGTCTCATAGACAAGTATCCCCATTTTTTTATTTTTCTCCTTGGTATAAGGCGTAATAAAACAAGCTTCAGGTATCTTCTATTTATCCCTTCACAATTTTTATTTTCAGTCTAGATAGCTCCTAATGCTTAAATCAAGTGCATTATTTTCTCATATAAGAAGAATGCGGAGAATAGAATGTCGCAAAATATTTAGAACATCCATCAAGCTAAAATAATAGAATGGAATGGGCTTTTCTATTTGTGATTGGACTTTGTGTTTCTGACTAGGCTTTTCTGTTTCTCATTGGGTTTGTTTTTTATTTTGAGTTTCCTCTGTTACAGAAGGTTCTAATTTGTAGATGGTGTCGGTTGAGAGCAGTTGCTATTGATCTTGTTACTTGCAGCTTTTTTCTTTTATAATTTGAGCTTGCAAGCTCTATATGCTTATTAGGCATCCTTGTTCTTTCCATAGCTTTGAATATTTGGAATGACCAATTCAAATCTTCAATCCATTTTGTTTAAAGCCATGATTTCACTTGGTATAAATACACTTCCATAATGGGATCCAAGTGGGTAGAAATATCAAGGGACTAAAAGTGGAGGGTAGAAGCTCGTTAGTCCAAGCTTAGATCCTTATATATAGGACAGTGGAGCGGAGGATGTTCTTTCTGTTTAACTGTATATTGGTTATGTAGTTTTCTCGATTTCTGTTCCATTGAGGTTTAGATGTGACTAGTCAGCTCAAGCTAGGACCCTTCTGTTTCAATCCACTACTAATTCCAGAGTAATAGGATTTTGCACTGTAAATTCACTGCTTTCCATGGGGATTAGAGTTTTTCATTGAGGTTATTTGAGTTGTGATCTTGATGCTATTCCTTTTTAAACATACAACTTTGGTTGAGTTTGGTTCTTGATGAACATGCCTTTTTTAGGTTACACTGCCTGTAAAGGCTAATCTGTTAAATTTGGGGTTTTTCCAGTGTAAGATGGGCATTACATAAATGTGTGCAAGTTTTCTATACCTCTCAAAAAATAATTCTTTAATGTCCCAAATCTACAAATGAATGCCCTTCCATGTCTTAGGACTAATACTTGGATATGTCTCTTTACTTGATATGGCAACCTTCAATCTCAAAATGAATCATCTCATTTTTATTTGTGGGTATGGATTGTCATATGGACAGGGGTTTTCTTCTGTCATATTTTTATAGTGTTCTTTCATATGTATGCCCATGTCATGTTCCTGCAATGCGAAATGCTTGTTTTTCATTCCTATTTTCTTTTAGTTATTATAAATTATATTTTCTCTAGTATGATACATGTTTCCAATTCTTGTAGAAAAGGCATTGTTTGGAGAAAAGGAGTGGTATATATTCACTCCCAAGGACAGGAAGTATCCAAATGGTTCTCTCCCCAATAGGGCTGTTGGCTCAGGATACTGGAAAGCCATAGGTGCAGATAAACCCATCACTGTTAAGGTCTGCAACAGGCGTGTTGGAATCAAGAAGGCTCTGGTTTTCTATGTCGGAAAAGCACATAAAGGAAACAAGAACAATTGGATTATGCATGAATACCACCTTGCTGATGTCAATAGATCTGCAAAATAGAAGGGCAGCTTAAGGGTAAGCAATTGTTCCTGTGTATTGTCTTCTATGCATATTCCTGTGTGTCAATAGACAGTGTAGGTGTTGTTTGGTTTAAAACACCTCTTAGGCTGGATGCCATTGTGGCCTAGTCGTGACAGGGCCCAAGTCAACTAGACTCATCACTCTAGGGAATAAATCTATTTGGGAAGCAAGGGTTTATCATTTTAGTTATAAAATCAAGGTTTTTCTCACAATTAGATCACGATGAATTGATGCTACACTGATATCATAATGAGACTGTGGATATTCATATGATCAACATATTATTGATAAATATGATTATGTACAACCATATTAATGAAGAGCTTCAAGGGCTTTCCTCATTTGATGAAAAATACACTTCAAAACTTTATACATTCATCATTTGCATACATGAGTTTAGATCATAAATATAACATCATATAGCATTCAATTATTTGTAATCATAATAACAGAGCTTAAGGATTAGAGGAATCCTAGTGATGCATTGAAATTCTTTGAATATATATACAATAAAATTCTTACTCCTTCTTGCTGATATGTATTTCTTGCATAGGTTTTGATTTCAATGCAACAACATAGTTAGATCAATTGCTCGCTTTCTTAACACAAAACCAATTTGATGGTTTTCTTCATATAAGTTGACTCAAAATTTTCTTTGGATTTATCTATAACTTTGATTGATTTCTCTGTGAGAGTTTAGATGTTGGAAAGAGGCTACATGTCTTCCTAATGCCCAAATCAAGTGCATTAGTTTCTCATATGGATGTTTGGTCTGGAATGTCATCAGACTATCCCCTGCTGGCAGATTCATTTTTCACTTTCTCCTTTGAAAAATGGGTTGATTCTTCACCAATAACATAATCCTCAGAGTTTAATTTAGGAAATGAACTTCAGGATTTCTTCGTAGCCTCCACCTATTCATCTCTTTTATCCTTCTCTTTGAGTCCATCAACTGACTCAATTGGTACCGACTTTGTTTTAGTTTTGGAAGTCTTTGTGAATTTTGGATATGCATAATATATCCAAGTTTTACCAACAGTTGAAATACACCGGTCCAATTTTGAAATGTTTTGCATTGCAAGCAAAAAATGTGAGAATTTTTTGTACCCAAAAAAAACTTTGTCAACTGCAATATCATTTCTTACAATTTCTGACTACAGTTCTGCAATGTTGATACCCTGTGGATATGAATACAATATATTTGCTATCTGTGCCATCACTATTTTAGGAATTTGACGAGGCCTACAAATTGATTCTTGATTAGATTCAGTTTCAAATCCTACAGAATGTCAAGGTACTGTATTACTATTGGCTTCAAATTCTATATCTCGAAAGGCATCTCCAACAGGGCCAATAGGTTAACTGTACCAGGAACCCAGAATACCATCAAGAGGATGATTGAATTGCTTGCCTCGAAGCCCTCTTCCTCTAAAAAGTGAATTCCACTGCCACATAATGTTTGCAGCATTAAAAAGTGCAGTTGAAGAAGTTTCTCTGTTTGCATCTAAAATATTGTAGTTCTTCATCCACAAGCGGTGTACAATGCTAGAGAAATATCCATCTCCAGATATAAGGAATAAATGTGCAGGTGGAGGGTATTTTGAAGTCCAGAGAACCAGATCAACTAACAGATCTCTGTCAGCACTGTCCTTTCCACCTGTTGTAATAAGCAGTTAACCTAGCAAGATTTTAACTAATAGAGCTCTGTCAGCACTGTCCTTTTGCACCAATTACATAAGCTATTTACCCAGCAAGAGTTTAACTAGGCATGGGACGAGGAAAGAGATCCGTTCACTTAGGTTCGAACCACACATCCCCTTTGTGTGCTTACGGATCAACCCCGAGAGCGAGCTACGGGAAAATACCATGTGCCTATTACTAATAGGCTTTACTTATGGGAATGGCTGGAGAGCACTCTTTACCAAAGGTATCACCCACAGTAGAGGAAACACTGGTTTAAGCTCCTTAGTTGAAGAGTCCCTAGCAACAGGAGGTTCAGCTTCATCACCAGCATCAGTAACAAGGGAAAAACAAAACCCCAGAGAGGTAGAGGTGGAAAAATAGAGCCATTTGCACTAATTGAACCATCTTCAGATCGAGACCGAGTAGGCTAAAAATCAAAGGCATAGACAGGAGGGGTGGGAGGAACAGTTGCGGAGCGAACGGTATATATATAGGTCATGTAGTTAGGCAGATCAAACATGTTATCCTGATTTATTCAGTTGAGCGACATTGATATGAATATTCAGTTAGGTCATCATGTTGGATAAAATATGAATATTCTTGAAATAATAATAGCATTTATTTTACATTGTTGGACTTGGACATTGGAGGTGGTTTACCGTTTGCTGCTAGACCTTGTTTGGATGTTTGAAAGACATTCTTCCTCTAAGTTTTGGATTAGTATGGAGCTTGGTGACTTCATGTTGTTGATGCATGAAGGGATTTTGTGTGCTTGGAGTAGAGTTTGGTATTTCACCATGACAAAAACATTCCAAAATCAACATGAGCACACAAAATCTCATGACATGTGAACTCTTGGGTTGAGGGAGTGGACATGTAGGTGTGGGAGTCCTTAAGGTGACACATTACCTTGGATATGCATTGTCCTCAAGGAGACACATGACCTTGGAGGTGCATTGGAGCTTAGGAACTTTGGAGGATTGTTGGACCTTGGGGAGCAGTGTGAATTCCATGCAGGGCTTGCTTTTTAATCACTGTCACCTTTGATGCTAACACATGTCACGTAGAGTAGAGTTCTTCACATGGGTAGACCTAATTATGTCTTGCAAGTTTTTTTGTAGTGGACTAGGTCCACTAAAGCCCCTTTACCTCTCATATAAAAAGAGGAAGGAGTGAGTTGTTATTATAGTCGATCATGCACTTGTGCATATTCCTTTCAAGCTTGGGTTTGGGATGTAAGAGCAGTGCTACTCTTTCTCTCTCGGTGAAAATATATCTGATTTGATGTGTATGTTGGTGACAATATATATGACTTGTGCTTTGCTCTATCTTCCTTACGAGGATTCCTTGATAGATAAACAGATTGGTGAGCATAAGTAACTAATCTGAACTGTAGCGAAAAATATGATATGAATCTACTATTAATTGAGGTTGTAATACTAATGATGTGAGCCAACCCAGAAGTCTGCTACTATAACTAAAATTTGAAATCCAAAAATTCCGGAACTAGATCTGAAATATAAAAAATAAAGCAAACCAAAAAATGAAACAGTTACAAGTCGAGCGGTATTCATGAAACTACTTAAGTCCTCCACTCGAATCTTGTATCTATATCTGCATATGTTTTAGAGAGAAACCATCACCATTTTTCTCCAGAGACTTTGTTGGCTCAAAATCCTGTCAGTGTTTACAGTCAAGCTCAACGATAGTGAAACAAGCCATTCTCCATGAACATTTTCTGTTGTTTGGGACTAGGTGCTCTTTTATGAAACAAATCTAACAGTGTTTTCAATAAAATTGTCATATTATAGCTACTGAAACTATGTGTCTATAGTCATGTTTCATGATGGTTTCCTACATTATTTAAGAAATAGGCACTTGTTTAGGAAACAACTGGATGGATGACAGTTAATGGAATCCTAGTTAGTTGCTCCAATTTTCTTGATGACAGGAAAGAGAAAAGAAACTTGGAAAGAACTTTAGAAGAGTTCCTTGAATAAATAGAGTTGTTGACCAATGCACATAGTGGATGAACACGTTGAAGCAGAAAAATCCATAAGATTCCCTAAAAATAGTGCACATAGTGGGTCATCATGTTGGATAAAATATAAATATTCTTGAAATAATAATAGCATGAATTTTACATTGATGGACTTGGACATTGGAAGTGGTTGACCGTTTGCTGCTAGACCTTGTTTGGATGTTTGAAAGACATTCTTCCTCGAAGTGTTGGATTAGTATGGAGCTTGGTGACTTCATGTTATTGATGCATGAAGGGAGTTTGTGTGCTTGGAGCAGAGTTGGGTATTTCACCATGATAAAAACATCCCAAAATCAACATGAGAACACAAAATCCCTGGACATGTGAACTCTTGGGTTGAGGGATTGGATATGTAGGTGTGGGAGTCCTTAAGGTGACACATTACCTTGGATATGGATTGTCCTTAAGGAGACACATGACCTAAGAGATGTATTGGAGCTTAGGACCTTTGTAGGATTGTTGGACCTTGGGGAGTAGTGCTCATGCCATGGAGGGCTTGCTTGTTAATCACTGTTACCTTTGATGCTAACACATGTCACATAGAGTAGAGTGCTTCACATGGGTGGACCTAAATGTGTCTTTCAAGTTTTCTTGTAGTGGACTAATTCCACTTGTTATTGTAAAGCCCCTTTACCTCTCATATAAATAGAGGAAGGAGTGAGTTTTTATTATAGTTGATCATGCACTTGTGCATATTCCTTTTCATACTTGGGTTAGGGATGTAAGAGTAGTGCTACTCTCTCTCTTTCTCTCTCATTCAATCTTCTTTTTACTTTATGTGTTTTTGTCTAAAGGTGTTAGGATTTGTTGGAACATTCACTCGAAAAATTCATATATATAAATAAAAAATGAAACCCATGAACACAATCACAACCTATCATATAGTTCTCCATGCTTTTGAAAACCCTAGATAGGGAAAACCAATAGAAACCCTAGCTCCACCAAAGATTCTCCAACAATCTAAAATAACCATGTGAAAAACCTCCAATGTCAGAGTATCTTTGGTGGAGCCACTGTAAACCCTAAGTTATTTTGGAATTGTGTTATTTCAAATTTGACTTGCAGCTTACCACTCCCTTGCATACCTTGTAACTCCCATAAATTATCTTATTTTAAAGATTTGAATTCCAGATTTTCACAAATAAAATGTCCTCAATAAGATAGTTGAACACTTCCATATTCATAGGTGGATCATATTCCAAGAATATATACATTTTTTGTATTGATCAACAATTTTCTCATGAAGAGAAATCACTTCACAAGAGGAAATATATGCACATGGTTCATCACCTCCCAATGCCATAATTTCAATCCCTTCCTATCCCCCATGGGTGAAAACTGTGAGAACAAAATATTGATCAACGGTGTGAAACTGTTTGCTGGAAACTACTAGTCCCAACCCTATTGGGACTTGGTGTATTCTTCCCATATATAGATGTTGTTTTTAAATTTTTGAGCAAAATTATTTAGCTATTCGGCCTTTTCTACCAAGGGAGTCACTGTGTTGCAGGGTGCTCAAGGTGATATGACATGGTAGGATGGCAGGGTGGTTAATGAATTGTATCCATTTAGCTTTAAAACATGTTTCTCTTAGAATATTTTGATAAGAATGGCTCTCTGTTCATGAGGAGTCACATCTGGAATTTCATTGCAAGGGTGAATTTTTCCTAGCTTTGTTCTTGCTAGTTACATCCTCCCCGTTCTGTACTTCATGGATAATTGTGTTTGCAGGTTTTGTGGCTCCCATGATACATATCTGGTGCACTCATCACACACAAGAACTTATTGTTAGTTGTGGGAAAAAGCTATGAAATTCAACACAACAAACTATTCAACTACATCTTATGTGGATTAGGACCTGTGGACAATTCAACCTAAAAAGGTGGTGTGACGGGTGTAGCTGTAGTGGATGCAACTTGCAAAGCCTCATGTGTGGACGATTCAACCTAAAAACATAGTGTGATGGGTGCAACTACAGTGGTTGTAAAGCCTCAGGAGTTGTCTACGGGTTTCCATGACTCATGAGGGATGAATTCACATTCTGTACCCATTTATTTCCATAATTCCCTCATTAAGTACTAGTTTAAGACTCAAGACTATGTTCTCTAGTGATAAACATCAACTCAGAAAGTTGCATATGATATCTCCTTGTCCTTGACACAAGTATTTAACTCCTAACCTTGTACTTGTTCCCTGACTCAAAATTTGTCTAATATGATATAAAATGTTAAGTCATGTTGAATATGGAATTTATTACTATAATTTTTAAAATTTAGAACCATATCTTCATAGTTGCAATTTGATTTTCTGCAAGATTTTTGCAATAATATTTTCATAGTTGCAATCTGATTTTTTGCAAGGTTTTTGTAATAATATCTTCATAGTTGCAATTAGATTTTCTGTAAGATTTTCGTCATAATATCTTCATAGTTGCAATATGATTTTCTGCAAGATTTATGTTAAAATATGACCTTGGTAATTTTAGTGTCTTTTCATATGTTTGAGAGAATAAGTAAAATGCTTTAAATTCTAAAACAACCAATCAAAAATTCTGCCATATTTGTAAATATAATAGTTGGTTAACGAGAACCTTATCATTTTCTTTCTTGGATTCATGTTTTTCATCTTTTCAAGGATTAAATTAGTAAGGCATTAAAAATTTAATTATGGTTTTCATTGTTGGCTCATGTTATTTGGGACATGCAAGTCACATTGTACCATCATACTCACAATAAATCTTAAATGATGAAGTGGCTAATCAAGCCTTTTAAAGGTTCAAGTCACAAAGTGTCAGATGGACACTACGTAGGGGTGCATTTGGAGATGACAATGTAAGTTGGCATGTGCCCTCTAATGCCACGGTAATCCCTAATTCATCAGAGTGTATTGTATTTTAAACTTCAATATTCTATCTGTTAGCTCTAACAAATTTAGCGTCATGCTAGTGTTTAATTTGAAACTGTATTTTAGTGGAAAATTTCACTTTTTTTTGGTGGAATAGTTCATAATTTATTCTGATCTTTTTTTGCAAGTGTAGTAGTTAGGATGATAAATGTGTGTTTTACTTCAGAGGGTTCTCAGTTATTTCTAGATATGCTTTTCATCATTTTCTTTGAATACTTCTTTAGTGCTTTACCTTCATATTTTATCCCCCACACAATTTCTCTTGAGGTCCATGTTGTTATGTTTATTCGCTATTTTTGTGGAAACTTTTTCCTAAGGTTCTGCAAGGTAAATATAAATGTAAAAAATAGTATTTTACATATTGATATTTGTTCAAGACATTGTTGTGTGATACTTGAATTTCATAAATCTAGATTTCTATTTCGTTATCTATATCAATGTATAATAAAAGGTTCATGGATTGTTGATATTTCTCAAACTGTGGAGTTTTTCCTTTCCTATTTCATGTTCCTTTATATTGTTATGTTGTTATTCAAATTTCTAGTTGTGCTTTCCAGTTATTCTCCTACATAGTACACGATTTGATAGATTATATCAAAAGTCTTACCAATATGATAACATTGATTGTTGTATGTGGACATTTTTGTTCAGGATGGTCCATTACAAAATCAAGATGAGGAGCTGGATCATGCAATTGCACTTTCTCTTTCTGAAGAACCAACCAAACCAGATGGTATATGATGGAAATTTCATTTTTTACAGTTACTTTTAGTTTAATTATATAATTTAGCTCGATGCTTTTCATATATTCAACTAAACTTTTGTTGCTTAACAAGACTACATTTCCATGTTTTAGTGAAACTGTTTATGGTTTGATACTCTCATACAACCTTTATCAAGTTACATGCACCCTCATTAGAAAAAAAAATAGAATTTTTCTTGCCATGACTATCTTTCTTTGTCATTGTTGACTTAAGAAAGTCTTTTAGCTAAGAAACTAGTTTCACGGTTATGGCATAGCTTGTCATATAAATTGAACAGAAGTTATATCCAAAATGTTAACTTGTAAACTACTTAGCTAGTTTTAGGCTTTCCATTTAAAATCTACTTCAGTTTGAACTTTGAACGAGCTGTTCCATAGACTTGAATAAAGAGATTTTGATGTAAGGATTAAAAATTAGCCCATAAGGCCTTCTCAGTTATTCATTTATTTTATCTGAATATAACATTTACTACTAAATTATAACCACTTGGCACAAATACGTGAAAGATCAAGATCATACATTGTAGAGTGTCGTAGAATAAAAATATGAGCAAGGACACTGAATTCTTTTAGTTTTCCTGGTTCTTATTCATTTGGTGTATCTTTGCACCTTTAGGGGCAATTGCTAGTTTAAAGTATAATTCTTTAAAGGGTTCTAGCTCAATGGAAGAGCACCTGCTTTATAAGAAGGCGGTTGGTGGTTCGATTCCATCGTGCCCTGATATTCATAGGGAATGACAAAGATCAATTTTTGGTGACGGATGCTCTTTTTTCCATCACGAATGAGCTTATGGTGACATTTTTCGACCCTCACCAAAATATGAAATGGTGACGGTCAATGAATGCCACCATATATACACATCAATAATGACAACCATTAAAGGTCTGTCACGATAAATCGTTGTTATTGATATGAAATGGTGAGGGTCACTGTTTGTCATTATAGTCATTATTTGTGATGGACCTTGATGTCCCCAATGAGTTTATGGTGACGGTCAATGAACGTCGCCATATATATACAGCAATAGTGATGGTCATGAAAGTTCCATCACAAAAAAATGTTGCTATTCATATGAAATGGTGACGGTCACTATCTGTCATTATAATTAATATTCGTGACGGATCTTGAATGTCACCACAACACATACTTTCGGTGACGCCACCTTTGGTGACGTTCAATTTTTGGTGACGGAGGCTATTGTCTGTAACCATTTCTCATATGAAATGGTGACGGTCACTATCCGTCACTATAAATCATTATTAGTGATGGACCTTGAATGTCACCACAACACCTATACTTTCAGTGATGCCACCTTTGGTGACGAAGACTCTTTTGACCTTCTCCATTGAACTTATGGTGACCATTTTCGTCCCTCATCAATGTGATTTTTTCTTGTAGTGTTGTCTGGTTGTCTAGGGGATAGTACCTTGTGACTTACCCGGTTATGTGTTCTGCTGGCTCCCCAAATGGGTAGCACTCGTCTTCCCTCTGGGTGTTTTGGGAGGAGTGATGTGTGGTGACGGTGAGGGGGTTTCCATAGGTGTGGTTTTGGGTGACCCTTGGGGGTTCCCAACTAAAGAAGCCCCAATAAAGGATGAACCAATAAGGGTGGCCATGTGTTGTCTTTCATGCATGAATGGTGAAAGACCTGGATCTCCTCCTTGTAATGGGGGGAAGTCAAAAAAAGTTATAGATTGACGAGGTCCCGTTAGGTCTGTTATGGTCCCATTCTAATTTTGGAAATATTTTTTAATTTTATTGAGAGGAGAGAGATTATTATCAAAGATAAATGTGATCACATACATAAAACAAAGTGAAAAATAAAAGGTAAATTTCTCCTTTAGATAGTCATGTGTGATCAGTCAATCAAAAAATGGTTTTGGTTGTTTTGCGTATGATACTCAAATATCCTAGAAGACCTAATTGTCCTCACACTCTCAAATGTAACTAGAAATTTCAAATATATATTATGGTGGGTACTGGGGCTAACGTCTCAAAATAACTGGCAACACTTTCTAGTGGCTGATGAATCAACCAATGTAATGAAAAGAGGATCTAGTGTTGCATGCATCGTCACCTATAAGGAAGGATTCCCTAGAATTGGCCACTAAAGTACTGTCATCCCATGTGAGAATTCGAGTCTTGAGCTTCTCAGTATTTAAGTACCAGTACTGAGCACTAAATGGGTCAAGGAGCCCAAAATGGTACCGTACGCACTGAGCCTAAGCTTAACTCCCTCTGAATCGGGTCTCTGCGGTGCTGGGGAATTATTTTTCGTGGGCGGATAGACATATTTAAAGCTCCCTAAATAGTGAAATTCTATGTTTCAAGAAAGTAAAATGAACATGGAGGCTTATTGGATGCCTACCCCCAATGGTCCTAACCTAAACTATTAATTATTTTGTGACCCCTGTGGGGAGATTTCAATGAGTTCAAATAATTGTTAGTTTTAAGAAGTCATACTTTGCTTATGGTGTGCCTTAGTGAAGGCACGGTAAGAAGAGGAAACAAAATCCTAACTTACTGAATATTTGTGAGTGTGATGAAGTGTACAATAATGATGTTATATCATGTGGATATGCCACGATCATTTACACTTTCAACTAATTAAACTATGTTTGATGTTCCCTTCAAAAAGTAAACAATGCATGGATAATGGGCCGCTTACAATTTTTCCTACTTAGACTAGTTGTTCCACTAGAGGGAGATGGAAAAATATAAAAATAAAGAATTCATATGCATTCCCGAGATCCCCAAGAGGTGGAAGGGCAGCAGAGACTACTTGCCTTCTTAGATACCTTGATCCTAGTCCTGAATCCTAATGCAAAATTGAAACTAAACTTAATGAAAAATTTGGAAAAATTGGAAAATAGCTAAAGATGCATGGATATGGGCCACGTAATTCCTGCTAATTACCTATGTTTTTGGTTTCTATTATCACTAAGTTCATTCATATAGCATGGGTATATTTTTAAAACAACTTACTTTCCTCCTAATTAAACAATGTGAATTTCTGATAATAAACTAAAAAATAGAACTATGCAATAGATAAGCTAATTTTTTGATGAAAACATGTCTTAACAGTCATTAAACACCATAAAAATTTTATGGCATATTTATTTTGGGCTCCCAACCACTTTATACTTGAAAAAAATGGATAAAATTAATGAAAAAATGGCTCGCTGGTTTCTGCACAGGTTATTTCTACACAGGCATCCAGACCTGCAAATCTGTCTGAGCTGAATGCGCATAGTTTTACTATGCATGGAAATTTTGCATTTCCTAAACTGAATCTCTTCACAGAGGGTGAATGAGAGAAGATGAGGAAGAGGAGAGCTAGTCCTGTAGCAATCCTGAGTAGAAAAGAGGTTCTGCATAACAACAACCACTTAGATTAATAGGAAAAATAAGTGGAGTCACCAATCCTATATTGATGTGTTTCATACAACGGTGTATGAAATGCACTTATATGAAATGCACTTATGCTTGGTAGGGGTGATTTCTAACCTACAAGCAATGTCATAGGAAAAAAATGGGTTGTTAGATTGTTAGTGAAGCATCATAACATGTAGAAAAACTAGTTATAAAATATAGCATACTACAAAGAGGCGGAAACAAGAAACAAAAAATACAAATATAACATAAGCTCAATATCGAGTAAATGAACTAATAATACCAATGGAGAACAAATCCCATTTTATTATCTGTTGGTGGTAAAAAAGAGGTCGGATGTGTTAGAGTCAGCCCTTGCTGCCCTCCGTCAGTGATCATTTCGTCTTTTGAATTTTCATTATTAGGTGTCTCACTTGTTACACTTCTTTGCATATCACTAGGATCATGCCATGAACTGACGAAGGGTTGTGTCATCTTGTGTTTCCTCATATTACACCTGCAGCGCTATTTTAAAAAAATTTTCTCAAAAAATTATTCATAGTTATTATCATGATACATGAGGTCATTAAAATTGTCAATAAGTGTCCTAGGTCTTGGTGTATAGGGTTTCTGAGTCATTTATACACTAGTCATCAAGCCTGCAAGGTGAGGAAAGTCCAGCACTTGTGATTTCTATTTTATTATCATCGTCATTTTCTTAAAAATACATTTCTAGTCCAAAACTCTGTTTTGGAACTAGAAATTTGTCATTATCATTTTATAATAAATTTGTAATTGTTCCGCATGAAGACATTGTAGAAGCATACCCCTGGTCTTTCCTCTAGCTAAGACAGTCATATCCCTGCAAAAAGACAATAAAATCATCAGTATCGACCTCAGAGAAGCCAAAGCAAAGTTTGTATTTAAAAGCCAAAGTGAAAATTACAAAAACATTTGTAATGTGGGTTTAAAGTTAGATTTGAAATGAAATCTGATTGGGAAGATATTTGTGAAGTGTATAAAGGCCAAACAAGTTCATTTGAACCGATTTCATCGCTCCCAAAATGTATTTGCAAGATTGAAGGCCGATTTTGGATTTTTGGAAGGCGTGGACAGTGTTTTAGGGCTGCGCGACCCAACTTGAGCCTGCGCGACCCACCTGGGCTGCGCGACCCAAACTAAGCCTGCGCGACCCACGCAGAGATTGCAGCGTTTGTTTTGTTGCAGATGTTCGGAAACAGTTTCTATAATGCTGACAGATGAGTTTGTCTCTCCAATGCGGTTTGCACATATATATTCGGAAAAGATTGTTCATATGCCACATTGTTATTTTGTTAATAAATTATAAACAAGAATATCGAAGTTAGTCTCTCTGCAGACGCTGAAAGGGGTTCTCGTGTCCATGAGCAAAAAGGGAGCCAACGCCTTGCAATTGAGAGATCTCAAAGGATTGACACTTGTGCAACACTTATCATTAATAATTGATTATTGTGGTAATGCAACCAGGACCGGCTATTAAAGTGGAAAAGCCTTGAAATTGTTCATCTTCGTCGTTGCAGTCGCTAATTGAACGGATCTCTCCCAACTTCGTAATCCCAAGGAGTTCAAGTCACACAACTGTCAAAGCTGGGATTACTGTGAGGTGATGGGAGGCCTAGAAAACATTCCGAAGCTCAGAGTACTAGACTCGTCAAAAAATGATAAGTGTGTTAGCTTTCCAGAGGAGTTTGGAAAACGTTGGGCATTTCCTGAATTGCAGCAGCTCATTATAGAAGAATTCAAAGATTTGAAAATATTTCCCGCATTAGATGTTAATGCAATGGCAAAGTTGAAGTATTTGCGTATCAAAGGTTGCCCCCAGTTGGTAAACAAGCCTGAACGATCTGAGACGTTGGAAAGTGTTGAAGAAGAAGAGAAGTTGGAGCAGTACGGTTGACATGTCCTCTGTTTGATACTGCTCGATGGGTGCGGAATTTGGATAGGGCATATTATAAGATGTGGAACTTATACTGCTCGGGGAAGCATCCACAGCCCTTCAAAGTTACTGAGAATGATACTGAATGTCCTTATGATCATTAGTTTGTTAATCAGTTAGTTAGAAAGGCGATTTAGGAAGCCGTATGGCGCGAAATAATGGCCAGCAGAAAATTTTAAAACCGCGTGAGTTTGGTTTTAATTGAGAAACTCAAATGAAAAAATGATGAATTAAAGAGGCATGCCATGGAAACTATTTTGGAGTTTGAAACTGAAAGACAAAATTAGAATGAAGATATCGACCACAACAGAAAAATAGGATTCGATTCCTGTTTCCAGACTTTATTCAACGGGATCTGCACTCCATGTGTCGGCCATCAGAGGATTTTTAGAGGAACGCTGTTTTATTTGAAACACTCTTTTCTATTGTTGTAACTGCAGGTGAAACAGTGCCCCTGTTTTGGGGTCGATTTGTTTTTTCTAGAATAGTTTATTTAATGTATTAAAACAATCAGATCAGGGGGAGAGTGCAGAGAGTTGAGGGTAGGAGAGAGAACAGAGCTTCCATTGTACTGTCTTTGACAGAGAGTTTAATGAAAATACCCAGCGCTGGCTTCTGAGATTCCTGTGGTTTGAAATTTAGCATTTGTGTCCTCTTTTGTTTCATATGTAGCCTGTTATGTATTCATGTCATTTCATGATCATTGCCAATTGAACAAATGAAGTGTTAAGGTAGAATTCATATTTGTTATGCTCTGCCTTTAAGTTTGTTCATATTTAATGTTTTCTTCTGTTCGACAAGGATTCATCCTCTATGCCCTTGCCGGCTCCTCAACAGTCTTACCATTTCATTTAATCTCAAGTTTGATGTTAAATTTTCCTGCCTACCTTGCCTCAGGAGACAATCTGTGTTTTTTATTACATTTCTCTGTTCAAGCTGTTCTTTGCCTCACACCGTCCAGAAACCCCAACATTTATTAAAAAACTCATCCATATCACTTTACTAGCCTAAGATTAGCATTCCTTATCGGTCATCTCAGCCCCTTGAAGATCCTTTTGCTGAGTTTGACCCGGAGAGAGCCCTCTCCTGTCCTCGTAGGGCTAGCTACGAGGCTAAGGTTGGTTTGATGTTGCCTCGAGCCTCGCCTCTTTCAGCCTGTGGTAGAATCGAGCGCTAACATAGTGGCGACCATACTGGGGAAGATGGTTTGCTGTTGATTTGACAGTCGACTTGTAGATTGTCTTGCCCCAGTGCAGGAAATCAAAGTTGCAGATCTGATGCTGATGGTGGACAGCAGTCAGACACATATGAAGGCTGAAACTTTCACCTGGCGACTCCAGCTCGATCCAGAGATTCCAATGCTCGCTGATCCACTCATGCAATGGTAGGGTATGTGGCAAACCCTGCACTTTCTGAAGCTGTAGAAGATGTTAGAAATTTGTTAGCGGATTATGAAATTAATGAAGAATTTGTCAGAGTCTTGCTTCGATGTTTGAAATCTCCAAAGTTTCCTCTTGAAACTAAAACTAGGTTCTGTGAGTTAATTGTTGAAAAGTTTGAAAAGGAGATTCAATGTTTAGATGAGCAGATTCAGTCATATGATTTCCAAGACCCTAAAAAGTTTTTGGAAATCCTTCCTCATTCGAAACAAGATATCATAGAATGGCCTACAGTTGTTTACATTGACAGTGTGCAGCTGGAAGTATGCATCACAGAGTTGGGGCAGCCAACAGAGTCCAGCTTCCGTGATCCTATTGCGGGATACATGGACACATTTTTCAGTTTGATTGATAGATCAGGCTGTATTTTCCGTGACCAGGCTCAGTACGTGCATGAAGGGCTGTCAGCAATTGCATCTGTGATCTGGTTGAAGCAGTCTCAAGCGGCATCAGTTTCAGGTTTACTTGAATGGTTAACCTGGCATTTCAGTATTACCTGATCTATTGTTTTTGCAGCAGAGTAGGGTAGATTTTGTAAATAAATAAGCAGCCAAAAGGGCAGCATCTTGTTCCAGTTTCATTGCAGTTCTAGTTTGAGGTTTGCCAAGTCAGTTTTTCAAAACATTTCAGTCAGTTTTCAGTTAATAAGTTGATCATGATTCCATAGCCCAATGGATGGAGGCACTGTCTGCTCTCCCAAAGCTCTGCGGTTCTTGGCACCTCCAAGAAGCGGCAGCTGCCATCCCCATTGGAGCCAATGTTAGACTCCGTCTTCTCAAGTCCTTTGTCAGAGTCCAATTCAGATAGGTAGCTGTCAAAGTCTCAGTTCAATATACGGGCCAATGCCAAAAAGCTTTCACCCACTGCTACTTAGATGTTTGCACAACTTGTTTTCAGAATGTTTCAATAACACTTGCAGGCTAGGAGAAGGACCAGTAGCTGTTTATATCAGGAATGCCGTCAATAAGAAATTGATTCTTCTTCAAAACCCTGTTTTGAAGAAGAAGTCATCAAATATGTTTTTATGATGAATATGTAATTTGTCAAAATGCTGCAAATTTTCTAGCTCTTCAAAAGGCAGCCTTGTTTCAGCAGCCAGCTCTATACCCTGTGAGACAAACAGAAATCCAATCAGTCAGTTGATCAGAGACAGCATTCCGGAATTGTGTTTGAGCGCCCAGATCGACTCCAGTTGCCTTCAAAGCAGGTTTTCTTCAATCACTTGGGGTTTGCAAACGTTTTTGTGTCATCATACATGGTTCTAATATGCTAATGAAGGATTTAAAACCCCGTTGTTATGAGATTATTGTTTTCAGGGTTAAAATGAAAATAAATGGTGTAAAAATGGGTTTGATGTCTGAAACAGTGATATGGTCAGCCTTTCATAAAACATGAAAATCAAATATGCTCTCATACCCATAATATCTCTGTCACCATTGTTATTGTATGCCTTATCAAACCTTTGAGTCACATCTCTCATGTTTGTAATGAATCGCTTTGCCCAAGGTTAGCATTTGCTCATGTCTTTGTTTGCCCAATGTTAGCATTGTTTCAAATGGATCATTGAAACCATTTATGGTCATAACTCGCAGACAAACATATCACTGTCAATACCATGCTCTCCTTTGAATGGATGTGTCCAAACTTTTGAAAGGTTGTCTACTCCTATTTTGTCAAAATTTCATTTGCGTTCAAAACAGAGATGCTGCCTGTCAGTCCATTTGAAACAGAGATTTTATCCATAACTTGATTCCTTGATGGTGTTTTGGCGGTGGGATATTAATTGAGTGTTAAACGTACATCCTAATCTTGCTTTCATTGCATTCATATCAGTGTACACATTGCCCAAAAGTTTGATCAGAGATATGTCAGAGGCAGAGTCAGAATATGAGCCAGGGTCAGGCAGTGATTCGGTGGCTGAAGGTAATGTGTCACGGAGTTCCCGCAGAGAAAACAGAAGTGGTGATCATCGCAGAGAGGAGCCTACCTCTTTGGCTCGGTTGCAAGCATGTCCATTAGCTATGGATTGTTTTCGATTCTTGTCATGTTTCAGATTTTGTGAGATGGTTGTACAAACCCGACCTCATCGTGAATTGGCACGTTTGTTTGTTCTTCATTTGCGGGGTGATCGGGTAAACCTTGCTGGGGTTGATTTCATTGTATCGCCTTTGACTATTGCTCAAGCCACTGGCATACCTAACATAGGCGAGGAATGGAGCAAGGGTAAGCAGTTAGAGAAATTTCACTATGAGCCATATGTTAAAACCGGATATGTGGCTTACTTGAGCAGAGTTTTTCCATTCAGATTCTTGAGAGATGAGTATGCACCACTCATGAGGCTCATCATTCAGTATTTCAGTTGTGAAGGCAGGTATGCCCGTCTTTTCTCATATCATGTTCGTTTGCTGATGCACTTCACAAGGGTGCGTATGATGAATATTCCTTATTTCATATACCGCAACATAGAGAAGATGGTTACATTTGTGCAGAAGAAGACGAGCCCAGTGCAGCAGTACAGGAGCATATATCATTTCGCTTTGATCAAAATCTTGGTGTCACATCAGTTGGCAGAGCAGGGCATCACTTGGGAGGACTTCATTTCTAGAGAATTTTTCAGAGTGCCACAGCAGCCTCCCGAGGCAGTTTATGATGCAGGAGAGCCCTCATACCAGCCGGACATGCTTGAGGTTGGGCATATCATTACTCCTTTGGTTCGGACATATCGGCGAGGCCACAGGGCCTTATTTGCAGCGACACGGCGGGTACTATCTCCACGTGAGGTGGAAGGGGTCCTGCTGACTTCATCGACACGGCGAGTACTATCTCCACGTGATGTGGAAAGGGTCTCGCTTTCTTCTCCAGTGAAGGTACAGGTACAAGACAGGGGCAAGAGGCCCATGCATGATGAGGGCCCATCAGGAGGCCGGGACACCGATATGACAGTCATTGATGTTGATACGGGCTCTCCTAGCTCGAAGCCGAGGGAAGTCATCCAGGAGCAAAGGGCCGAGAATGACCAGCTGAAAGACCAATTGCAGAAGGCTCAGTGGGTGATTAACTATTTGGAGCAGCGCAACAAACAGCTCGAGGATGAGCTCACATTTTATGAGGTGCGCCAAATCCGTGAGGACAAGCAGTGGAATCGAAAGAGGCCCGGTGACATGACACCAGCTGACAGAGATACTGTACTCACGCGGGTGAATATACATTTGGAGAAACTATTGGCGAAGGCCAATCGCGACAAAGACATGCTTCGCCACATGAAAGGCCATTACTGGGCTCGCATGCATGTTTACAAAGCGAGGATGAAGATCATGAAGAGGAGGTTGCGCAAGGCACTTCAACGGCGGAAAAGGCCTAATCCACTTCGGATTTTGGCCGAAGCTTCATTGACTGATCAAGACACATGATGGAGGACCTCCGCTCTGAATTTGGGCAAATTCGGAGAAAATTTTGTCATTTCCAAATTTTTGGTTTAAAAAACAGGTTTTGTGGCTAGGTGGGTCGCGCGCTCATGCGCTCGCATTTTTTTGAGACACTTGCTGGAGGAGATATTTACATTTTTGGATTTTTCATGGTCAAATATGCATCCTCTGAAGTCAACTTAGCATTTTGACAAAATCTGGATGGTCAAACAGCTCAAAAACACCATAAAAAACACCTTGCTGCCACCTTTTGCACCAGCAGGAAGTACCTCTGGGAGAATGAAGTTTTGAGGGGTCAAATCAACTCCAAATTCAGAAATTCCACTTGGGTTGGAAATTCCACATCCAGGGCTTTCCAACGAGCTATCATGAGCTCAATTTGGATGTCGGGAGCTACCTCAAAATCAGCCTGCAACATGAGCGACCCACGCAGTTCAGGAGCGACCCACCTTGAGAATTTTTTGAGTTTTTCAGCTGCCAGCTCAGTATTTCGCCTATTTTGGACCAGTTTTGCCTATGGATAGAATTCTTGGGTTTTTATGATGTAAATTCATGTTTTATGTGTAACTTTGGCTTGTTTTTATCTCTTCTAGAAGATTCACTCTCAAATGAGTAAAAAATCATGTAATGGATCAGTTTCCACTCTTTTAGAGGCAAGTTGTTAGCCGCCTAGATTGTAGTTCCATGATTAGAATTGGTTGAAACTGATCCCTGAAGAGGGAATTCGACCCCTAGAGGTGGGGAAAGGGGTTAGAGTGATCTATATATTGTAATTTCTGAGGCATTCTACAGGTTGGACTCTTGGGATACTTTTGATACTATTGTACATACTTTTCATATTTTGGCCAAGGAAAGATCAGGGGTTTTGCGGCACTTGTTGGGATCCTTGTGGTGTTCTGTTCTTGATGATGTTTCTCCTTTGTTTACTGTAAGTTTCTTCATGTTTGATGTTGCCATCCTTTCATTATGCTTCTGAACTAAGTTTGAATGAGTGATTAAGGTTGAATCCATTGTTTACAGTGCTTAGCCTTTGAATTCAGTTAGTTCTATATGTTTTCAGCTGTTTGGAGAGGATCCAAGTTCTTCTTTGCCCTTTTCAGCTCCTCGTCAGTCTAATCTATCCATAAAATCCAATTCGAAGCATCAAGATCATCACCTACCTCGCCCCAGCTTGAACTCTCTGCAAAGGTCTGACCTTATCCCCGGACCCAAAATCTTGTTTTCCCATTACTCCAGCGAAAACCCAAAAAACCAAAAACAAACACACCTATCTCTTTACTAGCCTAAAATCAGTTCTTATTGTAAGTCATCTCGCATCCTATTGCTTATTTTCTCGAGATTGACGGAGAGAGCCCTCTCCTGTCCTCGTAGGGCTAGCTACGAGGCTGAGCGTGGTTTGATGTAGCCTTGAGTTTTACTTCATTTCAGCCTGAGGTAGATTTGAGTGCCTGAGGTTGGTTGGTTTGAGATTGTAAAGTTAAGTTTATCAGTCTTCTTGTTTAAAGTCATGTCAGTTTGAGTCTAGTCAGTTTTGGTCAAAATTGCAGTCTATCATTAGTCAAATCTGCAGTCAATAAAAGTATTCAAAGTTTGTCTTGTTAAGTTGAAATAATGATTCCATCGCCCAATGGATGAGAGGCACTGTCTGACTCCCCCAGAGATCTGCCGTTCTTGGCATCTCCATGGAGCCACCATCCCCATTGGAGCCAATGTTAGAGTCAGCCCTTGCTGCCCTCCGTCAGTGATCATTTCGTCTTTTGCATTTTCATTATTAGGTGTCTCACTTGTTTCACTTCTTTGCATATCACTAGGATCATGCCACGAACTGACGAAGGGTTGTGTCATCTTATGTTTCCTCATACTATACCTGCAGCGCTATTTTAAAAAAATTTCCTCAAAAAATTATTCATAGTTATTGCCATGATATATGAGGTCATTAAAATGTCAATAAGTGTCCTAGGTCTTGGTGTCTAGGGTTTTTTGAGTCATTTATACACTAGTCATAAAGCCTGCAAGGTGAGGAGAGTCCAGTACTTGGATTTCTATTTTTATTATCATCAGCATTTTAAAAAAAAAATACATTTCTAGTCCAAAACTCTGTTTTGGAACTAGAAATTTGTCATTATCATTTTGTAATAAATTTGTAATTGTTCCACCATGAAGACATTGTAGAAGCAGACCCCTGGTCTTTCCTCTAGCTAAGACAGCCATATCCCTGCAAAAAGACAATAAAATCATCAGTATCGACCTCAGAGAAGCCAAAGCAAAGTTTGTATTTAAAAAGCCAAAGTGAAAATTACAAAATCATTTGTAATGTGGGTTTAAAGTTGGATTTGAAATGAAATCTGATTGGGAAGGTATTTGTGAAGTGTATAAAGGCCAAACAAGTTCATTTGAACCGATTTCATCGCTACCAAAACGTATTTGCAAGATTAGAGGCGGGATTTTGGATTTTTGAAGGCGTGGGCGATGTTTTTGAAACACGCGTTAACTTTGAGCACCAACGACCCACAGTGCGCGACCCAGCGCCAAGCTGCCGCGACCACGCAGAATTGCGGCGTTTGTTTTGGTACGGATGTTTCGACCGGTTTCTGTCTTTGACGGGAGATGAGTTTGTCTCTCCGATGCGGTTTGTACTGTATATATTCGGAAAAGATTGTTCATATGCCACATTGTTATTTTGTTAATAATTATAAACAGGAATATCGAAGTTAGTCTCTCTGCAGACGCTGAAAGGGGTTCTCGTGTCCATGAGCAAAAAGGGAGCCAACGCCTTGCAATTGAGAGATCTCAAAGGATTGACACTCGTGCAACACTTATCATTAATAATTGATTATTGTGGTAATGCAACAAGGACCGACTATTAAAGTGGAAAAGCCTTGAAATTGTTCATCTTCGTCGTTGCAGGTTGCCAATTGAATGGATCTCCCAACTTCAGAATCCCAAGGAGCTCAAGTCACACAGTTGTCAAAGCTTGGATTACGGAGGCGTATGGAGGCCTAGAAAACATTCCGAAGCTCAGAGTGCTACACTCGTCAAAAAATGATAAGTGTGTTAGCTTTCCAGAGGAGTTTGGAAAACGTGGGGCATTTCCTGAATTGCAGCAGCTCATTATAGAAGAATTAAAAAATTTGAAAATATTTCCCGCATTAGATGTTAGTACAATGGCAAAGTTGAAATATTTGCGTATCAAAGGTTGCCTCCAGTTGGTAAACAAGCCCGAATGATCTGAGACGTTGGAAAGTGTCGAAGAAGAAGAGAAGTAGGAGTAGTACGGTTGACATGTCCTCTGTTTGATACTGCTCGATGGGTGCGGAATTTGGATAAGGCATATTATAAGATGTGGAACTTATACTGCTCGGGGAAGCATCCACAGCCCTTCGAAATTACTGAGAATGATACTGAATGTCCTTATGATCATTAGTTTGTTAATCAAGTTAGTTAGAAAGGTTTTCATTTAGGAAGCCAGATGGCGCGAAATAATGGCCAGGCAGGAAAATTTTAAAACCGCGTGAGTTTGGTTTTAATTGAGAAACTCAAATGAAAATGATGAATTAAAGAGGCATGCCATATGGAAACTATTTTGGAGTTTGAAACTGAAAGACAAAATTAGAATGAAGATATCGACCACAACAGAAAAATAGGATTCGATTCCTATTTCCAGACTTCATTCAACGGGATCTGCGCTCCATGTGTCGGCCATCAGAGGATTTTTAGAAGAACTCTGTTTTATTTGAAACGGTCTTTTCTATTGTTGTAATTTCAGGTGAAACAGTGCCCCTGTTTTGGGGTCGATTTGTTTTTTCTAGAATAGTTTATTCAATGTATTAAAACAATCAGATCAGGGGGAGAGTGCAGAGAGTTGAGGGTAGGAGAGAGAACAGAGCTTCCATTGTACTGTCTTTGACAGAGAGTTTAATGAAAATACCCAGCGCTGGCTTCTGAGATTCCTGTGGTTTGAAATTTAGCATTTGTGTCCTCTTTTGTTTCATATGTAGCCTGTTATGTATTCATGTCATTTCATGATCATTGCCAATTGAACAAATGAAGTGTTAAGGTAGAATTCATATTTGTTATGCTCTGCCTTTAAGTTTGTTCATATTTAATGTTTTCTTCTGTTCGACAAGGATTCATCCTCTATGCCCTTTCCGGCTCCTCAACAGTCTTACCATTTCATTTAATCTCAAGTTTGATGTTAAATTTTCCTGCCTACCTTGCCTCAGGAGACAATCTGTGTTTTTTATTACATTTCTCTGTTCAAGCTGTTCTTTGCCTCACACCGTCCAGAAACCCCAACATTTATTAAAAAACTCATCCATATCACTTTACTAGCCTAAGATTAGCATTCCTTATCGGTCATCTCAGCCCCTTGAAGATCCTTTTGCTGAGTTTGACCCGGAGAGAGCCCTCTCCTGTCCTCGTAGGGCTAGCTACGAGGCTAAGGTTGGTTTGATGTTGCCTCGAGCCTCACCTCTTTTAGCCTGTGGCAGAATCGAGCGCTAACAGAATGGTAAAACACTCACAGTGAGTCCTTATAACTATGGAGCTATAATAATCAAAGCAAGGATGGATCTCCCCTTAAATTTTTTGCAAGCCTCTCTCTTCTCCTCAAATGAGTGATTGGAGAATGGAAAACTGATGTACTTCTCCTTTGGGATTGAGATGTTAGACATCCAAAAAATGAATACCTTCACTCCTTTGTTGCTTGGAAAACACACTGCTGGTTTTGTCATGGGAAATTTTTCCATCATAACAATGTGCTCTAAATTGTTCTTCTCATGGTGGTGTT
This sequence comes from Pinus albicaulis, assembly GCA_034641835.2. Classification (NCBI taxonomy): domain Eukaryota; kingdom Viridiplantae; phylum Streptophyta; class Pinopsida; order Pinales; family Pinaceae; genus Pinus; species Pinus albicaulis. Next base: position 901,757,357 of record CM076571.1, on the reverse strand, counting down.
TTATAGGAAAAATTCAAATTTGCTTCCCCCTCTTGGTACAATTGTGGATAGTGACCCAAGAGTGGTGGTTTATTCCATTGTGTGTTCACATGAGGTCTCAAGGTGGTTCTAGGTGGTTGTCCTTGGGCGGCCTCAAGTGGAAAATCATTTTCTTGAAGTGTTTTAAGTGGTCCCGTATGGTGACCTTCCACCATACCTAGGACGACGTGGCTTATTGAGCGATATTCATGGAGAATTGTGCTACCATTGAATAAAAGGGTGTGCAGAGCACATTGTGCCAGTGTATTTTGTATGTGACTTAATAACTTTTCCTTTTAAACTTAGAGAAAGTTAAAATTTCCTGATTCTGTAATGTTTTTCCACCCTGTAAATCCTTTTGATTGACATTTCATGATGTCCTTTTATTGTCTGATTTTCCAATGATAACAAGGTCCTTGATGGGCATAAGGCCCTTGTTGCACGTTGGGTCCTAGTTTTTGTTGTTGGTACTGCCCATGTTGGAAAGTTTGGTATTGAATATTAGTTCTAAGAGAGTATGTTCTAGCTTTCCCAAAATGATGGTTAGGACCATATGGAATTTTAGGACCAGCCTCTGGATTAATCGCAACACCCAACAATGGATTTTGTGGTTGCTGGACACATTTTTGTTGGAATTTTAGTTGTTTAACATATTGATGTTGTACGTTTGTTTATGAAATATAATTTTGTTGGATTTACAGTTGTTGAACCTAGGATAATTGAACACGAGGTTGTTGAACATGGGGTTGTTGGTAGACAAGTTCAGTTGAATATGGGTGACAAATTTTTAAAGAGGTACACATGACATAAATTGTTTGGGATGAAACCAAACTTATACCAAGACTAGATATGGGTTGTCCCGCCCCCGATACAATCCAATAGTTCAAAATTGCCCCACTCGAAATCGGGGGTTTGTATAAGGGGTGCGATTTCCCCCAAGGAATAGATGAAACCATAGCTTTTCCACTTAAAGGTGGAATAGAAGTGATGGTATATACGGAAAAAGGTGTAAATGATCCAAGAATAACAAACATTTGACCTACATAAACTGTAGGTTTAGTGGAAGGTTGTGAAATTGTGGCTATGTCGGAAATAAAAAAGCCACAAGTTGGAATAATTCCAGGCTTCCATATAGGATGATGAAAAATGTACGTGACCCTAGCAGATTCAGAGACAAGGTTCTCGAGAGAAGTGTAACCAGGTGGAAGAAAAGACACAACATGGCTAGAGGATACAGTCATTCAACTTCCCAGATCATGAGAAGAAAAAAAATAATGAAAACCTTCCAGAGGGAACATGGACTTGATTTCCACTTCTAGGGTTTGGGTCGCAAATTTTTTCATAGGAATACCTTAAGGAGTGCTAAAAAATGGAGCATATTTGGCATTTCATGCCATGAGTGCTAGAAACCACTGCTGAATAGTGGTTCGAGGTGAAACAAGAGAAGCACGAAAAGGAACTTTGGGATTTTCAAAAGGAATACACGGATTCTCTACAGATGCCATGAAAGGATCGTAGGGCATATTAAGAAAATACCACAAATTGTGTAGCAATTTTGAGACTTTTTGGCTCAAATGACGAAAGAAATTCATGCAGCGGTCGTGGAGAAGAGAGTGGTTGGATGCTTGGGACAATTCCAAGTTCAAAACCTTGAGCCTCAAGAGAACCATGTGGAAAATGTGGAATCTTAGGTTGTGGCCCTTGAGATTCAGCCATGATGACCTTTTTACAAGATGAAGGAAAGGACAGATAAATTATTTTTGAGCTATTAAAATTTTCAATTAACAAGTGATAACGAGGCAAAAGAGTACTGCACGGGTAGGATTTTTTTTTGGATAGTAAATTTTAGAATCAAACAAAATAAATAAAAAAGGATTACCTAGTCAAAATGGATTACCAAGTATCAATGAATTTCAATATACACCTTGGACAACCAATGACTTGATGTATGGCAACCAATCTCCCCTAATTTTGTGTTCACCATATCACGTCTACAAGACAGCTCACTCGATTACCTATGGCAAGTTTGCAACCTGTTGGTGTATCCCAAAATATACGTGATAGTATGTGGTAGCTCAGTCTGTAGTAGCAATGTATAATGTGTAACCGTTCGATGAAATCATCCACATATACTTACCATAAATAGAACATAGTCCTATATAATTCCATACGTGGGACATGCTATCACCCCTAGAATTAAATGCAGGTTATTAGCGATAACTACTATGGAACACGTCTCTAGCCTAGAGCTATATATATTTTCATTAATTCCAAATTCTCCTTAGGTTAATTGAGGATCAATTTAATGTTTATATGAAATTAAGTTCCAATTTTGGGCCCAAAACAATGTGACCTAAATTCCTAGGATGGAGCTAAATGAGAAAAATATTCTTTTGGTTTTAGTGAAAGCTAAACTAATAAGGGAATAGATAGAAGAGAGTGATATGTCAAAAAAATGCAACAAGAAAAATGCCCCCAAATTAGCTTTCACCCTCACTTTTCAAAATGAAAATTCTAGAAAGTAAAATGATTTTACTTTCACTATCCTTAATGCAACTTATTCAGAAGTAAAATGATTTATACTTTCACTAAGATGCACTTAAATCAATTTTTGATTTTCTCTTTGAATGAAAAAATGAAATTGATGCAATTAATGGAATTTAAAATCTTTCACTTATTGAAAAATTTTAATCTATTTCCAATAAGAATTTTCAAAAAATAGCCTTTCAATGCAGGTGATCTTACGCATTTAATGAAAAGTAATTCTTCAAATGAAAAATAAACATATGCAAAACCCAATTTATTTAAATAAGGACAAAGTTCACTACTGTACTATAGCATAGAATTAGTATTTCCTTATCGATACAAGCACTAAACATATATTTTAATTGAATTGCAACAACAAGACTCAACAAAAAAAAAAAATTACTACTTAAATCATAAGAATAATTTTTTCTTTCCAAAGATACTGCAAGCACTGAAAGAAAGAAAAACGATAATCAGAGAAAAGAAAACATTTCAAGGATCAAGGCACACTAAGGTTTTTCCATAAGATACCTAAAAAATATTTATTTTCTAAGACTTGCACGGCCCACCAGTTGACACCAATGTTCTGCAGCACAACTGGTCCAACAAAATATGACGCTGGTAGTGTGAATGTATATATTAAAAAGCACACTGAGAAAGGAAAAGAGGGATAAAACAAGGAATATATGAGGAAAAAATTTAGACTCTATAATTTAGATACTTCGAGCGATAATACAAGCTAAAAATCAAGGCAAACAAGTGGTCGTTCAGTGGTTTCCCAAACTAAGAATGAACACACAACATAAGAAGAGGGTGAAACAGGTGTAAAATCCCTTGTGGAGTTTCCAATTTGTTACGGAGGAAAATCTCTTATTTAGAAATATGCAATCCCTCTAGCCAAATGAGTGGGTCTAATAACAACCGTGAAAAATAATACAAGATTTTCTAGTTTAAAATTGGAGTAATACAAGACAGGTAGATGGCCTACCTCACTCCTTATGTAGACATTTCCTCGATGTTGATATTGATCCTTTCAGTTTCAAGATCATTCCATGTTATTCCTTTTACATCTAAATATATGTCAAGAAGATCATATGACAAAAGATGAAAGATACATATCATATATATATTTCCAAGAAAACCACATCAGAGATGAAGGAGTGTCATGCTAAAAAAACTAATATTAGCATATTTATGGGAAGAAAAGCATACTTTTTATTATTAAATTAACAAAGGAAGGCTTACAATTGGTGCCTTGATGTTGGAGGCCTCCTTTGCAGTGGAAATCCAAGTCCAAACCTAGCCTTTCAATCTCCTCTCCTTCTTCCTCAAATCAACAACATGTAGGTGAAATCAAGTAGAAGAATGGCAACCAGAAATGACCAACCAAGACTCACAAGCATCACACTCTTTTATAGAAGAGCTCGAGAGGTTATTGGATCCACTAATTAGGGGGAAAGGCCTTATATTAAAGGGGAAAATATTTGGATACAATATCAAGGGTCAAAAAATGGAGTATTTGACCATGTCCTCAACCATCAAGTACTAGAACTTCATTCTCGAGAATTATAGAGGTTGAAGCTTCTGCTCCATTTTTAGAGAACCTACTTGAAGAGGACCAGCGCAACTTTATTGTTGAATTCCCACACTAGTATTGTTTTTGATAGGTTAGGGAAATGGTGACAAGCATGAGGATATTGAGGGAGGAACCATGTCGGGCTTCTAAAGTAAGATTTTTTATAACTTTTGCAGAAAAGCTTCACGGAATTTCTCTTTTAGGTATTTAGGGATATCTGAAGCATGTTATCCATGATGAAAATGTTTATACATCTTTTGTCACTCTGTGACATTTTTTACATAAGTGACACAAAATATGACACTTAGGATAAGGACTAGGGAATGCAACAAAATATTGTATAACAAAGTGGAAGCGGTGTCATAGATAGCAGAGTCGTTTGCCTCACCAGATGGAAATTTCCTCAGAGTGTTCCGCAGATAGAGGTTGCAACATATTTTACCGACGTATTGCACCTATAATTTAGTCATGCAAGAATTTCCATATCATCTCTCCATGAGGTTATCAGAAACTTTGCACAGGAAGAAAAAAGCACTTCGGCCAACCATTCCTATCAAAATTTGATTGTACAAGATCAAGAACCTAAAAGTCACAGAAATCAAAGGAAAAGCGATAGAAAATTTTCATTCACTACTCTATACTTCAATCCATGTGATCCACCAAATGGTTGTAGAGACCACTGTGTGAGGATTAATTTCTAGTGGCTAAGTGGGACATTCGATAGGTCATATGAGGAACTACGGAATAATAGTTATAATAACTCCAAGTCACATGAGCTGGTCAGTTTTTCAGCAACTTCACAAGGGACTCTGCAAAAAAGGGTCACTCTATAAGCAGTACCAATGGAAGGGAAAAATTAGTGCATGGAAAAGGTAGGAGTAAGGTTCTAGGTAATGCAAGGGGGAAGTGAAGACATGAGATGGAAGTGGGCCCGATCGTTTTGAAAGTGGCCTTATAAGTAGATTCAAGGAGGAAATAGAGGATGTAGGAAGAAGAAAAAAAGTGGAGGGATTAAAAAGAGGAGATGATATTGGGGGAATAAAATGTGAAGCAAGAAGAAGATTGAAGGTGAAGAGCAGTAGAAGAAGAAGCCACACAGAAACAAGTCGAGCAACAAGAGAAAAACAAGACACTAGGAGAGGAGAGAAAATGGTTGTAGGACAAGGAACTCTATCAAGATATTGAGGATTTAATTTTGATCCAAGACATGGAGGTGGAAACTAAGCCAGAGAACCAAGATGCCGACTTGATGCCAAGCACACAACAAGTAACCATTCAGTCTCGCCCTCCTCCAATAGACAAATATCCACGCGAGGGAGATGAAATTGTTCCTCTTGACTCTAGTATAAAATGAGGAATTAGTGACTAAGTGACTAAAAAATTTATTCATTTGAAATTTTCCGAGTGAAATACAACCAAAAATAAAAAATCTTAAGTGACCCAACTAAAAAATACTAACATAAACAACTAATTTAGTCCTAGTTAAAAATATATAACTAAATAATAAGAAATATAACTAAAAGTGACTAACATGAATGAGTAATTTAGTATGCAACTAAACTTATGAATTAAGTAACATTATAATAAACCTTTACACACAACTTAAGAAAGCACCAATGTGGTAAAGGGTGCTAAAAACTTCAAATTCACCTTACTCTTCGGATATGAATCCATATTATTAAATTTTTATATACCGTGTATAATGAAATTTAATATATATATATAGTCCGCTTAAAATGATTGTTTATTAAATTAAAATAGAGGGAATGTAAAATATATCGTGACTATACCTATACAGGGATCATGGAACTACAAGAGATCTGAAAATGGTTTGAGGAACTTTCAGTCTTAGTTGTAGTAGGAATCAGTCAAGAATATGAATAATAATATTTAATAGCAATAAATTCCAGCAAAAAAACCTTCTTATAAGGATATTTCAGAGCATTTGACGAAGCAGGGCATACTTGAAGATTTCACACATCCCAATTCCAGAGAGGTTTTACAGGTTTTATTTTTCATTTCTCTATTTCAGTTTCTACTTTAGTTTTGTTTGTGGTATACGGTTTCAAACTACAGACATGCTTGGGAGACTTTTGGATACTTTTATCACTAAAAATGGTACATTTATGCTTCTTCATTCAGTCATTATGTTTCTGAAAGTATGAACTAGTTTGTTTGATTGCGTTTCCTTGTAGTTTTTGAATATCTCAATTACGTAGTTAATCGCTTATTGAAGCTCATATATTTTGTACATAATTATATTCAGTTATGGTACGAGTCTCGGACCGAGGGATCATGGATATTTTTCAAGTTTTCTTTGGATATATTTACGAAATTGATGTTGTTTGAAAAATAATATTTTTTTCCCTTTTTAAGCAAACTTTGAGGTGGCCTCAGTTGTCTTCTCACTGGAAATATGTGTATTTTTCATGAATTCCATCTTAATTCCGTCATAAATCCTCAGAGAATAATTGATGTACTATGGAATTTCTTAAATACAAACCCTTTCCTCTTCCTCATGAATTACACTTGCCACTGATGTCATATGATGCAACGATACCATTTACTTTTTTCCACGTCACTTGTTATGTCTCCAAGATCAATTTATTTTCCTAAATATATTCTCTCATCATGGTTTTTTTATTTAGGACCAGAGGAAATATTTTATACTCACTGAAATGACACCTGTCCCTCACTCACTGAGGCCTTTCTCTTCGTGAAATCAGGTAACTCTGCTAGTATTGAATATGTCCAAGGTTATGCGTAACTCACCTCATCTGCTTCATTGGGACCTTCATCATATTTGTGGGAAGCTATATTGGTTTCTAGGTCAAAACATGTAGATACGAATACTCTACGATGGGATTCTAGAGTTACATATAGATCTTGTTTCCTATATTTTTGTTGATCAACTTTGCATTAATTTTTACTTAGAGCTCGTTCATACATATTCACTCTCTAATTACAGGCCATTGTTTTCTCTTCTTTAAAAAAATTAGTACTTGGAGTGATTTCATACACATTCACTCTCTAATCGGAGGCCAATTTTACCTTCTAGGGAATTTCTCTTTGAGTAGTCTATTTTCTTCATATGCAGACCTGAGACATTCTAGCTTCCTAAGTACTCTCAGTTAACTATTATAATACCTATTAGGACTTCCTCTATGCACGGTATTTATTTTCAATAATAGACAAAAATTCTTCTAGACATGGTACTTTATTCGCTTATGGAATATCTGTTGTACATGATGCTTTATTCACTTTTGGAATTTTTGTTGTACAGGGTACTTTCTTTGCTTCTGGAAGCCTTTGGCACTTGGCTTGAATTTCTGAGACAAAATTTTTATTTTTCAAATTTTGTATATGTAAATTTTTGCATCTTTCTTGTTATGCTCCCTTTCATCTGTTTGATTCTTGCATTCATTTTACAAAAAATAAATCTCATATTTCAATTTAGAAATCTATTTTAGTGCAAATTTCATCTTAATATATAGGGATTAATTTTCAGTTTCAAATTTGGTGTTTTCTTTAGTCATCTAAGGGAATTTTTAATCTAAACATTATTTAGATATCAATTACAATCAAATTAATCCTATTCCTTATTAGATTATGCCCTCAATAACTCTCTTTTTTTTCCTTGATAATACTTAGCAATTTACTGTACTTATGGATTGTGTCATTTTTATCAACATGTTGTTGAAGAGCTTCCTCCAATAATTTTCTTTCACTGAATAGCTTATGCTTCTGCTTTTTTCCACCCAACACTCGATAATAATGGAAATATGAGAAGAGAATACTCTCATTTAGTTACTTAATATAAGTCCCAATAAAGAGAAAACCTTACCTCATATAATACAAAGGTCTATGTCTTAGCACATATGATACAAAAGTCTTTGTTTCAACAAAAAAAAATACATTTTCTACTTATTTCCATCTCATTACCACGTCAATTCTTGAATACTTTTCCAAATTTAATCTTACTGATAACTAAAATATTAGCCAAGACAGTAAATATTATTTCATTCGCGAAGGGAAAAGTATTTTTTTTCCTTTTATTTAGATAATAGTCACCGACCTCTGACCATTGGCAATAAGTAATAAATGCTCACCATTTATTTTATTATTATTTTTCTTTAAATTCGAAAACTAATCATAAAGGTAATCTATTTTTTGAAGAATATTTTGAGAGAATAATTATGTTTTATTGTATTGTGTGTGTCGTATTTTCAACAACCCTTGAAAATTACAATGAAAACAAATATGACCATAGCTGGACAAATAAAAATCCCCTAGATATTTCGATGAAAAAAATGACCTATAAAAATAGGATAAATTTTGAGTTAGCACCAAAGTAATAATCTATTATAGACATTGGGGTTCGGAATTTTATGGTGTATGATATTTTTAAGGTTATAGTGGTACTAGTACAAAACTTTATAGAAGAAATTAACAATTATATTGGTTTAAAATTTTGATGGCATATTTTCCAATTCTGTTATCTATTTACTATTTAAACTAATGTTGTTTTTTGGTTTTCCATCATGTGTTATTACATAGCTTCCTTTGTAGCAAAGGAAAACTCAAGACCATATCATGGTAAGGTTTTTCCAAATTTTTTTCTAGGAAGTCTTCATTTTTCTTAGAGAGCATTGGACTTAGTAATATAGTAGATCATCTAAATAAATTTGAGATGATTATTTTTCCTTTTCAATTAAGTAGTTTAATTTACAATTTAATATTGAAAAGCTATAGAGAATATAGAATATATATCCAGAAGTTGGAGGATTTCTTTTACCATTTTAGCAAGAGTTAATTTTTTTTCAATAGAGGACTTTTGGAGCATATGAATAAAAAATCTCTATAAATAGGAAAACAAATGGTTGTATGTATCACAGAACATTTTTATTGCATTATTTTGGATTATCAAGAAATTTTATTAAGTAACACATAAATTATAACCCCTATTATTTTCATTGAAATGCCCCATTGTGTTGCTCGACCCTATTTGGATTCCTCAAATTTCTTGTTTGTAATCAATTTCTTTGCTTCTTTTAAACCTTGCTCCTTCCAAATTATGTCTTTCTTGGCTTACACAACTATGTTTCAATGTGGCTCGATTGAAAGCAAAACAAGGAATTTGTGGTGTATCCAAAAGTTTCAACAGCTTTGTGGAGAATGTTGAAGTTGATTGTCAAGGTTTTGTTTATGAGATAGTAAATTTTACTAATATTACTTTGGATGGTCATGTATTAATTTGGAAGAGGCATTACTTTCAATAAAATTTTCATGAGTAGAGAAGTTCCCAAGGAATTAAATTTCTGTGAAGTTTTCATTTCTTGATGTTTTTTATAGAAAAACCATACCTTGTTGTACCTTTTTTCTACTGGTGACAGAGGTTTTACTCAATCCATCAAAGATACTTTATACCTATTCTTTATTGATGAATAAACTATCCATTTACTTCTGTTTTTCTGTGATGACTGGAAGAATTTAATATATGCCCATGTGTCTGATTTGATAGGAGTATTGAAATGAAGAGACAATTGTTTTTATAATAACAATGAGTTTCTTGCAAGATAGAAGACCCTAAAGTTAGATATGGCACAACCTTCCATTAGTTGGGCTCTATTTTTCTTATCGAACGTTTCAAACATACTTCAACTGATTTCCCAACAGATCGGTTCTTCTTTTCTGTGAAATTTTCCACTTCTAACCAGGCCTATTTTTCATTTGAGAATTTAATGAGCAAACGACCTATTGATTCTTAATATTCTTTAAACAAAATTTACATTCCAGGTCCCTACCTGGGTCTCCTTTGCATAAATTCCCAAGTTAAAATCATGTTAATAATTATTATTCACATAAAGGTTCAAGTTTTTTGGGGTTTTTATCTTCCATAATTCCTTATACCACTAGGTTGTGTATTTCAGGTCAGAAGAATAATTTTCTTGGTACTCCAATCCTGCTAAATGAAAACCCAAGGGTTCTATGGAAATTTCTACATACCATTGAATATCTTTCTTCTATAATTCTAAAATGTCTTCTATGAATATTATCCATGGATACATTCATGGGATAAACATCCTCAACCTCTATCCCAGATCTATTTGTCTTCATCCAATCCCATATATTTATGCTTTCTGATCTACAAATATTTTTAGAGTGTATATAGCTTATTTTTTAACCAATTCTATTAGCCTATCAGGAAATATAGACTCATTTTCATAATAAAAGGGTGAACACCCATCCAATTTGTCTTACTGTTGGCTTGAGGGGTCCTAACCTAGGTTCGAAGTTCAAGGTTTTCCAACAAACCCCTATACTACAGGCCCTTTCGGCAGTGACCTACTTGCGCAGGTCAAAGTCTCACTCAATGTAGTATTGGTGGGTGGTGGAACTAGGTTTCCATATGCTGAGAAGGGATAGGTAAGGCAAGCAGAGCTGTGTTTTGTCTTGAGGTGTCCAGATCTTCCCGAGCAGGACTTATGGACCTCTTTTGCATCCACGTGCGCAAGGTCAATCGTACTATGGTGCTCAATAATCATATACTTCAAGACAGTAACTCAACATTGCATAAATAGAACAAAACATATCTATATGTAGTAAAACACTTACACAAAAATTTCACAGCAGAATACAAAACACGCATAAGACAGTAATTACCAATGATTCACATAAACAATACACATAGATTCAGTTCCCCAACAGCCTTTTGTATTCATTAATTCATAAAATTCCTCTTACAATACCCATCCCAACCTGCGCACACAGTAGCAGGGTCCGCACACAGCAGGACTTTGGATCTCCGTGCACACAGCCTACAGGAGTCCTTCCACAAAAACCCAAAAATTCTAACTAAACCACAATTTTCATCAATAGCTCTTCATTTTCTACTTACAATTCAAAACGTTCCTCTATTTATAACCATCTAGCCTAATCTTTCCTACGATCCTAAAACTGTGGTTTTCAGACCCGAGGTTTAACCTTTGACCCATTGCAATGCTTTCGGGGCTTTGACCCACCCCAAAACCCCTACGCTAGACTAAATATAGTAAAAAATATACAAAATCGGACCAGTTTCATAGCTCGTAGGAGACCCTGTTCCAATAGTCCCCCAACACAATCTTGTGACTCGTCCCGAGTCACTGTGGTGGTGCGGTCTCTATCTGCGCATGCAAGGCATTGAAAGCGACGATGAGCAGAGGTAACATTTCCTGACTTTGAGCAGCAGCTCTTTGTGCGATATGGACAAGCTTCAGGGAGGTAGGCCCTTCAGGAGCCGTGGTAACCTGCTCCAATATCTAGTTGAGGCACACGATGGCATCATGAGCACCCTGAGATATTTTGAAGGAGGTATCGCCCCATGGCTTCAAGTGATTTTTGATGACGTGCTTGGCGTGTTGGAGATCTGCAATCATGTCTACAAAGGAATTGTTGGTTTTCAAGAGTGCTAGATGCTGCGCAGGGACGAGGGAGGGCAATGTAGCTTTGATCTGATCAAAAGCAGCTTCCTTCTTTCGTAAGTCCTCCTTGACATGCTGAAGCATCTGGTTGAACTGGACCGATGTCTAGAGGTTCATGACCGCTTCAAGCAACTGAGTGCCCAGAGTAAGTTGTCCCTTAATAATATCCATTTCTTCTATGATCAACACAACCTGTTGTGCCCGTACTTCCGAGGGTATGGTAGGTTGTGCCTGGGCCTGACACTTGGTGAATTCGTGGGCTATTCGTACCTTGAGGGTTTGGACTTCAGTTTGGGACTCCTTGAGTGTTGCAACCAAGCCTTCGATGGTAGCCTAGGATGGAGTTGATGGCAAGATTTCCTCAGGGAGCACTGTGTTGAGCTCGTGACCCATTGTTTCGAGTCGATGCTGTGCAGACTGGTTACGATGATGGATCTCGTGTAGCACGGCGGTGTGTAAATCTTGTAACACTTCATGGGGTAGTTGAACCAATTCTATTTGTAGGTCCGTAGCTGTCGGGGTGTGGTCACCTGCCACGATAGTGTGAGGTAGCAAACAAATATGTCTTTCGCCAGTAGGTAGTCTGGAACCGCAGAGAAGTCGTAGTGTATCCCTATATCGCTTCATCCCCCGGGGGGATGGAGTATCCCTGTTAGGCGTCCCTTTCGTGCACAGGATTAGCTGCGACTCGACTGTGTAAGTTGTGATAGTGAACTGTGGAAATTTCATACCATTCTTTGTGGCATCTTCTGAGGCCGTCCAGCTGGGGGCTGCACTCATTCCAGGGTTGTAAATGGTGGGAAGTATCATCGTGTAGCTTTGGTGCCCTTTTGCGTGGGGTTCAAAGTGAATTCTCCCTATAGTGAGCCAAAGGGCAATCATCCTATCAATCTCGGCATCCCCAGACCTTCTCAACATGAGGTCTGTAGGCGCTGAACTGGTAGGTGTTGAACCATTCTGTAGGTTAGGGGCTACCATAGCAATAAAAGGACAGTCTTCCCAAATTGGAAATTCGCAGAAAACGCCAAAGATCTAGACAAGCAAGCAGGGGAATAACAGAGGCAGAGTATAGAGCCCTGAGCGGAGTTATCCGGTTGTCCTTATACTATGCGGGGCTACCCAACTGTAGAGTAAATCTAACTTGAAACATACCATCAATCAACAGGTAACAATTAACCATAAATTACCTCATTGATTACCAACCGCCTATTTTTTGTAATGGTAAGGTTCCCTTTTCACCAAAGTGTAGTTTTCTGACAGTCATTATTCGTACCTGAGGGCTTTCCCATGGATTTACAGACTTTGGATGATGCCTACGTGCTGCTCTCGTACCTCGAATTAAAGCTAATGCCAGGTGTTTTGTAATGTGATCCAGGTACCACTCCAGCAGCTCGGCCACTGATCGCATCCCGCCCAATGCCATGGTTGGGATAGTGCAGGGATTAGTCTTCCATTCTGTCAGGCTACAATTCCAGTATTCACCCATGTGTGGTACCAGCGTACCCCTTGATCTGGGTGCGATGACCAGGTGTGATCTTCCCTTATTTGAAGTGGTCGTGTGCTGCAAAGCTGCGTTAAGCACCCCTGTGCCATATTCCACCCTAAATGTTTGCAGGAACTCCTCCCACAAATGGTCCCAATGGCGCGTGCACTGATGTTGCTCCACATCTAGATACCATGCAGCGGGGCGCAGGTATAGGTCATGAATAAATAGGTGAACCCATTCGTTTTGGGTCCTGTTACCCCATTGCATTTCCTAGGCAAGAAAATACCTGCGTGGGTCTTCTAACACAAGGAACTTCCAGATCTATCTTCCAGCTGGGGCTCCAAATCGCAGGGTCATCTTATCGCGACATTCCTCCCAATTTTGGAATATCGTCCCATGCGTATCCCACCAACACGCAGGTGCTCCGCGTAGGGCTAGCGGAAGGACCTCTAGCCTATGTTCCTTGGGAAATTCTGCTTCGAATGCACTTAAAAATTCCTTAATATCACCTGAGTCCCCAAGGTAGGGTAGGTCACTTACCTCGGCAGAGATGTAGAGGAAGCTCCTTGTGACCCGAAGACATCGTAGTGCCGAAACCTCATGCAATCGGCCTTGCCAATTCTCCACTTCCCCATCAGAGTCGGAAAAGAATTCACCGTCTTTTTCCCAGCAGAGAACCCCTTCCACTATGGGGTTAATCCAGTCTTTCTCCTGCATAGTCAACTTGTAAATGTGATCTACTTCCTCCTCATCGTGCGCTGGCTCTATATACCGCACACCTTTTGTAGGATCCAGTGGTATTATTACGTGCATACCATTATTTTCAGACACCATGCTGCGCTTTTTGAGATTGATAACACCCCCCATATCTATAACCCAGTCCAGTCCTAGGAGTGCAGGGTATGGATCCGCATCTTCCACAATTTCGATTACCTCGAAGTCAGCTTGGACCTTTACTCCTGCGATATCGACCGTGACTTTTGGTGATTTTCCATGAGCAGCTAGATGGTGGACCATTCCAATTTAGGTTCTCCCATTCACTGCCATGTTTGCTTAGGTAACAAATTCACGTCTGATCTGAGGTCCAAAATAACTTGATCCATCTCGTAGTCACCAATCTGCACAGTCAGCCGCATTTCCCTACCGGTGTGTTTTCTATACATGTATATTTTGTGTACATATTTTTGTCTCGGAGGTCATATCGGGCCGCGTTGCACAGCTATTCATCAATGCCTGAAGGTTTTCTACAACCTTTGGGTTATGCAACCGCTTTAGACATGCCTGAAGAAAGGGATCAACCCCCTCATCTGTCTTGGGGTATGTTGGTACCTGTGCAGTAGATGCTATTCTCTGAGTGTGGTCCTAGTCAGCTAGGGCCATGGTCTCTTGTCCCCTCTTTATGTTCAAACCTTCTTCCATCGATGCCTGGGTGTCCATCCCACTACGTGTTATGACTTTCACACTTGGGTCTATTTTCCTTAGCTCGGCTTTAACTCTCTGTACATTCTACATAGTGGTGGGATGATTTTCCTGCATTTTTGCTATTAATATTGGGCAATCTTCGACCACATTGTCCAACTGTCTGCAATATTTGCAGTATTTCCTAGTGGGATTTGGACAGTCCCTTGCAAACTGCCCCATTTCTCTATAGTTAGAATAGATTAGCTGCTCAACCTGTGCTTCCCCCCCGACCTCCCCTCCCCCTTGGTGGCGAGCCACCAAAGTTCGCAAGAGATATTGGTGACGCAGGGTCTGATTGTACCCTATACAAGTTTCCCTGATCCATCATTAAGTTGTAAGTGCGACAGTTTTTCTCATCGTGTCCTACGGATTGGCAGAAACTACACCACTACTACTTTAGTTCTGGTACATATGCACCCAGCCGAGGGCAATGGTCCATATCATGCAGCCCTGCTACACGACAGTCATCGCACCATAGCGCAGGTTCGCTCGATCCTGGGAGTGATAGGATGGGTCTCCCACTTGTTCCCGGGCGAATCAGACTAGGTCCTCCTGCCTGCATGTAATCTACTAATAACAGGCACTGATCCTTCGTATCGCCAGATACCCGACATCGTATGCACCACAGATCTGTGCTGGCTCCTTTTCCTCCTTCCTTTCATAGATTCTAAATTTCCATATGCATAGCTTCGATTTGCTCCTGAATTTGTTGTACTCCTAACGACATATCCTCCCTGGGCATAGCTTCTAATTTCATAGCGACTTCCACAGATTTTTCCTGCGATTCAAAGGTTTGGTCACTCATTAGCGTATGTAGGTGGGGCAACAACATAGCGATGAACCACTCCATATGTTGTCTATCGTTATACTCAAATTCCCCTTCCCTGATCGCTTTCTCCAATCGTTGATCAACCTCCCATACAGATTCAGACGCACCTTGCTTGAAGTCCTTCACTTTTTCTACCAATTGAGAATAATATTTTGGCTTTCGGAATTATTACTTCAGAGCATCCTTAATGTCTTAAACAGACGCACTCCTGTTCTGAGAGACGTAATGCATATACCAGTCAAGTGCTTTATCTTCGAATGCCAGGGACAGTTGTGCCCTCTTCACCGTGTCGCTTGTCACATTTTGTGCAGTCCATAGGGAATCTACAACAAACAAAAATTGGTACATATCCTCGTCTCCTACCCCCTTGAAGGTAGGTAGCTTCAGATGTGAAGCCATATGACTATCCGACGAAGGTGGAGGTCTGGGCGAGTTCTTACCTTTATGTGGCCTAGATGACGGTGTAGCCTGGGGTCTTTGTGCAGAAGGTTATAGGCAGATTCCCCCCCCTCAATGTTGGTCTGGTAGTATCTACCACTGCACGTCACGCTCCCTTCTAGATCTGAGGTCATTCAGTTGGTATGACTACACAGAATGATCTTTCACACAGTAATATCTTAATCAACAATGGTAATGTTTTCAGAAATTTTCCCCAGAACCCTTTAAAGTATCATCGCTCAACCTCAGAGTAGGAGACAAACTAATTGATGGAAAATTCTGTCACAAATCCTCCTAGCACACTACCCACCTAGTGATCTACCATGCACGTGATAGTATTATCAGTCCTTTCTAGCTGCTGGATCAGCTCTGGGGTCCACTGAGTGGCTCGTTCGTCCTTCCAACACTTTTGGAATTCTACAAGCCTAGCCAACAACTCCTGATGCTCAATTGCAAACATTACAAAAAATATTTCGTAGCTTTCTATAAGAATGTACCTATTTTTCCACCTTTACGCCGTTAACGTCTCACTGCGATTTTATTTTACCGAAAATTCCTGGATCTGCTTTTCGAACCACTCCTCAATTTCCTTCTTTTCAGGCTTCCAATACTCTCTTGTCATTACCCGATCCCTTTCTCAAAATGCTCCAGCTCCCGGTAGCGGAAGAATTTTTTGGCTTGAGGGGTCTTGACCCAGGTACGGAGTTCAAGGTTTGCCAACAAACCCCTATACTACTTGCCCTTTCGGCAGTGACCTACTTGCGCAGGTCAAAGTCTCACCTGGAGTAGTATGGGTGGGTGCTGGAACCAGGTTTCCGCACCCTGAGAAAGGATAGGTAAGGCAAGCAGAGCTACGTTCTGTCTCAAGGTGTCCAGATCTCCCCGAGCAGGACTTATGGACCTCTTTATGCATCCACATGTGCAAGGTTAATTATACTATGGTGCTCAATAATCATATACTTCAAGATATTAACTCAACATTGCATAAACAGAACAGAATAGATCTAGATGTAGTAAAACACTTACATAGAAATTTTGCAGCGGAATAAAAAACACACATAAGACAATAATTACCAATGATTCGCATAAAAAGTACACATAGATTTAGTTCCCCAACAGCCTTTCGTATTCGTTAATTCATCAACTTCCTCTTACAATACCAATGCCAGCCTCTGCACACAGCAGTAGGGTCCACACACAATAGGGCTCTAGATCTCTGTGCACACAGCCAGCAGTAGTCCTTCCCCAAAATCCCGCACAGTCTATGTAAACCAAAATTTGTATCAATAGCTCTTCACTTCCTACTTACAGTTCAAAACGTTCCTCTATTTATAACCATCTAGCCTAATCTTTCCTACGATCCTCAAACCGTGGTTTTCGGACCCCAGGTTTACCCTTTGACCCATTAGAATGCTTTTGGGGCTTTGACCCACCCCAAAACCCTTGCGCTAGACTAAATATAATAAAAAATATACAAAATCAGACCAGTTTCGCAACTCGTAGGAGACCCTGTTCCAACACCCACCCCAATATTCCAAACCAAAAATTTCTTTGAGACTATATATACCTTTGGTTTGAGAAAATTCTCTTAACCTATTAGGAAACCTAAACTTATTTTTTAAATGAAAGGGTCAATAAAAAACCTTGATATCCTACCCCAACCATCCAAACCAATAGGATTTCATGGGTAATTTATCTCCATAGGATTTTTACTACCAAATATTTTCCACAAAAGTGAATGTCTTTAAGCCCCAACGACCTTCTTCCTTTTTCTTCTTTATTCACCTCCATTTAACCAAGGGGATCCCTTAAGTCTGACCTTAGCGTTTCAATGTATTATTGTGTTATTTGCAATAACTATGTGATTCCATCCTTATTTTTTTCTTCATTCCATTCTTCTCCTTATGCATTCTTCACTACTATTTTCCTAGGTTAAAATTTTTAAAATGGAGATAGAAATTATTTCTATCCAGTCTCAAATGAGACCACCATAAGTAATACCTATGAAATTTAAACCTAGAGAAAAAATTTCTGCCGAGTCTAAAATTTGACGACGCCAAGTAATGCCTACACCATTTAACCTTAGAAAACTCTTAATCCAATATTTGGAAAAATATGCGAAGAAAAGGAAGAAAAACAATGTATGTTTCCAGGAATCGACATTTCAAGATAGAGCTCTAATTATTAACCTTCACATGGCTAATGAAAATGTTGTATTATCTAGTCTAGATGTGAACATAAAGAAACATTGAACTTCAATGTCTTCCCAAATAAGTGAAAATCAACACCTGGGTGTGTTGGACATCCAACGGGTCTCCTAAGACAGAGAAGTTGTCTTCCCGATCTGCAAGTTTGATTGAAATGTAGAATTTCCAAAATAACGAGGAAGAAGATAGTGAAATTGCTAATATTATTATGGATAATATAATTTATTTAATGTTTCCTAGTGTCCCTTTTTACAAGGAAACAATTATGAAAATCATAGCTATTGGGTCCTAATATATAACTCCTAGTCACAATAAATTGAAAATAACTGTATTACAAAAGGTGATGTTGTAGATGCAATGGTGGACAAAAGAGCTTAAACAAATTTCGACAAGGAAAGGGTGTTTAGTTTTCATATATGATTGGGAAATAGTGGATAGAAAATCTTAAACAAATTTTGATAAGGAAAGGGTTTCTAGTTGCCATATATGATTGGGTAGATATATGGAAAATTCAAAATTCCCTTGATAAACATTATTGTGAGCTCTTCAAAAGTAATTTACTTCTCGAGAAAATTTGATTGTATTGGAAAAATCAAGGAATCGTGCTTCTAATATGAGGTATTGAAGGATGAAATCAAGTAGGTTGGTTCTCATAATGTTCTACATGTTTTGAGAGATGTGACACTATTTTTTCAAGATTCTAGGTTAATGATACAAGAAAACTACACACATATATTTGGGCTCCTTGTTATGTGCATGCATTAAATAGTGCACTTTAATACATTTAAAAAATTAATTGGATAGCTTGTATTATTTTAAGCATAAGAGAATCATATATGTTAAACTATAATTATCATGCACCTATAGATATTTATGGGAATCATGCTAAGGAGTTCATGAATCCAATTGATACATGATATGCCATCTTCTTCATTCTTCTTTAGCATATGATTGAGTTGTAAGAGGCAATACAATTTATTGTTGTAGTAGTGGTTGCTATAAATAGGAGGAGTCTAAAACAAACCACGCCAAGAAACTAAAACATATGATTTTGGATGATGATTATTGTATTTATTGTGAATTCACTATACATTGTTTCAATAAAAATTTTAGTGATGGATATGATAAGGTATTTCAGATCAGATTCCCTTATCCTTGCAGAGATACATTATGTAATTGATATAATGATTGCAGAAATAAATCATGTCATTCATCATTATTTGAAAAATAAAATATATCATTGTTGGGTCGTGAATATGACCACTTTTTAATACTCATTTCATTCATTTTTACTCTTCTTCATCATATCATTTATTATAATTTATTATATAAATCCATTTTATAATGATTTATGCTCTTATGGATGAATATTATTTCTTCTCCTTTATTTTTAATAAATTGATGATTATTATGCATAGTTTTATCAGTGATGGTTTATTAATATATTTTGTAATATCACTGACCATTTTAGCCTCCAAGATATTTTCCAGACTGTAGATTTGATTTCCAAATCATCATCAAATATTCCAACTCAGAAATTCACTGGAATAAGAAGTGACAATTTTGCAGTTAAGATTATGGAAAAATGAAGAAGAATCTAGAAAATCCGGAACATGGGTTTTTTCCAGAACGGGCCCAATTAACTAATTGAAAAACGGTTTGACCAAATTCAGCATGTATTCAGAGAAACCCAAGGTTCTTTGAGCATAATTTTCTTAGATTTGTTGTTGTGACCGTCCTCCAAATCTCAGCTGCAAAGCCAAATTCGCCTTGCTCTTGTTGAAAGATTGTTGGAAATATATTTTCTGGTTGATCAAGTTGTTGGGAACAATCCAATATTGTTATGAGAGATCATATTTTCTATTTAATTTCTCTTCCTTCTGATTATAAAAGGAGAGCATGTATTGTGTATTGAAAAAACAATGGATGATTATTGAATTCCCTTTGTAACACTACAATTCCTTGACTCTTGTGAGCAAAGAGAAACTGATGTAAAAGCTATTAATGTTTTATTAATACAAAGAGAAGTTCTCGTTCCATTTCTCAAGCTCTGTAGTAGCCCAGTGGCGCTTTCACCCGCGGTTGAGGGCCCGACCATGGTAGAGCAATCCGTTGTTTGTATTTCTATTCATTTATTTATGTTGTGTGAAGTGTGTCTACTGTTTATTTCGATTACATAGTTGAGTGAAAGCTGTTAGATTGAATACAAATACATTAACGAATTGCATTGCTATTTAATTTGCTGTTCATTTATCCTGCTATCATTATGAAAGCTTTGCCATTCTGTATTCGATTCTAAGTTATTATTCTTTGTGATTGATTGATCTGCAGTATTGGCCAGCGATAAATTGAAGTATTGAGATTAGTTAAGTTTGTAATTGCTGTTCAAATTATATTTCTTATTTCTGATTCATAGCTTTACTTTAGCAAATAGATGAGTTACAATCGATATGCATAGGAATTACAAGTTGTTGTTCCCTTTTAAACCTTTGCAGTTTCTTTCAAGTTATCTTTATCAGCAAGTAGTTCGAGTTTGATTTCATTTCAATTGTTTTAAGATCACCAACTATAGAGGACAAAGGTTATTGCTTCCAAGTCCCCAGATTGGTTATCTTGCATCGATTTCTAAGGGAAAGAGTTATTGCTACTGCATCCCTGATCGATGTTTTGTAGTTTGATTTAATTCAAGTTTCAGAGCATTTCCATTTGTAATTAGGTTCCTTTACAAACGTTTGTTTATTCTTGTATTCAGAATTTTGTACTACATCTTCACAGCATTACTCTTAGATAATTGCAGCCTCAGACAGAGTACACTCTTGAAATAAAAAGTCGCTCCCTGATTGATAATTAATGTGAGATAAATAGGTGTTAAAAAGATACTTTTTATACCTCAACATTTTGGCGCCGTTGCCGGGGAGAGTGTATGCTCTTTAGAAGGAGTGATGCACATTTGACCTTTTTTCTGCTTAGGAAGAATTGGGTTTTAAAGATGGAAGGTAAGAACCTGCGCACCGATCAAGGAACATACTTGCTCACTGCCCGCTTCATAGCAGAATTGGGTAAAAAAAAAATTCTTTAGGTAGGAATGAAGGCTTGTTGTTTTAAATGACTAGAAAATTTAAACAAGATAAAATTCCTCCCAAACCTGAAAAACCTAAGGGACTGGTGACCCTTGCGAGAAGGACCTTTATTGATGAAATTCTTAAGAAAACTGAATCTCAGCCATCAGTAGGACCTAGGAAAGTTATTTCTAGACAACCTACTACTTCCCTTCAGGCCACAGAGTCACCATCTGTAGCCTTTGCTAAGGTACATATCCAAACAGAAGAGACTGAGCAAGATTCCCAAGAAATTGAGAATTCTTGCCCAAATTTTTTTACAAGAAGGGAAGTTGGCCTCTCATACCCTACTATTTATCAACATGCATTTTCTAAATTGGGGTATGTACACACTAGAGGCCTTATTTTGGAAAT
Source organism: Pinus albicaulis (assembly GCA_034641835.2). Taxonomy (NCBI): domain Eukaryota; kingdom Viridiplantae; phylum Streptophyta; class Pinopsida; order Pinales; family Pinaceae; genus Pinus; species Pinus albicaulis. Next base: position 901,735,880 of record CM076571.1, on the reverse strand, counting down.
GGCTCCACTGGGAATACTCTTATACATAAGCATATTCGATTTTCAAAGAAGAGTAGATTAGTGGAGAAAATAAAATAAATAAGGAAATAAAATAAACAAATTTTTTTTATTTTTTTTGTTAAAATAGTTGTTTCTTTGTTGCAACACGTTGTGGAAATCAACATTGATGATAAATATTCTAATTTATTTGTGCATGTATATGAATTATATTGCAAATAAAAATTCTACAAACACTCATATTAATTTTTATTATCAATATGAAAAAAAATTGTTCGAATATCATTTTTTGGCTTGCGGGCTTGATGAAATTCCTGAAAACAAAGTTGGGACAGTCATGTTTTGGGGGAACAAAAGTCAATATTTTTAAAACCTGTTTGTATCCTAAGTATCCCTTGATTTCTACTTTATAACCCAATTTGAATCACTCAATTTGGATTTGAAACGAAAAAGTTAGAACCAAAACATTGACAGGGTGTCTAGTAGGCAGCTCAACAACAGAGTTGGGATAGTCAGTTTTTCGAGGCCTAAATGATTATACTTTTAAAACATGTTTCTATGGTAGATGTATCTATGAATATAGCTTAAAAATAAATTTTAATCACTCAATTTTGATATCGTATGAGCAATTTATGACCAAAATACTGACTGCCTATCATAAATCAGCACTCTTAAAACTCTGTTTTCTCAGTTGTTCCCTAGCATATTTAACCCAAGAATTATTCTTGTCTTCAAAACATATTTCTATTGGAGATAAATAAATAAATATAATTTAACCTCCAATTTGAATCAGTTAAATCTGCCATTAAATGAATAATTTATGCCTGAAATATCAACTGTTGGTCTGAGCTGGAAAATCGAAAATGACTCTATTATGTAGGTTGTTCTAAGAAATTTTAAAATACCATTACATGGAATTTTTAAAACCTGTTTCTATTGGAAATAAACCTTTGAATTAGCTCTCATTTGGCTTTGGAATCACTCGAATCGGACAAAAAACAAAGAAGTTATGATTGAAACACTGCCGGTTAGCATGATTGGCCACTACTCTCCCGTAGGGAATAAATTAATTTTATTTTTCCATGGATTTGTTCTAAAAAGTAACTAGTTGCTAGTTTTTTGCATAATTCTTGGACTACGGGAGCCTGTACACCTCTCTTTCTCCATGATTTAATGTTTTATTGCAGGTAGACACTCATTTTTTTTTTTGCAGGTCTTAGAAGAATAAAGAAGGTCAATTTATGGACGAGTGATTCTTGAAAGAAATTTTAGTAAAACAAGGGCATTTCATCAAGTTCATTACCTAATAGATTCATGACATGAAGAAATGAATAATTGGTTTCCATTTGAAGATTCATGTCATTGCTGCCAAACATTTTTCAAAAGATCATTTTTTTCCATTAATAGATTTGATATTCTCTTAGAAATAACATCATAACTATTGTAACTTAATAAATGTGTTTTTTCCTTTCTGATTTCTTTTATGTTTTTGTGTTTCAGGGGTCAATCTCTTCAAATTATAATTTCCGCTCCAGTGGCAATTGAACAATAAAGACCCCACCATGCAAGTTTCAATTGCAGAAGGAAATTCTTCAGTGGCATCATTTCTGTAAAAAAGTTACCTTTTCTTGAAACCTGTACATAAACTTTCCTTTATATTTGATTGGATTTGCTTGGTAATGGATTGCATATTAGCTTTGTTCTTTCCTTTATTTTTTTTTTCCCTTTTGTGTGTTTAGGTCTGTTTGTTGTTCCTCTCAATGAACAGAAGTCGTTCCTCTTAAGAAGCAGTGCGTTTTTGTATTTATTTTTGTTGTTCTTTCCAAAAGGAACAACATTTTCGCTAATCAGTTTTGTTGTTATTTTAAAAAATAACAACATTTTTTGCATGTTTTCACTGTTCCCTTAAAAAAAAATAGCACCGCTCGTTTTTTGTTGTTCCTTTCGAAAGGAACAACACCGCTCGTTTTTGCTATTCCTTTCTAAAGGAACAACAGTTTTGTTGTTCCTTTCAAAAGGAACAACACCGACTATTCTTGCTGTTCCTTTCCAAAGGAACAACATTTTCACCGACTGTTCTTGTTGTTCCTTTCCAAAGGAACAACATTTTCGCAGATTATTCTTGTTGTTCCTTTCCAAAGGAACAACATTTTCGCAGATTGTTTTTGCTGTTCCTTTTAAAAGAACATCAGTTTTTTATTGCATTTTTCTTGTTTTTTTAAACAACATTTTTAGAATTTTTTTTGAATTTTTCATGACTTTTTGAAAGGAAAACATACAATTTATGAAAGGATACACAATCAAACAAATTAAAGCTTACTGTAATCAGCAAATCAAAAGAAATTGTCATTTTTAAGAAAATTGTTTAATAATGATAAGAAAAAGGAGAAAATGACATAATCAATAACATGATTTTGTTGTCTTACTACCATTAAATTCATATGATAGATTATATTTGTCATGTTGGTTATTTCCCATATTTTATAACTTTATTTGATTTTAACTTATGGAGTAGGAACAAGGGCATATTATTTTCTATTGAGTTGTTCAGACTTCTTCCACCATCCCTACTCTTAAGGAGTGCTGAGTCATCCTTTATAAATAAATAGGAAAGTGCTATGAAAAATATTTACATATTTCATTAATAATTTTATAATTTTCCAGATGGAAGATAGTGGGTCTCATCAAGAGCCTGCCTACCATGTTCATAAGGAAGTAAGTGAAGTGGAATTCCCATCATAGCCACCAAACCGGGGATATGTTCCAATGGACAATTGAAAAAATTAAGAAGTCCTTGGAACAGGAGGTCTCATCACGAGCCGACCTGCCCACTTTTCACTTCTTCCCAGTGAATGGCATTGTGATTTATATGGTCACCAAGCTAGCACAATGGCCTCCGTTATGAAAATTAACAAGCACTTCCTCAACATAAATAAAGGACAATGGTTCCAAGGGTGAGAAAGCAACTCTGTCAAGGTTATGGACACCTGTCAGCAAAAAAGCTCTGCTGATGGTATTGGAGTCACATTTATACATATCAATAGTTATATTAAACCCTTTTTCCTATATCTCTATTTAAATATCAGATGAAAGTATGAATCCTTAACCTTTGATTTCGAACCTATTATACATGAAAATCATCATAAATCGATCACATTAGTTTAAGTGGGTAATAAATTCATTTGTACTTATGTTTATTTTAAGCTGCCCCTTCTCCCTATCCTTGAATCATTACAAAACGCTTTTATATCTGTTTACGATTTATCACATGCATGGATTTCAGTAAATGTTATAATTTCATTGATTATATCATAAGTATGTATGCCTTTTCATGCTGTATAATTGCTGTGCAGTACGCTGCCATTTCACCATAATATTCATACTGCATTTCTACAGACTTTTTGTTGATTGAACTTTTTTCATACATCTTATCTATTTCCATTCTAAATGAAAACCGTGGATTCAATAAAATTGCATACAAAATTGTGATTTGCTTACAGGAGAACAACAAGTATTGGAGAAAATTCTATTTGCAGCACGATCACACTATTGCAACTAACAGCAAAGGCTCACGAACACGCTCATGGCTTCCACCTTTTGCATCACTTTCAGTAACTGCTCAGCCTACATCAGCTTCAACAAAGGCCAATCCCTACATGTCCTTCCACATTTTTTCGGAGGTAACACTTGAGGTAAAATAGCATAATTTTCTAATTTATTATGAATTTAGGAGAATTTCATGAAAATCCATTGAGCATTATTTATCATCATTCATTCCACATCTTTACCACTTCCCATTTTTTTAGACACGTCTCATATTTTGGTTTGGGGGAGTGTTGATTTCTTTCCATCATTTATTTCTTATGACCATGTCAGTAATATTCTTTATCATCCATGGATATTCTTATTCATTCTCAACACCTCCCTTATTCCGTGTTGTTTTACACCAAGCATCGATTTCAACAGATGTAGCAACCACCTCTCTTTGTTTTCTAGCATCGCATGAGGACATGCCAATTCTTCAGTTTGGGAAGGGGGAATTGCTATTTCTCATTTAAGGCATACAATTTCATTTTTGTACAGTGCAAAAATTGATTTGCATATATCTTTAAAACTATGAACTAAATTCTTGTGATTTTTGGGTAACAAAGAGGTATAATTAAAATACACAATCCCAGATAATTTCACGCTAAATTAGTTCATAAAATTTCAAAAATTATGCACTATCACCTACAACCATTTTGTTTATATCTCATGATTCATGCATCAAAACGATCTGATTTTTGAGAAAATGATTAATGAGGGTTGTTGTTACTTATGTCACATTTTTCTACTACTTCATATACATATAGTTGAACGTCAACTGTAAAAATTGTTACGCTTCTATTGCTAAAATTGAATATTCATTATTTGAGGAAACATTTATTTGTTCCATCCATTTCATAAGTTGGGATGAACAATTTTCTTTGCTTGGTTAACACATGAGTTTTGTCTTTGGATTGCATGAGGACATGCAATATATTCAGTTCTAGGTTGCATGAGGGCATGAAATATATTCAGTTTGGGGGTATGTTGGGCCGTGAATACGACCAATTTTTAACACTGATTTCATTTATTTTTACTCTTTTTTATCATATCATTTATTATAATTTATTATATAAATCCATTTTATAATGATTTATGCTCTTATGGATGAATATTATTTATTCTCCTTTATTTTTAATAAATTGATGATTATTATGCATAATTTTATAAATGATGGTTTATTAATATATTTTGTAATATCACTCACCATTTTAGCCTCCAAGATATTCTCCAGACTGCAGATTTGATTTCCAAATCATCATCAAATATTCCAACTCAAAAATTCGCTGAAATAAGAAGTGAAAGTTTTGCGGTTAATATTCTGGGCAAATGAGGAAGAATCTGGAAAATCCAAAACATGGGTTTTGTCCAGAACGGGCCCAATTAACTCTTCTAATGGACGGTTTGCCCAAGTTCACCATGTATTGAGAGAAACGCAGGGTTCTTTAAACACGATTTTCTCAGATTTGTTGTTGCGGCTGTCCTCCAAATCTCAGCTGCAAAGCCAAATTCGCCTTGCTCTTTTTGAAATATTGTTGGAAATATATTTTCTGGTTGATCAAGTTGTTGGGAACGATCCAATATTATTATGGAAGATCATACTTGCTATTTAATTTCTCTTCCTTCTGATTATCAAAGGAGAGCATGTACTGTGTATTGAAAAAACAATGGATGATTATTGAATTTCCTTTGTAACACTATAATTCCTTAACTCTTGTGAGCAAAGAGCAACTGATTTAAAAGCTATTCATGTTTTATTAATACAAAGAGGTTTTCTCGTTCCATTTCTCAAGCTCTGCAGTAGCCCAGCGGCGCTTTCACCGGCGGTTGAGGGCCCAACCCTGGTGGAGCGATCCGCTGTTTGTATTTCTATTCTTTTATTTCTGTTGTGTGAAGTGTGTCTACTGTTTATTTCGATTACAAAGTTGATTGACTGTTGTTAGATTGAATACAGATCCATTAACAGATAGCATTGTTATTTAATTTGCTGTTCATTTATCCTGCTATCATTATGAAAGCTTTGCCGTTCTGTATTCGATTCTAAGTTATTATTCTTTGTGATTGATTGATCTGCAGTATTGGCTGGAGATAGATTGAAGTATTGAGATTAGTCAAGTTTGTAATTTTTCTATTCAAATTATATTGCTTATATCTGATTCATAGCTTTACTTTAGTAAATAGATGAGTTACAATCGGTATGCATAGGAATTACAAGTTGTTGTTCCTTTTTAATCCTTTGCAGTTTCTTTCAAGTTATCTTTATCAGCAAGTAGTTCGAGTTTGATTTCATTTTGATTGTTTTAAGATCACCAACTGTAGAGGATAGAGGTTATTGCATCCAAGTCCCAGATTGGTTATCTTGCATCGATTTCTAAGGGAAAGATTTATTGCTATTGCATCCCTGATCGATGTTTTGTAGTTTGATTTAATTCAAGTTTCAAATAATTTCCATTTGTAATTAGGTTCCTTTACAAGCGTTTTATTATTATTGTATTCAGAATTTTGTACTACATCTTCACAGGATTACTCTTAGATAATTGCAGCTTCAGACAGAGTACACTCTTGAAATAAAAATTCGCTCCCGGATTGATAATTAATGTGAGATAAATAGGTGTTAAAAAGATACCTTTTATACCTCAACAATCATTCATCAGATTTATTATTCCCTACTTTTTAAAAATAAATCCAAAATATGGTAGAAAAGTTGTGGAACTAGACAAACACCCCTCTTCGACATTTTGCACATGAATTTAATCATAAGTGGTATTATGAGAAGTCGTGAAAATTTGCATGAATGGATGATCCTGAGGTGAATGAAATATTCCGTGGAGTTATATGTTAGATATAAAGTATTGATATAGCAATGGTAATTCAACAACATTTTTTAGGTTTTACAAAACTCAACAACCCCACTAACACAATTTGTGAAAATAAGGATTGGAGAATCATGTCACAAGGATGAATCCATTGGATGATGATGGATGCATGGGATGGATCTCTAGAGATAAAATAACTTGATATGCCTATCATATCAAGGTGCTAGTTCCTCACTTGTTGTGAGCAACTAGTAACCTTGTAGTTTAATCCTCTATGAAGAAGAACAAACTTCTTTCAAAGAGAGAAGAAAACCCTATTTTATGCATAACAATATTCGCCTTCGGATGAGGAAAGATCGAGTGTATTTAAAGGGACCTACAACAAAATGGAATGTGTAACCCAAGGATGTCTCACAAGTGGAACCTGGGGATTTTTCACAGATCAGTTAGGAGGAGGGCAATTCAAATCGAGGGACAAGATTGGTTGGTGTGTCACTAGATAGTATTAGATAGGAGGATAGTAATGGAAATGAGGTAGAAGAAACTAATACGACACAAGAATTTTTGGAAAAACTTGAAGGAGAAGAATGTAAGTTATAAGATTATGATTTATATTGTATATGTGTCAAACCTTAGGTTATATAGTATGAGCAGTGAGAAAATACTTTGGCATTCTACCATTTTTTACTATATTCTTAGTCTTTTTTATGGTCAAATAAAATATAATTATTTGTCCTATATGGAACTGTGATTCCATTTATATATGTTTCATGTGAATTTTTTTTAATATGGTAACTAATTATGATATAATTTTATCATTTCTTTCTTCAAAAATTTCCTTGTTTTCACCTTTTGGATTTGGAAATTTAATTCTTTACTTTTAATATATCCTTTTTGTTATCTTGTTAGTGCCTCCCTCCTATATTTGATCCCTTCCCCCTTCCATATTTTTTTGGAAATTTAGTGCTACATAGATAATTTTGGAAGAATTTTCAAGTTACATAACATTATAGGAAAACTATTTATGTACAGTAGTTACACTTCTTCAAATTCTTTGTGTTGTGAAATAATATCCTAAAAAATGCATCCACCAGGTGATATAACATAAAACAACATATAAATCACCCTCTTTCTTTGATTGAAATAGTAACTATATTAAAGAAGTCTCTAAGAATGGAATTTACAAGATCATACATAGAAGTGCAGATCCACTTAGGGTGCACACTGCCCTATTAGAGTATGTTGTCTGATCGTCTAGACTTGAGAGACACAATTTTATTAGATATGACTCTAACTGAAAATAGAGTAGCATATTTATTAGGCTCTAGATATTTTAGAACTCTAAATTATTACAAAGGGAGACAGGGCACCAAGAAAATCAAAGGGGAATTTCAATGCTCTAATAACTTAGGACAATAATAGGAAAGAAAATGTTGGGAAAGAACCAAGTAAATAAACATAAACTCACATATTTTAAGTACCTCCTTTCAAATCAGTGCCATAATCAGCCATCCAACACATAATTGATTGGTATTGTATTCAAATTGTTATTGAAAATACAATTTTTCATGAGTTTTGTCTTTTCTTTTCTTTTTATTATAAACACTTACATAGGGTGCATTGTTTGTTCGAGATATTCAATATTTAGTCTGGTGTTTTCTATCAGGTTTTCTAAAAATGAATCGAGAACCATGGTAGAATTTCCATGTAGATTCTCCAATATACTTAGAACCTGCAAAATTTTCACTCAAAGAAATATAACTTGTCATTATTTTTAATGTCTATGTATCCTTAATTTTTGAACCCAAGTTGTCTTATATTTTCTTAGTTCCCTTGAAAATGCATCGACATTTGGATTTGAAAGGCATATTTTGGCAAGTTTGCGTATTAAATTTGCATTCCATGAATTCGTGATTCAAAAAGGGTAATATACACAAAAAGAAATAGCCTATGGGTACTCTCTTGTTAGAGTTAAGCCTTTGATATTTCCTTAGCCCCAATTTTCGATAGTGTAGTGTTGAATATGGGAACTTAACATGAAAAACGAGATTTAAAGTTCATTGCTTTGTATGCAAGTAGAGAAATTTTCTTCAATAGCCTTAATATTCTCAACTGGAAGGTTTTAATTCCATCATATTTTCATTTTGAGGTAATGCCAGGTATTTTTTCAAAAAGTAGTGCCTTTTTTTCTAATGAGGATTCCAAATTTTCAAGTTTAGTTTCCTTGTTATTTCTCCTCCTCTCGATGTGATAATTAAAAAAAATTTGACTAAAAGGAGGAAGTCATGGACTCTTTCACCAAAATATGTTTTTTTTATTTCATTGGATGGAAAAAATTGAATGGGATTGGGAAGAAAACCTTAAGAGCTTTAGATTTTCTATCTAAACCATTACATGGTTCTCTAGATATTCCATAATCATCAATGTTTTATTCTTTAGGAATCATTATTTCATTTTCAAGTCTTTGTTTGTACGAACAATTGGGGTAGGTGGGGCTTATTTCTATTTTTTTAACATATCTTGCAAACTAATCTAGACATACCAAAGAACATATATAGGAACCAAGTCCACACATTTTTTATGTAAGCTTTCCTTTTGAAATTAAAGAGGTAATTTTTTTACCATCATGAAATCAATTGATTGTGGTTACAATCATAAGAAAAATAATTTCCTCCACCTCCCAAGGCTTCCCATACTATCCTCCATATTTGTTTCGAAACTGTATAGTATATGAATCAATATTCAATTGAGTCCTCCTCTTCTTCTACGAATAGAACATATTTCGATGGGTTAGTGAATCATGAAACCATTCTTCTCTATGTTTATCATTGTTAAGATATTTCCTGGATTTACAAGCGATAAAAGATATTGGCCATTTTAACTGTTGATGACATCCAAGGGTATCATTCTAGTGATTCTTAATTAGAAGATTCAAATTCTTAGCTACAAGTAACATTATTTTCATCGTCCATCTTCTTGCCTTGTTACTTTGATGCTAAATTTGGAAGTCTTCCTGAGTTGTCTTTTTCATTACGTTAAACGCATTCTATTTTATCTATGAGGATATTCATATCAAAATCTCTGCATTACTATGATTCCATTTCAATGTGGGGAGACATAAATCTTGGCCAAAGCACACATTGTTCTAGGGTTTTATAGTTGGCGATATTTGGACCTAGGTTTTTTTCATGGCAACACCCATCCTAACCACTATACCATAGCTGGAAAGAATTGGTAATCATATTTTTAGTCATTTATTCATAATTTATTTTATTTTAGACGTTATAACATTGACATACAGTCTTTATGGAGATTGGATGGTAATTCTAGCCAAGTGTCAAGAGTCCAAGTCTGACCGAAGATATAATTATTACCCTTTTATTTCCAAGGAATTTATCATGGAAAAAAAGGGATGTATTTTTCACATTTTTGGATGGAATCCCTAATAAACCCATTACTATAAATTTATAAAATAATGTGCCTAATGCAAGGGGATTTAAAACTCGTCATCAAATGGCACATAAGTAGCTAAATCCCAACATCATTGGAATAAACCATTTGATCTAACTACTTGGGATACATAGGAGTGTTAATAATGTTCGGATGCATTGAATTTCTAAAGTCTAACATTTTTTCAGGTTCCTACAGCTCAATGAATATGGAACAGAACTAACCAAATGCTCGAAAACATTGGAAACAACCAATTTGGTTACATATGAGTGTTAGGCATCTTCAGTTGTGTCAAATTTCAAAATTCTAATGTTTGTGAAGTTCATACAACTAAACCAATAATTTCTATTATTTAAAATTTTGAATCACGCCAGACAGGGGGTGACCTATGATGGAATGGAACCATAATATTGCATTCTTTATATCCATGTGAAGCATGAAATATGGTCCTTTATTAGGGGGAGAATAAATTTAACTTTTTATAGAGATTAGACCCATGGGTGTGATCCACTAAGGATAACATGATTATTTTAGGTCATTTCCTTGGGAAACAATTTTCTAGTATGATACTTTTCCAAAAGGAGAATTTACTAGTTACTAGCCTCTGAATCATCTTGGCCCTGAGAGCTTTGTTCATTTGGTTACATTTTTCAACGTCAAAGATCCGACACACTAGAAGTTTGAAAATTTTATCCTAACTGAAAATGGATAATTATGTAGTGTCTCCATTACCACCATTCCAAAATAAGCACTTGATGATTTTCTCTATTTTTCCCAAAACCATACTAGGTGCAAGATTTAAAAAATAATAATAAATTAGCGAGGAAGCGAGGATAGTCATGGAAAGAATCATATCATTATTTATCAAGAAGAAATTATACAGTGATTCAATGGTGTTAAAGAGCATATAAATTGATGGTAGAAGGTACACATAAAATAAATGAGTACACATGTTACCAAATTTTTTTGGAAATAATACGAAAAGTTTACAAGAGTAAGGGACATTATCCAAAAAAATGATGGAAAAACTTGGATTCATACATTCTGCAACAAACTACCCAACTACTTTTGATAATTAAATTGTCATCCATATTCTATATCATGGATTTGACATTAGGTGTTTGTAACGTTGTTTTAGATGTGTAAGGCATTGGTACCTAAATGATTTTGTTACTCCTTTTATATATTGTCACTATGTACCTTTCCTTTGGCTTCTCTTCATTGATTCACATTTCTTCATGTGAAAGTAATTTAATGGTCAATTATGTTTCTTTTGTTGTCATAATATTTCAACAATATTGTAATGTATATTTGGGAAATTAGAAAAATAATATCTTTATGGTTACTCTTATCGGGTAGGAGAATCTAATTGGTTTAGAAGATAAACATTTGTTTCACATTTATCTGCTTCAATATTGCAAGAGTACTAATATTAGTTGCAAAAACTATTGCACTCTCCAAGTATGTTGCAGGTTGAAATGAGCCTTTCCTAAAGACATATAATGACAAATATGAAATTTAGTCTTATTATTCTTTGAAGTATTTATCAGGTTCTCAACAAGGTAGGTTTAGGAGACCAGATAAAAGTGAATGTGCCCCTCAATAAAGGTCGATACAAATACCCATAAACCAACTCACTTCCATAAACTAGGGATTCTAGGCAAATAAATCATGATCTCATCATACACATTATTTAATTTATAAATATAAATGAAACACTTGTTATTGTCAATATCCACCCATTTCCAATTTTATATGATAACTATTATTTCCCTTTGTACTTTTCCTTCTTTGATGGTACGAACGAACTAATAATTGATTGGACAATGCAATATTACAATGTATTTTATGCAAATATTGATGCTTTGATTTGGGCCCTAAAGAAAGAAGGATTCCCTAATATTCCCATTATTGTGGGAGAAGTGGGTTGGTCCATTGATGGTGATAAAAAGGTGAATCTCATGTATGAACATAATTTCAATTAGAGCCTTCTACAACAAGTGGTGTGTTGCAAAAGAAATCCAATTCATAGTGGAGCTATTGAAGTGTATTGTTTTAACCTTATTGATGAAGGTGATAAGAGAATAACACCAATCAAATTTGAAAGACATTGGATCACTTTATAGTATGATGGAAAAGTGAAATATCCACTATATCTTTTAGGTCTCGGTGAGTAGAATATGGAATTTATTGGTTCAAGTGGTGTGAAATACTTGCCTGAAAGGTGGTGTGTCCTCAAGCCAGAACCTCCAGACCTAAATCTGGTGTCTCCTCAATCCAGAAGCTCTAGAATTGAAATCAAATATATAACTTTACCTTGGATTTGTTGCACCACATTCCCAAATAAAAGCATCATTTTCAATGTGAAGCTTATCCACAGAAAAAACAGAGTCAACTCGAACATTTTTATTCAAAACAAAATTAACACCTTCCTATACCATAAGAACAACATGTAGTTGGAAAACATCAAGTATATATGTTTCCATATAGGAGTCCCATACATCATCAAACCTCTAATTCTATCAACACTTTCATAAACATTGACTGAGTTTCCAACTTTATTAAGTTGATCAGTAGCATCAAAACCACCTAACCCACTTCCCACTATAGAAACTTTACTCTTGCACCCAATGACCAATCCATATCATAATATATTTCACCACATCATAAACAACAAAAGATTTGTTTTCAAAATTATAAACATCATAAGAATGGAATTAATAATTATAAATGAAAGAAACATACCCTGTCCTCTTTTGTGGTGAACATGGAACCATCCAACTTTCTTCAAAATATTTATCAATGATGGCACAATCAATAATTTTAATAGATACTATATTTTCAATGATTCGTAGTGCACATGCACCTTCATAATGGGCAAGGAGTACAATCTAGTGAATTCATGAAAATTGTTTGTTTCCAGCAGCCGGTCAAATGCTTCTTGCCAATTGCCTTGGCGCACTAATTCATTCCACTTAGGTATTTTTTTCCCAAGAGGACATCTACTATTATGTGACATCGAGGAAAATGATTCAAACATTTGGAACACATAAAAGTGTACAATCTAGTAAAACAAAAAGGATACAGGAGAAAATTTGGGTGCCATGTCAAGAAAAAGGACTAAGAAACCACATTTTTAGTCTTCCAATGGCATGATTATCGATTTCAAACATCAACATCATAGAAAATGTACATAGGAAAAAATGGGAGATAGATGCAAAGGATGAAATGTCTCATGGGAGTAAAATATCTTATATAGACCCTTTTTCCATCACAAAGGCCTTGGACCAAGAAGTTGATGCTTTCAAAACACCCTCATTTTTAGTATTAATAAAAAGAAATGTGACACACACAAAGAAGAGAACTCTCCATTTGAGTCATTTCAAAACTCCAATAAAAATGAATTTTATTGGCTTGTTTAACATGTTGTTGTCATTTTTCTTGGGATTATGAATTTCTACAAGATGTTTCCTAGGGGGCACTTTTGTGCAGTTAGAACAGACCAGGGTTATTTCAAAGAAGGGATGTGAGAGCTTTGGGGCTTTGATTTTGTTTTTGATGTTGTTATGAATTTAGTTTCTATTCTAAAAGTGAGTATGTAAATATTATAATAACAACCTTTGAGAAAATCCAAGTAATTTGTCTTATATTATTGCATGTCTCGTTTTGTATGTTTTCTTGTCAATTTTGTAATGCGTTACAGCTCGTTTCTTTATACTCTTTCCATTTTCATCTAGGCCTTATAAATTTATCTATTTTTTCATTATTTTTTCTTGTATTATAATTCAACTCATTGCATTTTTACAAAACTAATCTATTTATCTCGACGACCTAGTGTTTACGTGTGAATTTTATCTGCTTTGTGAGATCCTTAAAGGAAGAATTTATGCATATAATTCTCATTAATATGAAATAAAATGTAAGAATATTGTTTACATATTCTATGTTTATTTAATAGCATTGGTTTCTACATTACATGTTTCTGAACTAATGTTCCACTTTTTCCTCGATGCCATAATAGAGGATTTTAAAGGATAAGTTGAGATGATCAGGTGTATAAAACAAATTCAATTTATAAAATCCATACCAATGTTTGTGTTTAGAATGATCTGAAGGACTGAGGCTCAAATTTTGTTCTCAAATTATCCACAACAACTAAAATGGCTGAGAGTATGTAGTTATTACTTAATTGCATGAAGGTGATGGAAAATGTGACTTTCTCATGTGAGAAAAATTAGGTAAATGCTTTTTGATGAGAGTGTTGTAATGAGCTTTTATTGTTAAAATGGATCCAATGTCCTTCAATAAAGTTAATAACTTAAATAAATATTGAAGAAATAGTGCAATTCATGCCAATTTACTCATTCTCTATGATAATATATGTTATTTATTATTAACATAAACACTTGTTCGAGATTAATTTAAAGTTAAAATGTGAACGACTAGAACTCTCCTTTAAAGTTTTTATTATGCTTATCAAGGCTCTCGACTCTCTCTAGCAAGTGGGGATTATCTCTGCATTGGTTTTTTGAATAGTGTCAATAAAATGTCCTGAAAGGTTTTGCTATATCAAAAATTCCCTTTTTTGGAAGACTTCAACCTTGTATTGAAACAGTTTCTTGTTTTCAAATTTGCGTTATGAAATCTTCTTAACACCTTGAGAGTGATTACTTTCTTCAAGACTACTTTTGAGGCACAACTCAAATGGTTCAAATGATAAGAGATGTGTAAAGGTTGCATGAAGTTGGGGACCTTGATGAACATATAAAAATTGTTACTAAACAATCGTTAGAATAAGAGGAGATAATAAATTCAAAAGGGAAATAGAGTACCAATGCAAATATAGTTTTACTCAAGCATAAAATTAAGCAGTTCTCCAGTTTACTTCTGTTAGCACAGTTCTCTGCTAAGTCATTAGTTTCTTTTTAATTTTATTTTTTGTTTTAAAAATAAAACCTGAGTCAAATCCCATTTTCAAAATATTTCCCTTTTAAACCATCCAAACCTAAATATGTTATTCTTTTGGGACTTTTATAGCAGCTCCGCCCCACCACAAGACAACCTTATAAAAAATCTTTTGTATTGTCGCCTCTCGACCCGTAACACAACAAACCTTTGTAATCTATCATATATTATATGTATATTAATTTCTACACTTAACCATACTATGAACCTTTATCTTTTATTGCAATCATCATATCGCAAGTTTCAAACTTCATTCACGTTAAAATTTTTGAATCCTACAGAACCCTGAAAATGAGATTTGTGGGATTGATGGGATCCATCGTTTCCATTTGGTCCACCTCATAAACATTAGAAACGCTTTAAAATCATTTGTAATATGATTTGGGCAGATTTTTTCATATTACCATTACTTAACGAAATGTTTACTTGTCTACTTTTAAAAGCATTTAATGGGACCCATCACCTTTTCGCATCGCTAATTCAGAAACTTCACTCAATGTGTTCACTTCTAATTCCTCATTTCCTCCATTGCGATATTTTGTGGGATATACTTTCCTTGCCATGTCACCTTCCAATTCACATATTGTAAATCATTTTGACATAAATCCATATTACCTTCATGACTCACCGACCCCTGATATGCGATAACCTTCTCAGTCCTCGATTGCGATATTTCCAAATCCCCGATTTGTGGTGGAACTTTGACCTCCGATATGTGAAAAGTTTGACTTCCTAATTTTCGATTGCGCAAATTTCAAAACACAAAGTATATTCACTCATCGAACATTCTATTATCCTGATATTGTGATTTTTGATCCTGATTTCATTCCCTGATGTGATTACTAGACCCCACCACTACCATGCCATCACTCCCATTGCAAATAGATATTCCCACTTCCTCCCTTTCATGTCTTATGTTTAAAGTCCTTTCGACCCTGATATGAAATGGATATGTATAAAAAAATTTCCGCTCCCACTCATTTTTTTATTTAATAATCTCTCGTGATGGCCCACATTAAATGTGTCCTGTTATCATTCTGCCCCACATCGCTTCCATGCTAATTATATTCAAAAGGTTTTTTCCACTAATCGAAAGGGATTTTTTCTATTTTTTTAAAGGGAAAGGCATTTTGTCATTATAAGGGAAAGGCTTAATGATGAATAAAACTGTGCTATCTCTTCTAATCCTCCTCCATAACCTATTAAAACTCCATATTTCCCGCTCTTCCATTTCATTCCCCACTACTATAGTTTCCGCTTAGAATTCTATTCCTGCATCAAACCCATGTCGATCACCATCACCATTTGTATCAGCACGTCTTTAACGACAAAGGCGAGATTTTAGAAGAAGTTACAGGTTTTACAAGAACTTCAAACAACACCAGTTTCTAAATTTCTTTGACATCTATCAGCATGGGGAAAGTTGAAGGTTCCAGATATTTCAGAGATCATGAATTATTGCAGGTTGTATTTAAGAAAAGACATCGCAATTTAAGAACCAGGAACACAAAGAAATAATATAGCAGAAACATAAGCAGTAAGTTAGCGCATTAAGGAATTCAATTCAAAAATATTACCTTCTTTATTCTACAACTGTTGTTTCAGTTAGATTTAAATGTGATAAGATTCTAATGTATTGTGACACTTGTAATGGAATCATTAATGTTTCCTTCTTTTTAGAAGAGGTGGAGTTAGTTCCTCTCTTCTTATATATATAATTTGCAAATACCCTTTCAAGAGGGGATGTTGATCTTATTGAAGACTAATTATAATAAAGAAAATCCTTTTTGAAATTCATGATGAAGGATTTTGTGTTTCAGGAACATCTAATGTATGGTGTGTTTTCCCTTCTGTGTTAATTTCTTCTAATTATAAGTTGCAGTAGCTAGTAGAATATGAGTGAGAGTTGTTAAAAGATTTAAAAGTAAATTATATTATTTTAAGTTTTATGAAAATTATATATATGTTGTAGAACACGCTACTGAGGGTTACATAAAGGATTTGTGGGATACTTTGTGCATGAAATATGTTTTCTGAGTGTTATTTACTTTACATAAACAAATTTTTTGTAAATATTCATAATTATAGTTGTGTGACTAATTTAGGATCTGATTATTTCCTAGAATAGGTATTGGCTATCGATATCCTCTCCATTGTTTCACTCTCCTCTCTGTACTACTCATTTACCCATACATTTTGTAATTTCCACATATTTCCAAATGTATGCAAGTATTAAAGGATAAATTAATCATTTCAAACTTATTTGACAAGCCATCCCACCATTTAAAATCTTTTCAAAACCTCTTAAAAACTTGAAATGAACCATGATATGTAAGGCTAACTCCTTTTGCAATCAAGGACTAAATCCTTGCACTAAATCTTTGGTGTCATTATCGAGGAGGCGAATTGAAGTTTATCCCTGGGTGAACGAAAAATTTATAAGTCTATTTCTGAGGAGTACAATTCCAGCTCCATTTTTAGGCTGCTTTACACCTGGTGACTCCATTGTTGAAGTTTTGGCTCTTGAAAGGACTAGAACCAGGGCTAACCCATATTCCCCTTTGAGAATCCTAGTTCCTAACCTTGAAAAGCTAATTAAGAATAAGAGTAAACAAAATTTTTCTACTTATAATACTGCTTTCTCAAAAACTATTCACAAAGAATTCCTATGAACCCTATCCCATAATTTTACAAAAAATCTTGTACCTCCCTTGTTTTCCAGCCAACAAATAGTCTGTGCATCACAAGTTGGAGCTTCATCATCTGTTATTCAAAGTCCAAAAATTTTAATTCCACAAAACCCAAATATCTCACACCATGGCAGGTCCAAACCCACACGCTAACCGAATGGATGCAAATTTTCCTCCAAGGTATGACCCTTTTGCTTTCCCTCAACCTATGAATGCATTACCTGCAGGAGATTATCTCAAGTATATGCCAAAATTTAATGGTGAGGGAGAGGTAAAAACTGAAGAACATCTTGTTGATTTTTATGCATATGATGACAATCTAAATATTGAGCATGAAGATGTTTGGATGAGAGTTTTTGTTCAGTTTCTTGAAGGTGATGTTAGGAAATGGTTTAGATCTTTGACAGTTGGTAGCATAACTGGAATTGAAGCCCTAGATGATTCATTTTTAAGGAAATGGGGTGATAAGAAATATTTTATGTACTATATCACTAAATTTAGTGCAATAAGAAGAAAAGAAGGAGAATTTGTTTCTGATTTTTCTAAAAGATTCAATAATATGTATAGAAAAATGCATGCTGAAATCAATCCTATTGAAACATTAGCCAAATTCACTTATTTTGGTGCTTTTGATCCTGATTTTTGTTTATTATTGAGGGAAAGAAGATCTGCAACATTAGCATAAATGCAGGAAAATGCATTGGAAGTATAATATAATATGTTAGTAGCTGATAGACTCAGAGGAAGAATTGATAGACAAAAAAAGAAAGAAAAAAGCTGAAGTTTCTACCTCATGAACTTCTGAGCTTGATCAATTAACCAAGATGGTCAAATCATTGACTACTGAGATGACAAAGCTCAAGATGGAAGCAAGGGCAACTACTACAAGAAATGTCTCATTTGATCAGCCTAATAGGCATCAATTTAGAAGACCCAATGCTTCCCAGATTTTTCAAAGAGAAAGAAGAGATGTTGATGATCAAAGAGTGCAGCCTCCTTTTCAGAATTTTATATTTGAAGATGATGAAGAAGCTGAAAGGTTGGGTAAAGTTGATGATACCAATCATCTTAGAGATGAATAAAGGCTTATTTTTCTTACAAAAGATGATTATAAAGACTTTATGTCATGTACTCACAATAATAAAGTAAGCCCTAATCATTCTATGATTGCAGCAGATCATCAAAACATATACAGTTTCAGATCAAAGAAGTGTGATGATAATCCAAATCCTGTTGCACAAATAAAGAAACATAAGGATGCAATTAAAATTCCAAAAGAGAAACAAGTTGTTGAAGTTCCAGTAGGATTTAATCTTCCTTCACTTTAAGAAACAATTCCGGCAACAATACAACACACTGATCAACTAGAGGTTAAGGAAGAAATTCCGCAGCCTGACATTAATCAAGAAAATGAAATAGACCCTTGGTTTATTGATTCTTTGAGCCAATTATTGAGGAAAATCATATTGAAAATTATTTTCAAAATTCTTAATTTTAGCAGCATGAGAGTGCAATCGAACATGATGGGATTAAAGGAGTATGTACATAGAAATTCATATTGATGTGCCAGTTATTAAAGAGTCTACTAAAGTGAATCTTTTTCAAATATCTAATGAATGTGCTATTTTAAAAACTCTTGATCTAGATTCACGTGAAGGATTACTTCTGAATATATTTGGTGAAAAAGAGATAAATATACCTTCATATTTTGAAGATACTAGGATTCAAATTGACCATCATAGGTTGTAGGAAAGCAGTGAAAAAGAAAAGGTTGTTTTAGATCTTTTTCCAAATGATGATTTTCCTCCAAGTTCAGAAGATGAAGACTTTGCTAAATAAGAGGATTTTTTAATGAATCTTATGGATGTGCATAGTTGTTCGTTTGATAATACAACTACTTCAAATGGGGATTTTCAAGAACGAAATTTTCTTTCTCCTAATATTATTGAAGACCCTATTTCCAGTTTTTTACTACCAGTAATGAAGGTCAATGTTGCAGCATCCATTGATGAAGGTGATCAATTTTATCACATAGAAAAACCAACAATTTTGAAGGAGGTTTGTTTTCCTATTTTAATTCATCTGGAAAAGCTTATATTGCGTGTTCTTCATGCTTCTTTGGAAAGTTTGTTGCAGCCATCTAATAAAATGAATCTTCTTGTATTTATGAATCATGGTCACATATTAAGTGTACATTTTTACTTTCCTACCCTTTGTTCCTTCTATCTGCTCAAGGAAAGTGTGAGCGGAACTCAAATAAGTAACCATTTTTTGGATTTGTTAGACTGGAGGGATCATATCACATGATTGTATATATTTCTTTAGTAAGTGGGTAGTTATCATCAGATTTTGAAGCACGAGGTGAAGGCCCAAAGATCCTAATAATCTACTGCCGTAGGTAAATTTTAGTCAATTTTCTGGTCAAAAAAATTATTTCATCATTTCCAGTTTTTCAAAACTTTTGAAATTACAATAAGACTCCATAGCCCAATGATAGGGCACTGAGATTACAAAATATTCTTAGAGCCTCACAGGGAGAGATCTATCCGTTGTGGCACCAATGTTAGGACAATTCTTTGCTAAGTCATTAGTTCCTTTTTATTTTTATTTTCTATTTTAAAATAAAACCCAAGTCTCAAATCAAAATTTTAAATCTTTCCCTTTTAAACCATCCAAACCCAAATATGTTATGCTTTCGAGACTTTTATAGTAGCTTCGCAACCCACAAAACAACCTTACCACATATCTTTTGTATTACCTCAACTCCACCCCTAACATAACAAAAAATTTTAATATATCATATATTATGTGTATATTAATTTCTGTACTTAACCATAATGTGACCCCTTACCTTTCATTGCAATCAACATATCGCAAGTTTCAAACTTCATTCACGTTAAAATTTTCGAATCCTACAGAACCCCCAAAATGCGATTTGGAGGATTTCTTTGACACATATTTTCCATTTTGTCTGCTTCATAAACATTAGAAATGCTTTAAAATCCTTTGTAATATGATTTGGGCATCTTTTTTTATATTAACATTACATAAAAAAATGTTTACTTTTCTACTTTTAAAATCCTTTAATGGGACCCATCACCTTTTCGAATCACTAATTCACAAACTTCACTCACTGCATTCACTTCTGCTTCCTCATTTCCCTGATTGTGATATTGTGTGGGATTTTCTTTCCCTACCATGTCACCTTCCAATTCCGATATTGAAAATCTTGTTGACATATATCCATGTTACCTTCCCGATTCACCGATGCCTGATATATGATAGCCTTTCCGGTCCCCGATTGTGATATTTCCAAATCCTCGATTTGCGATGGACCTTTGACCTCTGATATGAAAAAACTTTGACTTCCTGATTTGTGATTTCGAAAATTTAAAAACACAAAGTCTATTCCCTCATCCAACACCGTGTTATCCCGATATTGTGATTTCCGATCCTGATTCCATTCCCTGATGCAATTAGTACACCCAACCATTGCCATGTCATCACTCCCATCACAAATCGCTATTCCCACTTCCTCCATTTCATGTCTTATGTTTAAATTCCTTCCAACCCTGATCTGTGATAGATATGTATAAAATATTTTCCCCTCCCACTCATTTGTTTATTTAATAATCTCTCCTGATTTCCCACAGTTGACATGTCTTCTTATCATTTCATCGCACATCGCTTCCATGATAATTCTATTCAAAAGGTTTTTTCCACCAATCTAAATGGGTTTTTTCTATTTTTTTTAAAGGGAAAGGGGTTTTATCATTATAAAGGAAAAGGGTTAATGATGAGTAAAACTCTACTATCTCTTCTAATCCACCTCCATAACTTGTTAACCCTCCATATTTCCTTCTCTTTAATTAGATTCCCCACTACTGTAGTTTCCACTTATAATTCTATTCCTACATCAAATCCGTGCCCAACACCATCACCATTTGTATTAACACATCTTCAAAGACAAAGGCGAGATTTCAGAAGCAGTTATAGGTTTTACAAGAGCTTCAACCAACACCGGTTTCTAAATTTCTTTGACATCTGTCAGCATGGGGAAAGTTGAAGGTTCCAGATATTTCAAAGATAAAAAATTATTGCAGGTTACATTTAATAAAAGGACATGGCAATTTAAGAACTAGGAACATGAAGAAATAAGATAGAAGAAAATGAAGCAGTAAGACAACGCATTCGATAATTGAGTTCAAAAATATTCTCTTCTTTCTTCTACAACTATTCTTTTAGTTAGATTTAAATGGGATAAGATACTAATGTGTTGTGACACTTGTAATGGAAGGATTAGTGTTTTCTTATATTTAGAGGAGGTGGAGTTAGGGCCTCTCTTCTTATATATATCATTTGTAAATACCATTTCAAGGGGGGATTTTTATCTTACTGAAGAATCATTATAATAAAGAAAATCCTTTCTGAAATTAATGATGAATGATTTCATGTTTCAATAACATCTAGTGTATGGTGTGCTTTCTCTTCTGTGTTAATTTTTTCTAATTATAAGTTGCAGTAGATAGTAAAATATGAGACAATCTAAAATAAGAGTTTTGAAGCTTCGAGGCTTCTCAAGGAAAAATTGGAGCACGACTGAGGAATATTTACATGTCTAGGGTCTCTAGGTGTTGTAGCCGCTGACAAGAATCAGGCAGGGCTCAATGTGGGTTCTCAGCTTTGTTCAAAGAGACATGGATCCCACCTTTTGCAGCTGTCGGAGGAAGCCTCTTCGATGGATTTTGAGGGGATGGTGGTGGAGTTCTGGTGGCTTCATGTAGTGTTACATGCGACCAAAGGGCTCAACGAGGGAGGACTACTTGATCAATCTAGTATTTAGCATGCTTTGCCTTTATCCTGGGATTTATCTCTCTATGCAAGAGGTTGGACGAATGAGGAACATGGAAATCACTAGTTATTTCTCCTTGGAACACACCCCATTTCATTTCTTTCCCTTCCCTATTCCGAAACAGAAGGTTCTGGATCTCATTGTTCAGGTAAGCGACTAATGATAATGGTACTCCTTCCTTATTTTCATCTTTCCATTAAATTTTTTAGGAATATAGCACTTGGGAATATGACAAGGGGGAGGTTGGTTGGGGGGATGGCCCCTCTTCCTCTTCATTTAAAGTGGGTGTGGCATGAGGCAGAGGCCCCTCTTTTTATTCCTTTGATGCTACTTTAGCGAGATGGAGTGCCACCCTTTTGGCCACTCTTGACGGGTGGCTTATGGCTCCCCGAACAAGTTTTGACCCCTACCAGTGCTCTGTACCCTCCATGGATAGGCACATATCTAGCCTACAGAGGTAATGTTGGTGTGAGCTATATGTCACAGCCACAGTTCCAAATTTTCATTAAATCCATAGACGGGAAAACAATGGTCTTTTGGGTGCGGGACTCTGAGACTGTATCGGAGCCAAAAAATGAAATCCAATATATCACTAGCATCCCGGCTCAACAAAAAAGCTTGATATTTTCAGGAAGAGAATTACAGGAAATAACTAAACTAAATGAATACCAGATTCAAAGAAACACTACTGTTGTCCTAAATCTTAGACTTAGAGGTGGCATTCCAGGAACAACATTAGAAGGAAAAGGAATGCCCTCCTTCAAGGACATCTTGAGAGGGAAGGCTCCCACATAGGGGAAGAAAAAAATACAGATATCTCATTACCAAGACCATATATTGTCGAAAAAATAGATAACATTCTAGATCTTGCAGTAGAAATACCAAAGGTAACAGGGCTATTTGATGCCTTGCAAACAAAATTTGTTATCTGTCGCTTTTATGGCTATTGGAGAAATCCTAAAGAGATACATGCATGGATACACCAAAAATAGACCCATAAATGTGTTATTTACCTCTGTGAAATTTTTTTTTCATGGTTCAATTTGATAATATAGAGGAATACCGCTTTTCCACTACTGATGGACCATGGTTTTGGGGAAGAGAGGGTCTCTTTGTAACCCCATGGTTCCTAGGCTTCGACGAAAATAAAATGGTGGTTTCAAAAATTCCTATTTGGGTGCGATTACACAACCTGTCGCTCTCGTTCTAGCACCATCAGGTCCTAGAAAACATTGGGAACTCTATAGGAAGGTTCATAAAGCTGGACCTAGAGAGAATGAACAATGGGATATTTACCTTTTCACGTATCTACATGGAGATGGACCTAAGAAAGGGCCTTCTAGACTATATACATCTAATCCAAAAAGACCTTAAGTGTTCTCAATCATTATATTTCAAAAAAATTGCGTTTAAATGCAGGGTGTGCCACCAAACTAGGCACTTACAAAGCACTTGCAATTTATCCTGGAAAAAAACGACCAAGAAGCCGAAAAAGAAAAAATGATGGAATTTTATGAATGTATCACTGTTAGATGAAGAGGAAGAATAAATAGAAGAAAATTAGAGGAAAACAAATACATAAAATTAGCAAGAAAATCAGAAAGATTCGCAAGAGAAGAGTGTAGGAAAGATGGAAGAAAATCAGAAAATCGATGAGAATAGATCTCTGCCTACAGATACGGATCCCCACTAGGACAAGCAGATTGATTACTGTGGTGTGGTTGGCACCAAGCGTCCACATGTATCTGAAAGTTCTCATTCAAAAAAATAGGTCCAACTCTCCTCCAGCATGGAGTTGGCCATTATACATTATGCTCCTTCACTGGATGGCTAGCAAAAAGTACATAAGAAAAAGGAAAAAAAGATAAGTCCAGTGTTTCTGGAAAAATGTAACTATGGGTTTATACCTTCCCTTGCCCTATCTCTTATAGGGAAATACTCTCATATGGAATGCTATGGAAACTATGATGTAACCCTTTTTAATTTTTATAAAAGGTTTGATTTTTTCTTGGGAAATTTTTTTTAGTAAAATATGAGTGAGAGTTGTTAAAATATTTAACAGTAAATTACCTGCTTTTAAGTTTTCTGAAAATTATATGTATGATGCAGAACATGTTGGTGAGGGTTCCAGAAAGTATTTATGGGATACTTTACGCATGAAATCTATTTTCTGAGTTTTTTTACTTCACATAAATAGAGTTTGTGTAAAGAGTCATAATTATAGCTGTGTGATTGATTTAGGATCTGATTGTTTTCTAGAATAGGTACCATCTATCCATCTCCTCTCCATTGTTTCACTCTACTCCCTATATTATTCATTTACCCATACAATTTTTAATTTCCACAACTTCCCAAATGCATGAAAGTCTTAAACGATAAAGTAATCATTTCAAACTCATTTGAGAAGCCATCACACCATTTAAAATCTTTTAAAAACCTTTTAAAAACTTGAAATGAGCCATGATGTGTAAGGCTTACTCCTTTTGCAATGAAAGAGTGACTCCTTGTGCTAACATCTTGCAAGGAATCAAACACATGAAAATTCCATTATCATATCATTATAGATTAAAGTTGGTGGGAAATAAGATTCACATTTACCACTAGTACGGTAAGGCAATTCCATTGCAATCAACTTGTGATTCCTCCTAAAACAAATCATAGGAATTGAATGACACTATATATATTCACCCAAAGTATCCAAACTAGAAAAATCCAAAACAAGGGTAACCAATGTTTTTGTCATCCACATTTTCTTCCTCCTAGTCACTTAGAACTATTAGTTTAGAATCTTTTTAAAGATAAAAATATGGAATGCTTGGAATTATTTGTTGAAAGGGAGAGTCAAAACCTAGCATATTTATTTGTTGAAAAGATGAGGATGATACTAGGATATTCCACATATCTATTTTTATTAGTCACACTATTGTTGCTGGATGGAAAATTTCTTAATAAGCTCATGTGCCTCTTCTACTATGCAATGATTCCTCCCTATGGTATCTACTTTGTCACTAGATGCCCGAATGACTCCATATTGTATATCCTCTCCATGGAATTTATCATCAGCCTGCATGGAAAAAAAATTCCATATTTGTAAGGCCACTGAATTCCTATTTTTTTTCATGTCTAACTAGAACTTGATCCTTCAGAAGTGTAGGCTTATGTTTTTAAACACCAACAAATTTATTTCTCAATGTTTAATTCAAATTGTCAAAAATTGAGAAGCTACAAGAATCAACACCATATTTTATTTGAACCTAAATAGTCTTACTATCTCTGAGTATTTCCATAATCAAAATGATGATTATATGCTTCTCATGGATTATCTCTCCATTCTATCTATTAGTAAAATAAATAAAATGTATCCCTACATTTTAATCGTGGGGAAAAACATATGATTGTTATCATTTAAATTATCCATGTATCTTGTTGCGAAAAATCCATTTTATTTGGATAATATTTACATAGAGCCTCAAAAACAACCCTATTGTAAGCTAAAAGACCATTATTTCCTCTTGATTCTTGACAAATTATGATGGAATGAAACTAGGTGAGGACTAGATCCATGTTTACCATGTCAAAACCGAGGTTCATTAAGATGACGACCTTGGTTTGAAGATATCCACCATACAAACTAGGAACACCCATACTTATCATTTGCATATCTCTTTCATCATCAAGACTAACATACTGAAGATATGTAACCCATGGAGGACCATGTTATCCATTGAACTGCAATTTATTATAATACATGCCATGTCCACAAGTTTTTATATGTAATCTTTCCATCTAATGTGGCCATTTCTTATTATGATATTTATCACATCCAAAAATTTCATCCTTTACATCAGTTTGATGAAGTCTACAAAGGTGAACATAATTTTTTTCACATATAAAACTTCCCTCGCATTTACTGGTTCCTGAAGCTTGAGAACTATCATAGCAAAAAAAGGCAAAGTCAAGAAACAAAAGATTGTCCACTAGTCTCTTTTCATCTACTGATATTGGAAGAAGTTTTACAAAAGCCACTATTTCTTTGTTTGTTTTGGTTAGAAAAGGGTTTGCTCCTATTTTTATGTGACTTTAAATTTATCAAATGTTGCATGTTGAGAAATGGGAAAGAATAATGTGTGACATTTATCTTGTAGAAATTGATGTTGAATTAAAGGATAGAGAATTTAACCAAGCTACAATTCTCTTTGGTAAAGGTGGAGGAACATCTTAAAAATATGCCTAAGATACATCATTTACAGATTTTTAACATAAGTAATATATGGATTTCTATTTTTCATATATGTTATTTTTTCTACCCAAGATATCACAGCAAAAAAAATATTGATATTGTAGAAATTGTTTGAGGAAATCATTGTGGTGGATTTTTTTGATGTCCTACTTTATTGATACATGCTGATATGTTAAGAGCTCTTTAAATATGAATTAATATGTTCTTGAAACAAATTATATGAAAATTTTACATAAAAAAAGGTAAAATAAAAGTTTAGTTGCTTCGTTTAATTGTTACTTGACTCTGGTGCGGGTAGGTTACAGGAAATGTTATTGGAAAAATGATGTGGGTACAATGCAGAGCATGCCCTGGATATGATTCGTTTTTTGTTAGAGATCCTTCAGGCACCTTAGCCATCGACTTTGGAAACGTTCTAGTAGGGATTCCTAGGCTTTTAAATGTTGTGATTCTTTCACGTCATGGTTATTTTAGGCAAGCAAATGTTTTAAGAATTCCAGACAAGACATCAGTGGACAAGTAAATAGATTTTTTATAATTGCAATGTACTTTCCATCATATCCTTTCTTTATTTTTTGATTGTATTTTGAACATTTTTTAAATATGAAATTGAAAATACTTAGTATCATGTCCATTTAAACAATAACAAAATCTTGAAGATGAAATTATTAGTATATGATGTTGATTCGAATCCTTATAACTATTTTGTGTTAAAATATTATCATGACTATCAGAAAGTTTACTTTCATGTTTTTATTTGCGCGCATGTTGTTTATATACTTAACCAAGTTCATGTGTTAGAAAATGAAATTCCGTTGTGAATAAAAAAACAAGGATTAAACATGACACCTCATATTATTTGTTTCCATAAGTTATTTACAACTTGAGCTTTTTAGTATTTAACCTAGCTGGCATGAATGTGCTTTAGCTTTCTCTAGAGGTTGATGTTAGGTCCCTATAACACTATGATATCCCCTTATTGTTATTGTTAGTGTGGGCCCCTTATTGTTATTGTTGTGCCCTTACATTATTAGGCTTTGATTATATTGTGACCACTTAGACTCCTAAATATAGAAAGGAGGTTTTTTCATTTTAATCATTTAAGAATTGTTCATTTATGTAATATAAAGGAGGTTCCCCCCTTAAAGAGGACAATTTTTAAGTCATTGATCTATATTTTCTTCTATTTTGTGAGTTGGTTGCATAAAATTTGGTATCAAAGCTTTGGATTCTAAGGTTTCTCTTATTCAGACAAGACATCTTAGATTTTTCGCTATAACTTTTTTCTACGAATATTCGGAAGTTGAATTTGAAACCATGTGGAGTCAAAATATTGATGAACCTCATGTGTACAAATTTCAGATATTGGTTCACTATATTTTCCGATATATTATTTGAGGAAGTTAGGGTTTGTCTAGGCTCCAGAAATTCATCTCAAACAAGTGACCTGGGGAAAATTGTCATAACTTCCGTTTCGAGAATCAAATTTGAATTCTGTAAAAAGTGAAGAAAAATGAATGGGAATTAGTTTTTCTTTTATAAATTTTAGGATTAAATGTTGAAACTGAAATATGTGGCATTCTGTACAACTTCGCTCTAATGAACCAGTACATAATCACATTATCATCGAAGATTTGGAATAAATCTATATTGAAGAATCCAATATTGGTCTCACTTGTGGCATTGGAAAGAAGATTTTTATATCTACAATAGGACTGAACTACAAACCTTGGATATCCAAAATTTTATGTTTATAACCATTACAAGATCAATCTCCTAAATGAAAGAAAAACGTGTGTTTTTTTTTTTTTTTTTAATTGCATGATTTTTGTATGAAAGATCAATTTGAAGTGATTCGAAGGGGAAAGATCAATTTGAAGTGATTCCAAGGGCATATTGAAGCATAGATATTAGTATTGGGTTCTAAAATTCCTCCCAAACAAAATAATTCCACACCCATTAAACCCTTAGAAAACTCCTCTATGATGCATGAAGAGGAATAATTATGACATGATATATTAAATTTATGGGACCAAGTGCAACAATTTTTTCTCTCACAAAGATCAACCAACGATTAAATAAAAGGGGACATGGATGATTTAAAATAATAAATAAAAGGTGACATGGAGATCTTGAAAGGTGACATAAATAGTTTAAAATAATGCATGGAAGGTTTGAAGGAAGGTTTGACAAATTTTCTACAAAAAAATGCTTCATATGGGTGGAAAGGTATTCCATGAAACTCGTGATGATAAAAAAAGGCATGTCAATCATGATTTTAGAGACTCCAATGTTGGGTTTAAGACCCAGAACATTCCAAATATCAATTTGAGGAATTTTGATGGCAAGGATTAAAAAACATGGATACTACAGATGGAGCAATATTTCTAACTTCACAATGCGCAATATACACAAAAGGTACACATTAAAACTTATATTTAGAAACTAACCAGTTTGTATGGTATCGATGGATTTTCTCTCGTAAAACACTTTTCCCTTGGTAAATTTTTACAGAGGAAATTATAGCACATTATTAGGATACAAATAGAAACACCTTCTTTATCCAATTCATAAATCTCAAACAAAAGGGTTCAATGGCAGAGAAAATTGATGACTTCCAGAAATTGAATATAAGGGTAAATGATATTCTAGAGGAGCATAGCATTGATTTATTCATAGGGACTATAAAGGATAACATCCAACAGGAGGTTCACATTTGGGAACCTTATTCATTGGAGAAGGCATTTAGGTTGGCAATAAAAATTGAAATCAAATCTATGGCAACAAGAAAGCCTACCACTCACAACTATAAAGATGGAAGTGTTTTTTCTCGTAGATTTCCACCACCTACAAGGTTTACACCAAAAAATATGGAAGAAAAAATAGAAAAAGGGCTTTGTTATAGTTATGATAGAAAATACACTAAAGTTCATAACTCTTCTGAGAAGAAATTATTTTACATATTTTAAAGAGGAGGAAGTAAAGAATTAAGAAACTTCAAAAAAAGAGGATATAAACCAAGAACCAACCCTAGAGAAAGAAGAAATGAAAATGACCATATCTTGTAATGCATTTGCATGAATTACCACTCCTCAAAATCTCAATATGGAAGGACTTATAAAGAAGAAAAATGTAATAGTGATGATTGATTTAGGTAGTACTCATAATTTTATTCGTTGTAAGATAACCAAGGAATTGAATTTCTTCTGATATCCCACATAAAGTTTCAAGTGATGGTTGCAAATGGAGGAATCATAAATTTATCTAGAAAGTGTTGTAATATCAAGAGAACCATGGGGTAATATGTATTTAATATTCCAATTCTTTCTATTCCAATGGGGGGTGTTGATGTTGTACTAGGAGTCCAATGGTTACAATATCTGGGTACGATAAATTTAAATTTTCGAGATTTTTTCTTGATTTATTTTGGGATGGAAAGGAAGTTGAATTAAGGGGTATCACAAGGAAAATATGAAAGAGAATCAAATCTAATGGCATGAAAAATATTCTAAAGAAAGAAAAATGAGGTATAATTTCACAATTATGCTCACTAGAGGTTCAAACATCGAAATCATCTATTTCTCCAAATTTCCAAAAGTATTGGACAATCATTCCAGGGTATTTGAGATTCCTAAAGGCCTCCCATATATTTGGGATCATGATCATGTTACTCATTTGATTCCAAGAAGTGTTCCTCCAAACATCAGGCCTTATAGATATCCCTCTTTCCAAAATAGTGAAATTGAATGTATGGTTGAAAATTCTAGAGGCATGTATAATTCAACCCAATCAAATTTATTTCTCTTATCTAGTTGCACCGAGAGGTGCATTCTACAACCCAGTATGACCCCGATGTGTAAGTATGTCAGAAGACAAAATAGAAAACCATTTTTTTTTAACTAAAATATAAATAATGTTGGCTTTAAAAATAGCTTACATAACCATATAATGAAAAATAAATTTAAAATATGAAGAGCTTTACCAACACTCAAAAAAGAGATATTGTAAATAAATAAAAATATCAATAAAGTAGGGGTATGGTAAATAAATAAAACCTCTTTTTATACTTACTCCGGAGGTATAGTAAATAAATATAAATATAAATAAACTAGAGGTATGGTAAATAAATAAACATATTTTTATATTTACCCCATCTTTATATTTACAAAAACCCATAAATAATATTTATTTACGTGAATCCTATGGGCCAAATACGATGGGACAAGTTATTATCAATACCATGGGCCAAATACCATATTTATAAAAGAGGTATAAAAAGGTAAGGTAAATAAATAAAAATATATCAAATAGGAGTATAAATCAACATCTAATTTTATTTGAAGCCTATGGAACAAATAACATGGGCCAAATTAATATTAATACCATGCAAAATAATCATTTTTAACCCTAACATTAATATCAAAATTTATTAAATATAATAGCTTTATATTGATACAATATTGAATTTGTTATATATATATATATATATATACATACTCTAGATATATATGGGAGGGAAGAAAAAATACATATGATAGAGGTCGAGAAATAAAGGGAGTGGAAAGGATGGAGATAAAATAAATGAGAGGGGAGAGGAGAAATGAAGAGAGAGAGGGAGAGGAGTGAGAGAGGTAGAGAAGGGTAAGAGAGGGAGAGGGAGACATAAATATGGAGGTGGGAGAGAGAGAAGGAGGGAGGGGGGGAGAAGGAGAAAGGATTGGAGGGTAGAGAGAGAGAGAGAGTAGGAGAGAAAGGGAGAGAGAGGAAGGATGAGAGGAGGAGAGAGGGAGGGATAGAGAGATGGGGTTGGAGGGGGAGAGAAGAATAAATACATAGAGAGTGAGAAGTGGAGAGAGAGGGAGTGACAAGGGAGAGATGGAGAGATAGTGTGTATGTTTATGGGTGAGTTAAAGAGACATAGGAGGATTGATGGAGACAATGGATGAGAGAAGGAGAGGGAAGAAAAAAGGGAGGGATATAGTAACATAGTTGGAGGGATATATAGAGTGATGGGGGAAGAGAGAAGATTTTAGGGCAGAGAGAGAGAGAGAGAGAGAGAGAGAGAGAGAGAGGTGAACATAGAGGGAGGAAGATGATAAAGGGAGAGAGATGAAGGATAAGAGAGAGGACACAAAATAGAGGATTAGATTGATGGGGGAATATATAGGATTGTATGGGAGAGAGAGAGAGAGAGAGAGAGAGAGAGAGAGAGAGAGAGAGAGAGATGGGGGAGGAGAGGGGGAGGTAGGAGAGAAAGGGAGAGAGAGGAAGAAAAATAGAGGGGACTTGAGAGAGAGGAGGAGAGAGGGAGGGATAGAGATATGGAGTTTGAGGGGGATAGAGGGAAGGATAGAGAGATGGAGCTGGATGGGAGAGAGAGAGGGAGGGATAGAGATATAAAATTGGAGGGGGAGAGATGGATGGATAGAGAGATGGAATTGGATGGGGAGAGAGGGAGGGAAGAAGAAATACATAGAAAGTGACAAGTGGAGAGAGAGAGGGAGTGCCAAGGGATAGGTGGAGGCATAGTTTGTATGTTTGGGGGTGAAATAAAGAGACAAAGAATAAGATATGGAGAGAATGGGGGACAGAAGGAGATAGAGAGGCATATAGTGAAAAATTTAGAAGGTGGAGAGAGAGAGAGAGAGAGAGAGAGTGGAAATAGGTATGGAAAGATATATGGAGATGGAGGGGGGTAGAGAGGGAGGTAAGAAGAAATAGGTAGGCAGTGAAATTTTGAGAGATAAAGAGAGAAGGAGTGGGAAGATGAAGGGAGAGAGAGAGAGAGGATTGGAGGAGGGAAGATAGATAGAAGTGGGGGAGAGGCAAGGAAGGGGAAGAGAGAAAGAGAGAGGGAGGGAGAGAAGGATGGAGTGATATATAGATAGATCGGGGAAAGAGATTTTATGATTTTGGATTGATATAGAGAGACAAAGGGAGATAGACATATAGTTGGAAGGTGAAGAGAAAGAAGAGATAAATGAAGAGAGGGAGGGAGGGACAAAGAGATTGATAAATATGGAGTGAGAGTGTGTATGTGTGTTTGTGTTTGTGGGGGTGAGATAAAAATACAAACAAGGAGAGATGGAGGGACATATATATATGGGGTGGGAAGAGAGGGAAGAATATTTTTACAATAGATGCATTTATTTCAGTGTATATGGTGATTTCTAATCCTACTTGATTGCTTGCACTAGATGCATTGGTTTTAATGTAGATTTTGATTTATGATGATATTTGATTACTTGCACTAGATGCATTGATTTCAATGTAGATTATTTCTCATTCTATTTGATTGCTTGAACTAAATCCATTAATTTCAGTGTATATGGTGATTTCTAATCCTATTTGATTGCTTGCACTAGTGCATTAATTTCAATGTAGATGTCGATTTATAATTATATTTGATTTCTTACAATATATGAATTGGTTTCAATATAAATGATTTCTAATCCAATTTTATTTCTTGCACTATATGCATTGATTTCATAATCCTATTTGATTTATTGCATTAGATGCATTGATTTTAGTGTATATGTGTTAGGTCCCTATATTACTAGTATAGTCCCTTATTTTTGTTAGTGTAACCCCCTTATTGTTATTATTGTACCCTTGTAACCCCCATATTGTTATTATTGTGCCCTTAAATTATTATTTTTAGGTCGGCTAGGATTACATTATGGCCCCATTGACTCCTATATATAGAAAGGAGGTTTTGTAATTTGTATCATGCAAGAAATTTTCATTCATGTAATGTATTGGAGGTTGCCCCATCGAAGTGGCTTATTTCTGAGGCATTGATATCTCTTCTCTTCTATTTTTGGAGCTGGTTTCCCAACATTATGTCAGTTTCTAATCCTATTTGATTACTTGCACTAGATGCATTGATTCGAGGGTAGAAGTTGATTTCTAATCCTATTTGGTTACTTGCATTAGATGCATTGATTTATATATAGATGTTGTTTTCTAATATTATTTGATTTCTTGCATTAGATGCATTAATTTCAGTGTATATTTTAATTTTGTACTTGATGTAATTGGATGTATGATGGTACATTAATTTCAAATTCATTGAATTAATATTGTGCATTGATTTCAGTGTAGGCACAAAAAATGATTGAACATGTAAACCGATTTTTGTGTTTTAGTAATTAAAACTGATAATATTGGAGAGCAAGAGAGACAAGATATGATGTTTACTACAACAACTCTAGCTAAATATTTCAATGGTTTACAATTCCAACTGTCCTTTTCAACATAATCTCTATGAAAAGATGACAAAGCTTCCAAGGGTGACAATAATAATAGTAGTAGAAAATAGTTCGAGATTGATCACAATGAAGGCTATTTGTAATTGATTGCATTCTTATTATTCACATTTTATATCATTCAATATTATTACATTGTCATTTTCAATTCAAAATTTTCATTTCATCATTTCTCGTCATTAAAGTTATTTTACAATATTAATCATCTCAACAAACTGAGGTAACTAATCAAATTTAAAATTAAAATGACTTGATAAATCTCAAACATATTTAGCATATTTAAAATGGTTATATTAATATTAGATGTATTTACATATTATTGATAAAATTAATTGTATCTTCCTCATATTATTCATATATTTTTCTTGGTCACACATGACTGAAACTAGCTTAGATCCATCTTAACTACAGATCTATCAAGTGCCGAGAGGGATTAAATCTCTTGAGGTGCAAACCTTTCCTCAAATTTTCCACTCAAAAAATAGGTTTTCACCTCGAGATATTTGATCCCTCTCGGAGCATGATAGATCTGTACTTATGATGGATCTAGCTGGTACTAGTGGTGCACAAGAAGGATGGAACATACTGCATGTTTCTAGATTCAACAAGCTCACCATCAAAGATAAATTTCCCATTCTTGCTATTAATGAATTATTGGCATAATTACATGGAGAAATTTTTTGATCAGTGGTTGTCATTGATGTCAACCCAAGCAGCACTGGGGGCTAACCCAATATTGCATGGGAATTTTTACCTACCAAATTAAGATATTCTGGGTCAGTAATTCTTTTTATGGTTTCTACTTGTCAATATGTTTCCGTTGATATATGGCACGCCATGTAATTATTCACGGTTTGAGAGATATTCATGTTTGAAGTTTGTACCCCCAGTTAGTGGGCTAAAACCCCATGGGGTTGGGGCATGGGTCATTGAAAAGTCATAATTAATATTTTTTAAGCTCCTAAAATCCCTCCCATGTTAAATTTTTTAAGCCCCTCTCAACCTAAGCATTTATATAAATTGTGATCCTCATTTCCTCCTTATGCAAGGGATTTTGCCATCTGAAACAGGTCATCATAGAATTTGTGCTCTAAATTTTTTTCTATGAGGGTTCAAAAGCTGAAATGTTTATGAGGTGAAGAAAAAATATTGAGGAAGCTACTGTAAAAATTTTAGATCAAGGTTTTTGCAGGCTCCTGAAATTAATCTCAAAGAAGTGACCTTGGTAAATTTTTCATAACTCTCTCTGAGTATCAGATTGGAATTCTATAAAAATTGGTAGATAGTGCATAGTATATACCTTTTTCTCTATCAATTTTAGAGAAAAATGAAGAAACAATGACACGTGGCATGCCGTACAAGTGCGCTCTGCTGAAACATTTCATAATTAGGGCATTGTGAGAGATTGGGTATAAATCTCCCTTGAAGAATCCAAATTGGGTCAGAATTTTGGTATTGGAAAGATGATTAAGAGGACTATGACAGGACTGAAAATCAAATATTCAGGATCTGAAATAATAGAGATACACCAGATTCAATATCGAACTCCTAGAGGGCAAGAACAATCTAGATCATGTGTTGTCAAGGGTTGCAGAGGACCAGAATTGCTATGACAACAAAGCAAAGAAAGGTGTAGCAGAAGGTAGCATGACAAGAGAAAAAACCAAGGTGCATAACAGCAGCAAGAAGTTCATCATATGAAGTCTTCAAGTGGGCAGCACTGCATTCAATCATTGTAAAGGTATCATTATACTAAGTCATTGTAAATACATTATTGTAAAAATTGTACTAGTATCTATCTGCCAAGGTTTGAAGAGGCAGTTTTGGGAGGTCTATGATCACCATTAGGTGGTTGTGTCAAAGTTGGGGTCATGGTCTAGTATATCTTCTTCTTCTACATCATTCTATATCATTGTAAAGTGGACCATTTTCCATGGTATGGGACTCCATTCTTCTTTTATTATTCTATAGGGCAGTAGGGTGGTGTTAGGGGGTGATTTGTAGCTCATTGGGTGTTGGGACATCCATTCAGTTGACTACTGAAGAATCTCGGGTGTTGGAGTATCCATCCAGTGGGAGTTGGAGAAGAATGCTTTTCTATATTCTAGGAAGTTGGAGCTTTATTTTTAATTGGAGTTGAATATTAAAGAATTATTAGAAAAGCATTAGGTGGTTTCTGTCTCGGAGTGGGTTTCCACCTCAAAAACTGTGTGCATTTGTGTTCCTCTTGTTTTCTGCTATGATTGTACAAACACTGATAATAATTCAAGATTAACTAATGCTCTAATTTAAAGGAATACTGATTCACCCCCCCTCTCAGTATTTCCAACACAATTTACCTCACCAAGTTGGATCTTCATTCAGGATATCATCAAATTAGAATGAAGAATAATGACATTCTGAAAACAAAAATTAGAACTCATGAGGGTCATTTTGAATTTTTGGTCATGCCTTTTGTCCTTACCAATGCACCTTCTACATTTCAGGGTTTGATGAGTTCCATTTTAAAACCCTTCCTTAGAAAATTTGGTTTAGTATTGTTTGATTATATAATAATCTACATCAAGTCTTGAAACGATCATGTTCAACATGTTGACAGGGTGCTAAAACTATTGTAGGACATCGTGGTCATCATATCTATCATCCTTATAGGAGAAGTGAGAGGGTATACTTTCCAGATGATTTCAAGAAAACCAAATCCTATTTTCAATTGAGATTTGAAGAAACTAGAATATGTCGAAGGTTTCCTAGCTGGGATGAAGAATTTCTTTGAGATGCATGATTATACATAGAACATGAAAGCCAAGACAAATATTTTTAGTCTCAAGTGAAAGATGTATATTTGGTAAGAACATGTGAAGTGTGTTAGAGGCATTAAGGTAGAGGAGTTGAGTTGGAATGAGTTTGAACGACACTTCAAGAATAAGTGTCTGTCCAAGATATATTATGAAGGAATTTTTAATGAGTTCTACGAGTTGAATATGGTGACTATTGTCTGGCCCAAGTTAAGGTATGTTCTCACCCTATATTTACTTCAAATTATGTTACAATTTTGGGGGAATTCCTCTTCATATTAACAATAAAGAGAGAAAAGATTATGAAAACTAGAACAATTAGGCTAATGATGAAAAAGATGGTTTTATAACATAAAATTTACTTCTCTTATCTCCGCATGTAGGAAGGCAAAGTGGCTATACCAAAAGGAAACGAAAGCTAACCAACAGGCGCAAACATACGAGATCTCGGTAACTCCCAATGGCTAGCAGAAGGTAGCCAGACAAATTCGAGCCTAAGAAATCAAACGATAGCCACACACAGCGGGCTGTCGTTTGGGAAATACTTTCTCATTTTTGAATTTTCCTTTAAAATGGTGAAGGAAGAATGAGAAGAGGGAGTCAGAGAAAGGATTGGAAATTCATTCTCAAATCAACACATCAGAACCAACCTATGTAATTGTATTTTTGTAACATCATTGGATGTAATAGAGAGCCTTGAACAATAATCTTTTGAAGTTTTTACTGTGCTAGAGCTTCTGGTGGTCTGGGCCCAACACCTGGAAGTTCATCACAGCTTTCATACTCTCTGTTGTTTTAGAACGAATGCTTAAGTATCTGATGCAGTTGTAATGTATATTTCTATTCAATAAAGTTACAATTTATCTCTCTTCAGGATTGTTAGCAATTGTGTTCTTGAATTAGGATAATCGCAATCATATTCTCTGATTTATGACAATACTTCATCATTAGTAGATAGTTCCAAGTCTTTCAATAACATTTCACTTGAGTATAGATCGTAGAATAAGATGATTCCAATGTTATATGTATTTATGGATTACATTACTCGTTTAGCATAGCGAAGCATTCAGCCGTTGATCAATGTCGATTAATTGATTCATAAAGAGAATTCCACTGCAAAATTACATAAATAATTGTTGTACAATTCATTTAAATTGCTTCAATTATACTGTTGTTCCATTAATGCTCAGTTAGTTATATTTTTGTTCAATTCAATTCCATTGTTGTTCAGTTTAGTTAGACCACTGTTTAATTCAATTCAATTGTTTCTTGATTCATCTAAATTGTTGTTCAGCTCATTTAGACTACTGTTTAATTCAATTAAATAGCTGCTCAATCTTAGGTTAAAAATCAATCCAAGCCACCCTTCGTTAGGATAAGTGAACTTAGGAAGTTAGCAAATTCTTGCTCATAATTAACAAGGAGAAACTATTAGACAACCTCACTCACATATATTGTGCCTGTTAGCCACCTATGAAATTTTTGGCAAGCAAACGTGTGGCTAAATTGTTTATGAGCCTTCAAGAGATACATTTCCCATGAAACTCTATCATCCTTGAAGCCTCTGTGTGTCCCCTACCTTTTTTAAAGATCCTAACTGTTGTATCCATCCAAAAGGTCTCACTAATTGCAAAACATTATGCTCCAAAAGGCCTACACTTGCCCCTGTACCTCTGTAGATTTCTCCATCTCATCCCTTTTTTCCTCCTTATCAAAATCCCTCCCCTAATCCTTCTAAAATTTCCCAAAAATCCCCTCTAAACCATATGCACATCCCTGGTGTGGTTTAATTTCCCCTTCTTTCCACTATCGTTACCCTTCTCCACCACATGACCCAGGCTCTGAAACCACACGCTAGCCCGAAAAGGCATTTAGCGCAAGTATGTATCGAGCACATTTTGAACCATCGATCTGTATAGATCAGAAGGTTGTCACATTCCCCATAGCACTCATTAGCCACCTCTTATCACCGCCCGATCACATCATCCACCGTTCATTCACCCGCAGATCCGACGGCCCAGAGTTTATCTACCCAGTGCTCCCCATGCTAGCACGCCCTATTCAAAAACTGGCTGGTTTTTATCGCACCGCCATCTGAGAGCTGGTGGTATTTTTTATTTCACGGTGATTCCACTCACTGCCAGATGCGTGGCACCGGCACTGTTTGAAAACCGCCCCCCAATCGCGCGTTATCGTTCGGAAGAAAACTCGGCACAATATGTATGTGCACCGTCCGATCCAGAGCTGCCCATCCAACGGTGATCGCCCCAAGAATTTTCACGGGGGATAGCCCAAGGCAATCATACCCCTGGCCCACTGACCATTGCCCTCCGATGCATTTTCAGTTGTCGATCTCCTCCTGAGATCGGACGGTCCAGATTTAACTGCATGCCCCGCCATTGACCCAGTCCCGCCACGTCACCATTCCACATGTTTGCATCACTTTTTCATACGTCCCCCCTATACAATTCATTCAAAGGGAAAATTTTAATGTTGTGCGTTAAGTTTTCCACCTCGCCGTCCTCCAAAGCATCTCTCGCTAATCCACCCTCTCCCTCCACTAAATCCTCTGCATTCATCATCTCTACCCATGCCACGTTGCCATTTCTTACAGTAATCCACACCACCCACCCCATGCATGTTTTTCTTAACGATTATTCATGTTTTGCTGGGTTACAGGTAGGTGGAAAAACACCATGATTCAACGCGTTGTTGTAGTGGCACAGTGCACAAAAGAAGCTGAATTTAGAGCCTGATATTACAGGAAAATGTCTGGAAAGGTGTCTGCAACATAAATTTCATCAAAGGAAAGAGTTCAAACACTGCAAAACCTCTCTAGTGCCATTAAAGCTCAGATTTCATAAACAAAGATAGTATTGGAGCAGCAGAGAGTCCAAGGCACGTAATAGAAGATTTTTGAGCCTTTTTCAGGGATTTGGAAGGCAAAGGTACCAGTTCAAAGACATCATGGATCGCATGGAAGGCCCAATGCGCAGAAAACAATACTATCAAGGTTTCACATCAGTAGTATGTCCTTTCCACAAAGGACGAAGTGCCCATACTATCTCCATTCTATACTGTGTTCCTGAGGAAATTCCAGCCCTGACAACAGTCCTATGCTATCAGAAGCATTTGTTACACAGTATGGCAGACCTTAGCATCATTATTCTACCTTTTTGTTTAGTTCACCAGAGTGTTACAACAAGTACATCAGAGACATACCTGGAGTAAATGGAAGCCTGACGAAGACCACTCTTTCATCCAAAGAGTACCAGAGATAAATGCTCAGAATTTAAAATAGAATGAGGCCTTAGCCCTCTTCCTCTTCTGAGTTTTCATGCTGCATTTAGTTTTCACCTACCTTCTCTACTCCTCTTGAGCTATAAATTCATGAAGGAACTAATTGTAAAGGTTGTTGATCGGTTATCAGAGAATTACAAGCTATTTATTTTGGGACATAGTCTCTATGTAAAGTTGCAAGATAGGCGGAGGAAGATGTTTTCAGACTGAATATCTAGTTATTGGTAATGTTGTACTTGACTAGTGTTGCTCTTTAATATGACAAGCACATTTCTTTGGATCCTGATCTAAAGTAGTGGTGATTTTTTTCTATCTTTTTATTTTCTTTTAACTTGCAGTTGACTTCATTTCATTTCTACTGGCTCGCATCAGAAATCTGGCATAGGATTTACCCTTGTTAGGTACCCTATGTTCCTGCGCTCCTTGCCTTCAATTTTTTCTACTAACGTGTTATCTAAGGGTTGATTTTAGTTAATTTAACCAGTGTAGTGGATGTCATTGCCTGCTAGCTGATGTATGAATTAATGAATCTGTTCTTAGATGTTCTTGTTAGGATTTAATTAAATGAATTGGGAACACTAGGAGATCCAGAACTCTGTTTCTATCTCACTAGGATCCTTTTCAATAAATTGAACCTTTCTAAGATCCCTCAAGATGGAGGTCAAAGCGTTGAGAGTTAAAAGTCTCTCTCTGATCTCAGGTCTTTGACTTTGTGTTCGAAATATTTGTTGTTTCCTCCTCTCTTACCACTTCATGCCACACTATCATCTTTAAGATCCAATGCTTTAGATGACTAGCCCAACTGAAAGCCTGCACATTGAGTAGCAAGTAAACCCTTTCCTGACTCCATTGCCCAATGGTCTTGAATGTTCCCAGGAGCATCTCTCCTTTGCCTAAATTCCTCTTTGCTCATCCTTGTCTTATATTGAGCCCTTCTTTCCTGATTCCCAACAATCAAACAAAAAATCTGACAAACAAACTCTGAGCCTTATAACTAGCCTAACATCTTAATTTTTGAGCTTCAAAGACATAAAACCTTTGCTTATATAGAGAGACCCCTCTCTAGACCCAGGAGGGCTAGATCCTAAGGTCTGAAAGTGGTTTTAGTGTTGTCTCATCTTTTGGTCTTGCCAACTTTGCCAAAACATGGGAACCCCAATAGTGCCAACACTCTTGAATTAAGAATACTTACCCCGGGTTGATAATTAAATGAGAAAGCACTAGATTTGTTGATAATAATCCACCTCTATGAGCCCCAACATTTTGGCATCGTTTTTCGAGGAGGGTGTTAAAAGTCATCTCCCTTATTCATATTTCTCCATTTCTGTGACGAATTGGGTATTGAAAATGACA
The DNA here is from genome assembly GCA_034641835.2 of Pinus albicaulis. Lineage (NCBI taxonomy): Eukaryota > Viridiplantae > Streptophyta > Pinopsida > Pinales > Pinaceae > Pinus > Pinus albicaulis. The sequence continues at coordinate 901,694,569 of CM076571.1, read as the reverse complement.
GGTAAGAACCTGCGTACCAGAAAGCAACATGCTTGCCCTCTAGCCTGCTTACCAGCAAATCGTCAAAAGAACCATAAGATAGGTGCTCTTGTTTTATGTCTATGAAGAAAAAGATAGAAACAATATGAAATCATTCGCAAACATCCTCACAATCCAAAGGACTGGTGATCCTTCGAAGAACAACATATATAGACAAAATCATTAAGAAAATTGAATCTGAGGCATCTATAGGACCCAGAACTATCTCCATTTAAAGTCCTAATACACTCCCTCAGGCGGCAGCCTCACCATCTATAGCCTATGCCGATATTCAGTGTGAGATATAGGGGTCTAAGTGAAGCCTGTAGACTACTGATCATATAGGCACTGACATTTAAAAAGAGGGAGGCTCTTGCAACCTACAAGAAGGGCGGGGGAGAAACTAGTGGAGGAATTCACATAGAAATATTATAATCTAAGTCCCCTAAAGTAGTGATCGAAACAGAAGCACTTAGGATCCCAGATTAGGGAAGTGTTGTAAAACCCCCACTGCATTCACCTCCCAAGCCTATTAGAATTACTCCTCCAGATTAAGAAATTCCCGAATATTTTTGGCACCTCTTTGATCATATGGAAAATAATCAAAATCAGAATCAGAGGCAGACATCAACACTAGAATACCCTATTGTTGATCATGTTGCCAATGCCCCTATGAAATTCATTCCCTTGCACAACATTCCCACCTTTCATGGATTAGCCACAGAAGATCCTAATGCATTCCCATTTGAATTTGATGTCTTATGCAGAGGATATGACTACACCACTAATCCCGAGAAACTAAAACTATTTCCCTATACCTTAAAAGGAACTACGCTACGCTGGTTCATGGGATTAGGTGGGGGACTATAAATAACTGGGACTAAATGAAGAATAATTTTCTTACCAAATACCAAGACTATTGCTGAACCCAAGATCTAAAAGATGAAATCTTCAATATTTCTGCAAAAGACAATGAAACATTAGAAGAATACACAGAAATATTTCAATACAATTTACAAAGATCCCCATATACCACGCTACCCAAGGACATTTTAAAAGCCACAATGCTTAAAGGGATGAAGGAAGAATGGGTTAAGATGCTTAACATAATGGGGAAGGGAGATATTTACCAGGAAGAATACGACGAGATTATTTCCTTATGTATTAGATGCTCTAGGGGTAGCTCACGTAATAGGCCTATTGGGTGTGATTCTATAAAGAAAGAACTTAAGCAGACCAATGGAAATGTAACCAGAGAAGAATTTGGAAATCTGTTAGAAAATTTCAAAACTAACATCCTGGGTACCTTGACAACACAACTTGATGTTTTACAAGCCAAACAGAAACAAGATATAGCAGAAAAAAACTTGGCCATATTTTGCCCAAGATGTCAGAAGAAGCACAGCCAGAGGGAATGTCCTTTAGACATTGTTCAGACTTGTGCTATCTGCACTAAGGATCATACCACGGACCACTATCCTTCACTTCCCGGGCTGAAAGCTGTCTACAAGGAACCCGAGGAAGAAACAGAGCCAGTCTATTTAATGAATCAGTTTCGACAATGGCAAGCATGACCTGGCATACCATAAGACCTGCCTCAATACTTTCCTTCTCCACAGTTTAGCCAGTAAAAACCTGCAACAACTTGGTAGACTCAAAACTCCTTCCCAACCTATCCAAACCAAGCATTTCCTATGCCACCCTGGCCTACACAACCTCCATCAGGGAATAATTAGCAGAACTTTCCTTGTTGTCCCCCTTATTGGAAAAATATCCCGTACCAAAGCCAGTGGCCAAACCACTCTACTCAAAACACCAATTGGAATTGGTAGCGACCCATTGTAATGGCCAATCTGCGAATAGGGGTAGGGACCCAAAATCAACCTACATTGCCAGCTCCCTACCTAGTTCAGCATAACTAACAACCTGCCATACGCCCTCAATTACTAGCCCAAACCAATCCTAATCCCAATAACAGACCAGTTCAACTAATTTAGATCATGGAATATCCAAAACCCAATGTCGAACAAAAACAATGCAACGAACTGAGATTAAGATCAGGACGTACCATCTTACCTATAGAATCCATCACTCCACCTTAGTCCCAAATTGAAACCTCAACAGAACCTAGCTTAACGAATATAACAGAAATAGGTAAAGATAAGGAAGAAATTGATCAACAAAAACCTAAAGAACTTATGGTGTCTCTGCCTCCATTTCCTGAAAGATTAAATCTTCTCAGGCCTATAATCGCTCCAGATTTTGACATCTCTGATGAACATCACTTTGAAGGTGAAAAGGCTCATCTCCTTAAATTTTTTAATAAAAATGGTTATAGTATAAGTCACTGTCTTAAAGCTTTTCAAAAAGCTGAAAAGGGTCCTAGAGTTAAGAAAGATCCTTGCGATCGGTTATCTGGAGTTCACCTTCCATTTATCCAAGGTACTATGGATAAAATCGCCAGGATCCTAAAGAAGTTTAATGTTTCCTCAATGTTTAAACCCTACCGCACCATTCGAAGTTCACTTAGATCTGTTAAAGACCCAATTTTCCCTAAGGATGGTAAGGGTGTGTACTTGATTCCTTGCTCTTATGGGACACCTTACATTGGTGAAACAGGTCAGTCTATTAATCAAAGAATTCATGAGCATGTCGGTGACCTTAAGCATAATAGATCGCGCTCCTCGGCCCTAGCTGAGCATGTCGAGAAGACTAATCATCACATTTGCATTGAATATGCTATGGTGATTGCGAAGATTGACCATTTCCACCACCGTAAGTTGAGAGAAGCCTTGGAAATCGAAAAGAGGCCAGTTAACCTCAACATGGACGATGGGTGGATGGTTAGCAGGTGTTGGATTCCTGATCTTCATTCCTAATTTTATTTTTATTTTTTTGGTTGATAAATGTTTATTAATTTTTATTTTATTTTATATATATATATATATTTTTATTTGTATTTAATTTATTTATTTATTTTTTAATTTAATTTAATTTGATTTGATTTGATTTGATTTGATTTTTAATTAATTAAAATTGATTTATTAAATTCATTTTATAAATATTTATTTATTATTTATTTATTTATTATTTTATACAGCATTTAATCCTTTATGTTTTTAAATAAAAATAAAATAAAATAAATATTTTAATTATTATTCTATAAATAGAAATAATTCAATATTCATTTAATCTTCTAGAATATATTGAATAATTCTTATTGTAAAAAAATTAAAAATAAATAGTATTCATATTATAAACTTTAATGATTTTTATTTTATATTTTTTTTACTTTTGATTTTATGACCTAGATTTAGTCAAACTAGCCGTTATTTTACAACGACTAGTTGGAGTTTCTCGTATCTATTTAATTGGTTTCCTGATCTGATTTTTTAATCAAGTCCTAATGATGAATGACACTGGCTGGTTCGAAACGCGTCAACCAAATTTATTTGGATGTGATTTTTACCGAAAGATTTTTCTCACAATTTATGGATCATAGAAACAATATTCCTAAAGTTGAAAACAGTCCTCGAACATGAAGATCAAGAGGATCCTGTGACAGACTTCGAGACTCAACATATATCCACAACCACTGTTCATAACATCATACCTATTGAGATCGAGCTAGGAAAGGTTCTGAATATTAATGGAAATTTGGATGATGACCAAAAACAAAAACTCATAAAAGTCCGTCGAAAGCATCAAGGGGCATTTACGTGGGACTACCAAGACATGAAGGTTTTAGACCCACAACTATGCACACACCACATCTATACTGATAGGGAAACGTGCCACATTAGACAACCTCGACAAAGATTAAACCCGCACCTAAAAGATATTGTAAAAGAGGAGCTGCAAAAACTGTTAGATGTAAATTTCATTTATCCTATTTCAAACAGCAAATGGGTCTCCTCTCTCGTAGTCATCCCTAAAAAGAATGGGATGTAGAGAATGTTCATAGATTACAGAGAATTAAATAAGGCAACGCAGAAATACCATTTCCCCCTCCCCTTCATTGACCAATTTCTTGATACATTAGCTGGGAAACGGTTATTCTCCTTTCTTGATGCATTCAGTGGCTATAATCAAATCCAAATATCCCCCGAAGACCAAGATAAGACAACCTTTACCTGCATGTGGGGAGCTTTTGCTTATAGAGTTTTACCATTTGGATTATGTAATGCCCCAGCAACATTTTAGAGAGCCATAATTAGCTTTTTTCTGACTTAATAAATGAAGGGCTTGAAATCTATATGGATGATTTTACACCCTATGGAGAATACTTTGATCAAGCTCTAGAAACACTAGAAAAAGTGTTAGAACGATGTATTACCACTAGATTATGTCTAAGCAATGAAAAATGCCACATGATGATGACTGAGGGGGTAATCCTTGGTCACTACATTTCTATAGCTGGAATACAGGTAGATCTGGCCAAGATACAGGTAATCCTTCTGTTAACCACACCTTGTACATAGACAGAGGTGCGCATTTTTCTGGGATATGTAGGATATTATCGTAGATTTATAAAAAAAATCTCACAAATAGTTACACCTCTGTATGCATTGACTGGAAATTTTGAATTCCATTGGACTGACAAGTGTGACACCGCTTTTACAGACTTGAAGAGACTGGTCTCAAAAACAACAATCCTGTGAGGTCCTAATTGGAAACTACCCTTTCACATCTCTTCTGATGCATCTGATATAGTAATAGGAGCGGTCCTTGGCCAAGAAGAAGACCGAAAACCTTATGCTACTTATTATATCAGCAAAAACCTTACTTCTGGCGAATTAAATTACGCCATGACCGAAAAAGAGTTCCTGGTTGTCATTTATGCTATCAATAAATTCAGGCACTATATAACTGGATATCAAGTGTTCCTATATATTGACCACTCTGCTATTAGATATTTAGCTAATAAACCAATCGTGAATGGGAGAATAACTTGTTGGTTACTATTGTTGCAGGAATTCTATATTGATCAAAGACCGTCTAGGGAAAGAAAACATGGTCGCAGACTTCCTGTCAAGGGTCCCCAAGACATACGACACGCTAACAGATGATGATCAATTCCCTGATGAACATATGTTTTTTGTAGCGGTAAAAACACCATGGTATGCCGATCTGGAAAATTATCTTGCAGTAGGGAAGCTATCCAGACACTTAACATAAATAGAATGGAAACTAATTGTACACCACAACGCAAGATTCTCTTGGTTTGGGGGATACATCTTCCATACAGGGGCCGACATGCACATATGCAGATGTATAAGAGAAGAAGAAAGCTATGACATCTTACGAGCCTGTCACGATGAACCTGTGGTGGCCATTTTGCACAACATAGGACAGGGCATAAACTGTTGCAATTAGGCTATTATTGGCCTATGGTTTTCAAAGACACAAAGAAATATGTCTAGTCCTGCGATAGGTTAGGTCCCTATATTACTAGTATAGTCCCTTATTGTTGTTAGTGTAACCCCTTTATTGTTATTATTGTACCCTTGTAACCCCCATATTTTTATTATTGTGCCCTTAAATTGTTATTGTTAGTTCGGCTAGGATTACATTATGGCCCCACTAGGATTACATTTGGCCCCATGGATTCCTATATATAGAAAGGAGGTTTTGTAATTTGAATCATCCAAGAATTGTTCATTCATGTAATGTATTGAAGGTTTCCCCCTTGAAGTGGCTTATTTCTAAGGTGTTGATATCTCTTTTCTTCTATTTTTGGAGCTGCTTTCACAACATTTGGTATCAGAGTTTGAGATTCTTGGGTTTCGCTGTGCCAAACAGGTCATCGTGTAATTTTTGTTATAACTTTGTTTCTACAAGGGCTCAGAAGCTCAAATTTTTAGAGTGCGAAGTCAAAATACTGAGGAACATCGTCACAAACTTTCAAAGCTTCATTCAAAATATTTTCGGAGATATGATATGTGGAAATTAGGACGTTTTTCAAGCTCCGAAATTTTACTTATAAAGGTCATCGTGGAATTTTCACTATAACATTTTTTCTACGAAGGTTCAGAAGTTGAAAGTTTTAGAGCGCGAAGCTGAAATCCTGAGTAACCTCATCACAAAATTTCAAAGCTTGGTTCGCAATATGTTTGGAGATATGATCTGTGGAAGTTAGGTCTTTTTCAGGCTCCAAAATTTCATCTCAAAGAGGTGATCGTGGGAAAATCTTCATAACTCTCTCTGAGCATCAGATTAGAATTCTGTAGAATGTGACTGGAAGTACACGGACTATAGTTTCCTGTCTATAAATTTCAGATACAAAGGATCAAACAATAACACGTGGCAAGTCGTACAAATTCGCTCTATTGAACCAGTCCATAATTAGGTCATTGTGGGAGATTGGACATAACTTTGATTTGAAGAATCCAAATCAAGTCAGAGTTGTGGCATTTGAAAGAAGCTTCAAAGGACTACTACAGGGCCAAATTTTAGATATTTAGGATTTTCAATTATATAGATAAGTCGATTTCAATATCGAGCTCCTCAAAAGAAAGCAAAAGGTGTGTATTTTGTTTTCCAAATTGCATAAGTCTTGTTTCAAGAATCAAGTTGAATTTATTCCAAGGGCATATTATAGAATAGATATCAGTATTGGATTCTCAAATGGCCCCTAAAAATAATTCAACACCCATTAATCATTTATAAGGCTCTACTATGACTCATGAAGATGAAGAATGGCAACATGACATATCAAAATTACAAGAGCAAGTGCAACAAATTTCGCTCTCGCAAAGAGCAACAAAAAAATACATGGGAGTTTTGAAGAAAGGCATGGAATCTAAGATGGATGGTTTCAAGAATGGCATGGAAGCTAAGATGGATTGCGTGGAAGCTGGCATGGAATCTAAGATGGATGACATGGAAGCCAAGATGGAAAACATGAGGAATGATCTAAAAGCAAACATGGAAGGTTTGACAAAGTTGATACAACAAATGTTTCACAATGGTGAAAAGATAGTAGAGGAAACTCATGATGAGAAAAAATTAAATGCTAATCGTGATTTCATAAACTCTAATGTTGGCAGGAAGAACCACCATATTCCAAAAATGGATGGGAGGAAGTTTGATGGAAAGGATCATGTAACATGGATACTACAGATGGAGCAATATTTTGATCTCAATAATGTGCAAAACAGACAAAAGGTATGCATTGCAAATTTACATTTATAACAAAATAAATTTGTATGGTATCGATGGCTTTGCTCCCATAAAAAAATTGTCACTTGGTCAATTTTTATAGAGGAAATGATAGCACATTATGAGGATACAAAGTGCAACACCTTCTTTATCCGATTGATAAATCTCAAACAAAAGGGTTTAGTGGGGGAGCACATTGAGGACTTCCAAAAACTGAATATAAGGGTAACTGATATTCCAAAGGAACATAGAATTGATCTCTTCATAGGTACTTTAAAGGCTAACATCCAACATGAAGTTCACGTTTTGGAACCTGATTCATTGGAGAAGGCAAGAAAAAATGAATGTAAAATTATGGTGACAAGGAAGCCTACCACTCACTTCTATAAAGAGGGAAGTGTTGATACTCCTAGATTTCAACAACCTACAAGGTTGAAACCACAACAATTGGAAGAAAAAAGAGAAAAATGGCTTTGCTACAATTATGATAGAAAATACACTAAAGGTCATAAGTGTGCTGAGAAGAAATTATTTTACATAGATTGTGAAGAAGAAAAAGAAAATGAACAAGAAGAGGATATACACCAGGAACCAGCCCTAGAAGAGGAAGAAATGAGTCCGACCATATCATGTAATGCATTGGCAGGAATTACCACTCCAAAAACTCTTAAGATAGAAGGACATATCAAGAAGAAAAATGTAATAGTGTTGATTGATTCAGGTAGTACCCATAACTTTATTCATTGTAAGGTAGCCAAGGAATTCAATTGTTTCCTATACCCAACACCAGAATGTCAAGTGATGGATGCAAATGGAGGAACTATAAATTTCTCTGGAAAATGCCATAATATCAAGCTAACCATGGGGGAATATGTATTGAATAGTCCAATGCTTTCCATTCCTATGGGAGGTGCTGATGTTGTACTAGGAGTACAATGGTTACAATCTTTGGGGACGGTAGCTTTTAATTTTCAAGAACTTTTCTTGAAAAAATTTTCAGAATTAAAGGAAGTCGAATTACGGGGTATTGTAGGGAAGCCGGGAAAGATAATAAGCTCTAATGTCATGAAAAATCTTCTAAAGAAATAACAATGAGGAATAATTGCACAATTATGCTCACTAGAAGTTCCAACATCAAAATCATCTATTTCTGCAGATCTCCAAAAAGTCTTGGACAATCATTCCAAGGTTTTTGAAACTCCCAGAGGACTCCCACATATTCTTGATCATCATCATGCTATTCATTTGATTCCAGGAAGTGTTCCTCCAAACATCAGGCCTTATAGATATCCTTATGTCCAAAAGAGAAAAATTGAATGTATGATTGCTGAAACGTTAGAGGCGGGTATAATTCAACCTAGTCAAAGTTCTTTCTCTGCTCCTGTAGTATTGGTACACAAGAGGGATGGATCATGGCGCATGTGTCCTGATTATAGGGAGCTGAATAAGCTCACCATTAAAGATAAATTTACCATTCCTGTGATTGATGAATTATTGGATGAATTACATGGAGCAATTTATTTTACCAAGTTGGATCTTCATTCAGGATATCATCAAATTAGAATGAAGACTGAAGATATTCTGAAAAAAGCATTTCGAACACATTAGGGTCATTCTGAATTTTTGGTCATGCATTTTGGCCTTACCAATGCACCTTCTACATTTCAAGGGTTGATTAATTCCATTTTCAAACCCTTCTTTAGAAAATTTGTGCTAGTATTTTTTGATGATATACTAATCTACAATAGGTCTTGGAAGGATCATGTTCAACATGTTGACAGGGTGGTCAAACTATTGTAGGAGAAAAAATTATATGCAAAAACATCCAAATGTTTCTTTGGAGTACAAGAGGTGGAATATTTGGGTCATGTTGTATCTCATGAGGTTGTTAAGGTAGACCCTAACAAAATTAAGGCCATTAAGGAATGGAAAGTCCCCACAACCATAAAGAAGTTGCGATGATTTCTCAGGTTAACAGGGTATTATCGCAAGTTTGTTAAGAATTATGGGAGAATAGCAGCACCTCTAACAACATTATTGAGGAAAGATGCATTTTCATGGACTCCTGAAGCAACTAAGGCCTTTGAACATCTTAAAGAGGCAATGTGCCTAGCACTGGTCTTAGCTACGCCAGACTTCACAAAAACCTTTATTGTGGAATGTGATGCCTCAAGAAATAGAATTGGTGTTGTTTTAATGCAAGAAGGAAGAACCATTACTTTTGAAAGTCGTCCAATCAAAGGAAAGTATTTACAGAAACCTATTTATGAGAAGGAAATGTTAGAAATAATACATGCACTAAAGAAATGGAGAACTTGCCTAATGGGAAGACACTTCAAGGTAAAAACTGATCATGATAGTATTAAACACGTTTTGGAACAAAGAATATCTTGAGAAGAGCAGCAAAAATGGGTCACAAAGATGTTGGGTTATGACTTTGAAATACTCTACAAAAAAGGGAAGCTAAATTTTGTTGCAGATGCACTCTCAAGAAAGAATGAAGAGGTAGAAGCATTGCTTTGTGCCATTTCTATTATCCAACCAGATTGGATAACTGAAGCAAGAGATGAATGGAAGAAGGATGAAGAAGTATGGACACTCATTCAAAAGTTGCAGCAAGATCCTAGTACTTCTGATACATTTAATTGGAAAAATTATTCCTTATGGTACAAATATCACTTATATCTTTGTAAGAATTCCCAACTAAAAAAAAAGATTCTTTTGGAATTGAACACTTCTCCTTTTGGAGGACACTCAAGATTTTTAAAAACTTACCACAGGGTGAAGAAATAATTTTTTTGGGATGGCATTAAATTTGATATTCAAAAGTTTACGGCGGAATGTTTGGTTTGCCAGCAGAATAAAGTTGAGACAATTAAGACCCCGGGTCTTCTACAACCTTTATCGATTCCAAGTCAACGTTGGGAGGAGATTTCAATGGATTTTATCATAGGTTTACCTAAGTCCGAAGGAAAGAGTGTCATCATGGTGGTAGTTGATAGACTTACCAAGTATGCACACTTTTTTGCATTACCTCATCCATTTAAAGAAAGTATAGTTGCTACTAAATTTATGGACACAATTAAAAAGCTACATGGAAACCCAAGGGTCATTGTGAGCGACAAAGATCCCATTTTTACTGGAAATTTTTGGATGGAGTTATTTTAGTTTTTGGGTACTCAATTAGCTCATAGCTCATCTTATCATCCTCAATCTGATGGTCAAACTGAGATAGTAAATAAATGTTTGGAAGGATATCTTCGTTGTTTTGTATCTGATTAAAAAAAGACAATGGGTCAAGTGGTTACCTCTCGCTGAATGGTGGTATAACACTTCCTTCCATGCTGTAGTATAAATGACCCCATTTATGGAACTTTATGGATATCATCCACCATCCATCACATCATATTTAAGAGAAAATTTGAAGTTTCAAGAAATGGAAGATCACATCAAGCATAAAAAATAAGTTCTCCAACTCTTCAAGGACAACCTAAATTTGGCACAAAATCGAATGAAACAACAGGCAAATCAACATCGCAGTGAGAGAAGTTTTGATGTAGGAGATTTGGTCTTTTTACGGCTACAACCATACAAACAAATGTCCCTCCAGTAAGCTAGGAATGATACTAAATTATCGCCAAAGTACTATGGTCCTTACAAGGTGTTGCAAAAGATTGGTACTATGGCATACAAATTGGAGCTTCTTGCTTCTTCATGAGTGCATCCAATTTTCCATGTTTCATGCTTAAAGAAGGTTATAGGTGAAAATATTCCAGTTCAAACGATATTGCCAGAACTTGATGAGGAAGGAAAAATCATATTGGAGCCTGAAGCGGTCATGGAAACAAGAACTCGACAGCTACAGAATCGATCAATTTCAGAGTATCTCATCAAGTGGAAGAACTTACCCACTGAAGATTCTACATGGGAGGATGAGAATTTTATACCAAAGTACCCAAAGCTACTCAAGCATTGAGGACAACACTTTTTTGAAGGAGAGGGGCATTTTAGGTCCCTATATTACTACTATAGTCCCTTATTGTTGTTAGTGTAACCCCCTTATTGTTATTATTGTACCCTTGCAACCCCCATATTTTTATTATTGTTCCCTTAAATTATTATTGTTAGGTCGGCTAGGATTACATTGTGGCCCCATGGACTCCTATATATAGAAAGGAGGTTTTGTAATTTGAATAATCTAAGAATTGTTCATTCATGTAATGTATTGGAGGTTTCCCCCTCGAAGTGGCTTATTTCTAGGGCGTTGATATCTCTTTTCTTCTATTTTTGGAGCTGGTTTCACAACACGATAGCTGCCAAAGAATGGGCCTCCTAGGCCAAGCTAGTGAAATGCCGCTACAACCACAATTGGTGGTGGAACCATTCGATTGATGGGCGTTGGAAAAATTTGGGCCATTCAACCCACCATAAAATGAGAAAGCCCACATATTAGTTTCCATGGATTATGTAACCAAATGGGCAGAAGCAGTGGCCTTGTCAAGGGCCACGAAAGAATCAGTAATTAAGTTTCTCTTTGAACTATTCGTACAATACGACTTACCAAGGGAAGTGATAATCGATGGAGGGGCACAATTCACAAGCAATAAGATCACATCCAACTTAAGAAATCACCATATCATCCACAGAGTTACGTCTCCTTACCACCCGTAGGCCAATGGGCAAGTCGAAACCACCAACAATGTCTTGGAGGCAATCCTTACCAAGACGGTAGAAACACATCGTTGGGACTGGACCACTAGACTACCAAAAGCCTTATGGGCTTATTGTACAACCTGGCAAAATACCATTGGATATTCACCATATCAGCTAGTATTTGGGAGAGAACCTATCTTCCCTATTGAATTCGAAATTAAAACTCTGAGAATAACCCAAGAAGTGGCATTGGACTTAACATAAGCTCATGCTTGAAGACTCCAACAAATAAACGAACTGGATGAAATTTGACTGCTAACCTTTCAACAACAACGATCATCCAACAACATCGATCCAAGTGGCATGAAAACCTAATAAAGAAGAAGTTATTTCAAAAAGGAGATTGGGCACTCCTCTATGACTCCATATTCCAAGACTTTCCAAGAAAACTACAAACAAAGTGGCTCCATCCATATGAGATTCAGGAAGTACATTGCAATGGTACACTCACCTTGACCACCATATATGGATCTAGTTCAACATTTTGAGTTAACGGAGACAGAATATGCCTCTATCGCAAACCTCTCATGAAAGAATCTTTATGTCAACAGGTATGAAATGATCCCACCATCGAAGTTGTGGTGCAATGGGGTGATAACCCCACAAACTCAAGTACCTAGGAGGTTTTCCAGCATCACTTTTAAATACTGTATATAATTGTACTGTCTTTTGTACATTCTTCACAATTGCAATTTATTTTCCTTATAAGATTGTGTTTTTATTGCTTTTCAATTAGGGAACAACTGCTGTTCAATGTTTGAACAATGGTTGTTTAGTAGAATTCAACATATGTTCATTCGCGTTTTTATTTTTGTTCTTCAATTCATCGATAACTGTTGTTCAATATTTGAATGACTGCTATTCAATTAAATTTAATAGCCGTCTATTGTGTTTTTATTTTTTCTGTCAAATTCTTGGACAGCTATTGTTCAATCTTTGAATGACTACTGTTCAACCAAAATTGAACAAACTTTTTCACGTTTTTAATCTTGTTGTTCAATTCATGAGCAATTGTTGTTCAATATTTGAACGACTGCTATTCAGTCAAATTGAAAAACCATTTGTTGTGTTTTCATTTTTTTTCTATTCAATTCGTGGACATCTACTGCTCAATCTTTGGAAGACTACTACTCAGTCGAATTGAACAACCATTTACGGTGTTTTTATTTTTTGCTGTTCAATTCATGGACAGCTGTTGTTCAATCTTTGAATGGCTACTGATTCAACCAAAATTGAACAATCATTTTTATGTTTTTAGCTTTGCAATTCAATTCATGAACAACTGTTGTTTAATCCTTGAACGGTTGTTGTTCAGTCGAGCTAAACAGTTTTTCATTGGTGTTTTTTATTTTTGTTGTTTGATTCGGGAACAACTGCTATTCAATATTTGAACAACTGTGGTTCAATCAAACTGAATAGTCGTTGCTGTGTTTTTTTATTTTTGTTGTTTAGTTCGAGAACAACTGCTGTTTAATATTTGAATGGTTGCGGTTCAATCAAATTGAATAGTCATTGTTGTGTTTTTATTTTTGATGTTCAATTCTGGGACAAATGATGTTCTATCTTTGAACGACTGCTATTTATTCGAATTGAACAACCGTTTTTTTGAGCGTTTTTTATTTTTCCGAGCAATCTATGAATAGCTGCTGCTCAATCTCTGAACAAATACTGTCTGACCAACTTAAATATCTTTCCTTTTGTGTTTTTCTCAAATTGAATAACCTTGAGTAGTGAATGGAAGTTGACAGAGAGAGGGAAAATGGTAGAATTATAAATATGATGGCCCTTTGGCACTATAATTCTTAAACACGAAGCTGACATTATGCACACATGAAATGAAAGGCTAAATCACCCTCAGTTTGAATATGATATCATACAATACATGACCTTATGATGATATATATTTCTGCATTATTCGAGTAATATGTCTCTACAACATGAATGAATGGAACAAGGGGTATTAATGGTATTGGCATTTTTTTTCGCTTCTTTCACCATCCCTCACTCTTAAGGAGCTAATAAGCCTCCCTCTATTTATAAAAAGAAATTATTATGTGTTCATGCAAATCTTTAAGAGGATAGGGGGTCTCATTACGAGCCAGCCTACCATGATCATAGGGATTTAACAAGTGACATGCCCACAATGGCTACCACACCAGGGTAATGACCTTCTCATCTACTAGAAGGACAGGAGGTCTCATCATGATCTGGCCAGATCACTCTGTTACAATTCTAGTGAATGGCATTGTGATTATCTGGCTACCACACCAACACAGTGACCTCCTTATAGATCAAGATGTTACAATTGAAAAAGAAGTACTACACTTACATGCAGATTTGAAGAGAGGATAGGGGGTCTCATCATGAGACAGCCTACCATTTTCATAAGGGTGTAGCAAGTGACATGCCCACAATGGCCACCACAACAGGGTAATGACCTTCTTAACTACTTGAAGGATAGGGGGTCTCATCACGAGCCGACTTGATCACTTTGCTACAACTATAGTGAGTGGCACCATGGTTATTTGGCCACCATACCAGCATGGTAATCTCTCCATAAAACTGGCAGAATAACTATTTTTACATAAGGATCCTGGCTCATTTTTTCGAGTTAAAATAGCAACCCTATCAAGGCTATGAATGCCTGCTGGCAGCAGTGGCTCTGCCTCTAGTGTTAAAGTATTCTCCTTCAGTAACCAATTTATTTTATATACACCTTGTCTTCCATTCTTCGTCCACAAGATATTACTCGAATTAGTGATAATTATGACCTGCCATAAGAATAACTAATAGAGATATGCTTACATAGTTGAACCTCAGGATGACGACACCAATCGTTACTTGAATCAGTCTTGCTTGCTTCATAAATTTTTAGTTGTACAAGGACATCATATCGTAATAATGGTTATGCTATTTCCTCTCGCTTTCTGGTCACTTCCGCACAAGATGCAATTATGAAAAATTCTAAATCTAACCTTTATACTCCGTATTATTAATTACTCAACCGCCCACTCCTTCACACACAGATTATCATTAAAAAATTCTGACATTCCCCTATTTTCATTCATGAGCGATCAAATCTCTCATGTACTTGAGGGCATGGGCACCCTTTCTTCGAGGGAGGGGGTGTAATTGGTCTTAATTTGGCAAGCACGTGAAATCGCTGCACAAATCTCATCAGACGCATCGATAAGACCAGAGGAACACTACAATTAAGGCATGAATATTATCTGCGTGGAGCCACAATTTATTTTTCACTTGCATACAACATCTAGTTGAAACAACAGATCCAAGAAGAAATACAATCAAAGGAAAAGATCATATCAGCTATGGGAGGAAATAGCCTTCGAAGCGAGCCTGCAAACTTTCCAATTTTAGAGGCAGTGAGTGCCATCCTCCAGCATGCTGGATGGCTGACATATGTACACTGATTATAGGGATTCAACACGGGAATTGCAATCGAGTTTCTGCAAAATCTACAGGAAGGGAAAACTAGTGTCAAAGGTCGAATTATACCAGTTACATAGCGAATTATTGCGAAGGTTTTCAGAATACCAGCACAAGGAGAAAGATGGTCAGAGAAGCATCACCTCTTGAGAGAAGCAGTAATAGCATACTAGGACTTAGAGGAACCGTTGGAATGAAAAAATAGAGGGATTAACCCTACCTCTCTACACCATTCATGGAAGGAGCTAGCAGCATTCATCCAAAATTTTATTATGTGTGAAGGACATCGGGATGTGGTAAAACCTTGACAGCTCAAACTTTTAGCTATACTTAAGAAAAATATTTCAATTAATCTACCTGCCTTCTTGAATTCCGTATTGCATGATACTATTGTTCGATTGAGGAAAGCCAAAACTCCCCAAGCAGTGGTCAGTCACCAGGGGTTAATAAAACTAATCATCATTCATGATTTAGATAGGCAGTAGATAGCCTAGGATAATTTCATTAACCCTGAGGCACGGGAACCAAAAATAAACCCTGACGGAAAAAAAATTGATTCCCCGAAGTTAAATACACCAAGAACAAAAAGGACCCCAACCTCAGCTTCAGAACCAAGTACGAAAAAACAGTCCAAAACAGTCCAAAGAACCTCGAGCCTCATGGAGGAAACATGACCATCCCATGCACCCTTGTAAGATTTCGAGGAAGAAATGGCTCGAGTCCTAGGACAAATAAGGTCAGAGTACGAATTGAGAAACCCATTGGGAGTAGAAGAGAAAGAGGAAATCTTTGATAAATCCACTACCCCCAGTAGTTCTGGTCACACTAACGTCCTTCCTGACCAAGAGGAACCTCGAGATGATGAGGCTTTGTCCCCTATTGATATTTATTAGGTGTATAGTGATGGGCAGACAGAGGAAAGAATGGAATCACAAGATCATTTAGGTGACACTATCCTTGTGGAGAAAAGCACACACACAGAGACAACCCCTTTGATACTAGTAGGTAGCACTGCTCCTCCTAGTCAAGACCCTCACATTGAAGTAAATTCTGAGATGTAATTAGAAACAACATTTTAGACACCATCCCTGAAAAGGGGAATTCTGCTCCCCTACCACCTACTGAAATCAAGAAAGGTGAAGATTCAGATGAAAAGAGAAGTAAGAAAATAAGCAAGACCTGGAAGAGATTAAAGAAATTGGTAAAATATATGAGAAAACAACTGAAGAAAGAAAGAAGGGCCTAGAAGCCAAAGAAAGAAAACTCCATTACAGGAACTCTAACAGAACTAGTAAATACTATCGAAGGCGAAATGCAAACTAACTTAGCCAACACCATGGAAACTGGAATACAAAATGACTTGATAACTACTACATAATTTGAGGTACAAACCAACTTAGAAGACACCACTAAGGCTTAAATTTAGATAGAACTGGAAAACACTATCGAAGCCTCTACTGAAACTAAGCAGAAGGTTACAGAAGAAAAGGGAACCCAAATAGAGGAAGCCCCTGCCTATGTCCATCTAGTAGAGAAAGCTACCAACCAGAAATTATGCAATGAAACGAGAAGAGGTAGTCAAAGAAAGGATCAAAAATTCATTTTGAAATCAATTCATTAGAACCAACCTGTGTAATTGTATTTTTGTAAAATCACTAAATGTAATAGAGAGCCTTGAAAAATAATCTTTTGAAGTTTTTACTATGCTATAGCTTCTGGTGGTCCAGGCCCAACCCGTGGAAGTTCATTGCAGCTTTCATACTTTATGCATTTTTAGAACCAATGCTTAAGTATCTGATGCAGTTGTAAAGTATATTTCTATTCAATAAAGTTACAGTTTCTCTTTCTTCAGGATTGTTAGTAATCGTGTTCTTGAATTAGGATAATTTCAATCATATTTCCCTATTTATGACAATGCTTCATCATCAGTAGATAGTTCCAAGTCTTTCAATACCATTGCACTCAAGTATAGATCATAGAATAAGTTGATTTCAATGTTATCTGTCCTTATGGGTTGCATTACTCTTTAGCATAGAGAAGCGTTCGGCCATCAATCAATGTCGATTAATTGATTCATAAAGAGAATTCCATTGCAAAATTACATAAATAATTTCTATACAATTCATTTAAATTCCTTCAATTATACTAATGTTCCATTAATTCTTAGTTAGTTATATTGTTGTTCCATTACTGCTCAGTTAGTTAGATTGTTGTTTAATTCAATTCCATTGTTGTTTAGTTTAGTTAGACCGTTGTTTAATTCAATTCAATTGCAGCTTGATTCATCTAGCTTTTTGTTCAGTTCATTTAGACTACTATTTAATTCAATTAGATAGCTACTCAATCTTGCTGCTCAATATTAGGTTAAAAATCAATCCAAGCCACCCTTCATTAGGATAAGTGAACTTAGGAAGTTAGAAAATTATTCCTCATAAGTAACAACGAGTAACTATTAGACAACCTCACTCGCATATATTGTGACAACACTCTTGAAGTAAGAAGACTTACTCCAAGTTCATAATTAAATGAGAAGGCACTATATTTTTTGATAATAAGCCACCTTTGTGAGCCCCAACAACTATGATAGTTGACGAGTACATGAATAATTTTCTGGAGTTGTCGAGGAATTTTCCTTATCTTAAGGAAGAGAATATGAAGGTTCAAAGGTTCATCAGTGGAATGCCATTAGTATTCAAGGATAATATTGAGTATGATGAACCTTTTTCATTAGAGGAATTCATTGTGAATTTGAATCACTGTTATGAGCAGTCAAAGTGCAAGACAAAGCCTAAGCTTGATTGGAAAGGTAATGACAAGACGAAAGGAAAATTGCCTCTGAAGAGGGAAACACCTTAGAATGTAGGTGGACGATAATTTTTTTCTCCTAAAAATATGTTTAACTCATTTGAGAAGGGACATGTACCTTATCTTGGAGAGAAACAGAATAAAGTTAGTGGCATATAACTGTTGGAGTGTTGGATTTCTAGAAAATTTCATTGCAAGAAGGCTTGTTCAGTGTACCAGGGTGGTAGACCTCAAACCTATAGAGCTTAGGAGGTGCAGACCATTGGGGATAATGGTCAAAGAAGTCATTGAGTTTATGAAAAAATTCTTAACAAACAAATGGATCACCAAGCATCCATTATTGAGATGGAAGGTAACCTCTATGATCAATTTCTTTCCATTTTGATTGATCCTAAACCTAATTATAGTTATATTAATCCTAAACTAGTGGATAGGTGTGGCTTTAGTAAATAAGTGCATGCATATACTTGGCTGGTGTAGTTGGCTACAGAGACCAAGAAAAGTTTTCATTGTTGGGTGAGATCTTATGCATTTGAGCTAAATGGTATGCCTATATAAACACATCTAATTTTTTTTCCTTTGGGTTCATACAAAATTTTTTTGGGCATGGATTGATTGTACCTTTCATAGGACTAAGGTATACTGTTATGAGAAGGCTATTGAGTGCTTTGATGATGGTCAAGAGAAGAGAACCTTGTAGAGTAAGAAGAATCCTACATCAGTGAGAATGGTTATAGATATGCAGGCTAAGCGTAGTTGTAGGAAATGATGTTCATTATTTTCAGTACATGTTTTTAGTGACAAGGTGAAGGATACTAATGATGTTGAACATTTGAAGAGGTATTCGTTTTTGCATTAGTTTTATGGTGTATTTCCTATAAATATTTTATAGTTACCACCTCATAGGGAAGTATATTTATCTACTGATTTGGTACCAAGATCAACACCAACATCAAAGGAACCTTACAATATGATCAATTTAGAGTTGGTGGAATTTAATTTGTAGCTTAAGGAAATTATTGATAAGGGATACATAAGTCCAAGTTTGTCACATTGGGGTGCACCTTTATTGTTTGGGAAGAATAAGGATGGTGATCTCATGTTATGCATTGATTACAGGTATCTGAACAAGGTGACGATAAATAACATCTATGATTTTCCACAGATTGGGGACTTATTTTATCAATTGAAGGGAGCAACAATGTTCTCAAATATTTACTTTAGATCAAGGTAGGTACACACTAAAAGAACAATACATATACAAAAAAAAAAATTGTACTAGCTATGGGCATTATTTTTTTTAGTAGTTCTGTTTGGTTTTACTAATGCTCCAACTACTTTCAGGTGTTTTATGAATAGTATGTTTCATCCTTATTTGGAAAAGTTTGTGATAGTTTTGTTTGTTGATATATTGATATATTCTAAGAATACGAAGAGCATGTAGAAGACTTACGAGAAGTGTTAACATTCTTGAGAGAGAAAAACATTTATGCCAAGTTGAGTAGGTGTAGTTTCTTTTATATAGAAGTTCATTACTTGGGACATGTTGTTTCCAAGGAAGGTATAGAAGTGGTCCCATAAAACATTAGAGCTATCATGGAATGGAGAGATCATAGGAATATGGATGAGGTTATATCATTCATGGCACTATCAGGTTATTACAAAAGGTTCAACAAGAACTTCTCACGAATTTTCTATCCTATTACATATTTCAAGCGAAAAGGAAATAAGTTTGAATGTACCGAGGAGTGTGAAACTAGTTTTGAGTAGTTGAATCATTTGTTTAGAAAATATTTGGTCTTGAAAATCTCATATCTAGGTAAATAGTTCATGATATGTACATATGCTAGTAAGAGAGGACTTCATGGAGTCTTGATGAACGTAGGACAGGTTTTTTGTTATCAGTCGAGGAAGTTGAATGTACACAAGTAAAACTATGTGACTCATGATATTGAGTTGTAAACTATCATTAATGTCTTGAATATGTGGAAAAATTATATTCTTGGCAAGAGGATTATTTTTATTAGTGATCATAGTGGACTGAGGTACTTCGTTGACAAACCTAATATGAATTTCATGTAAGATATACGGTTGGATACCCTTAATGAGCTTCATTTAGAGATCAAATACATCAATGAAAAGGAGAAAAAGGTTGAAATTTCTCTTAGTAGAATAGTGTAGGGGAATCAAATTTCAGCTGTGAGTTCTTATGGAACTTACCTACATGAATGGATCTTGCAGGAAGGACACCATGATGACAGGTATCAACATTTGAGGCACATGTTATAATAGCAAGGTGAAGGTAATATGGATGAGGAGTATCATATCATAGTATATGGGTTAGTCAAATTTATGAACATTATTTATGTGTTGGATAGTAGTGAGATCGAGAAGCTCACCTTGAGGGAATTTTGTATCAAAGCATATTCAGGTTACCCAGGATATTGGAAGACATTGACAACATTTAAGAAGTGTTATCATTGGCCCATATTGAAGAAATATGTGGTTGAATTTTCTACAAGATGGTTTGACTATCAATAGGTAAAAGATGGGTGTAAAAATCCAGGTGGTTTATAAAATTCATTCCAATTCGAAAGTGGAAATGAAAGGTTATTACAATGGACTTGATAATAAGTTTTTCCAAGGACATAAAATAAGAATGATTCCATCATGGTTTTGGTTGATAGGTTAAGGTAGCTCACTTTATTGTAGTTAAGTCTATAAATTTTGCTATTGAGGTAGGTTATATGTTCATGAGGGAGATAGTGATTTTGCACAATGTTCCTAATAACATCATATCATACAAATATGCTAATTTTGCTTCCATGTTTTGGAAGTATTTGTTTCCAGGTTTGGGGTCAGAGTTAGCTTTCAACAAAATTATCATCCATATGTAGATGGAAATATAGAGAGGGTTAAAATAGTCTTAGGGACATGTTGAGGATGTATGTCATGCATCAATAGAGGAAGTGTGAAGAGTATATCCCATTGGTAAAGTTTTCATATAATAATGGGTATCAAGAATCCTTAAAGATGAGTCCATTTGAGCTTCTCTATGGGAGGAGTTGTAAAAATCCTATCAGCTGGAGTGATCCAGTGAACAAGGTGTTGATTGGACTGGATATGTTGGCATAGGTGGAATAGGAAAACCAAGTTATTAAGAGTAATTTGAAGGTATCACAGGAAAATAAGAATATTTATGCATATCAACCCAAGGTATTTAAGGATTTTTATATTGGGGAGCATGTTTACTTATACATCAAGCCGAAGAGGAGATCATTGAGGACTGCATTATGTGCCAGGTTTACACCTTGGTATTGGAGGCCTTTTGAGATCCTTGAGATCATTGGAACAGTGGCCTACAAACTTTCATTTCCTCTGATGGTGAAATTGCATGATGTTTTCCATTATTAATTGCTTAAGAGATATTTCTAGGATGTTAATCATGTGCTTGATTGGTATATATTGTAGATGGAACTACATGGATAATTCCAGCCAGAACCACAGTTCATATTGCATGAGAAAGAGCTCATGCTCTAGAACTAATCAATCGAGCAATTTAAAGTGCAGTGGAAGCACTTTGGGCCCGATGAAGCTACATGAGACATCGTTGATAAGATGCAGGATTTGTATCCTTCATTATTTGTTGGGTCACTAAAATGAATTTTGGTATAAGTATGTATAAATGTGCAGTTCTAGATACGATAATGAACCATGTTATAAAGCTCCAATAAGTGGTACGATTGTCATGTTTGTCAGGTTGGTCACAGTTTCCAATAGTTGTTCATTGTAAATATTCCATAGAGCTATGTTATAATGCTCCATAGGCAGTATGTTTTATTTTTTGCAGTTTGTTGGTCATAGATGTCATAAACACCAAGGACGTTGCGACCCTAAGGGGGGGTGGTTTCTAATAGCCTAGGTTAAATTTCACATAATAAAGTTTAATAAAGAAAAAATAAGATCAAGTTCATGGGAAAAGTATTCCGAGTCTAATGTGGGGAAAAACATTATAGCAGGAATCACTTTTAGTTTATAAATGGTTAGGGAAATTGGAAAAGGCATTGGAAAAGGCAGAGAGGCATTGATTGAAATTTATTTATGAAAATAAAGGAAAATAGGAACGAAGGAAGGCGAAGAGACACATATCTTCATGCTAAGGAAATTGGAAGAAAAAATAAAGAAAATGAAGAAAAATGAGATATTAATACTAAAATGGATTCAAAGAACTAGTTCACATCTTGTGATAGTTTGGTTGAAATTTTTGACATTTTGGTTGAGATTTTGTCAATTCTATCTTGGGTCAAGTGATAAAGAGAGAGAGATAGCTTCAAGATGATCAAACAAGAAAGCAAGAAAAGAAATGAAAAGTAAAGTAAAGGGAGGAAAAGGAAATAAACGGGAAAGTCAAATCACCATGTTCAACAGATAACCTGTTACATGTGTGATTTCCTAGCTAAGGTGTGAATGCATGGTACATGAATTTGTTTATTTGGCTCATTTTTTGTTATTTCCATGGTTTTTTATGTTTGGCAATGGTTTCGTCCTTTCCTTTCCATCCCCTCGACTGCCATGGTGTGATGGGATTAATTTCTTGGTTGAGCTTTGTATTTCCATAAGCTTTTTAAACTAGGTGAGGAGGTCTTAGGAAAATTCCCAAGGTTTAGGGGTGGAAATGGTTTTCTCTGGGAAGCCCTAGGGAGGTGTGTTGAGATAGGAAAATTCCTAAAGGCATGGTGAAGAAATTCTGAGGCATGCATCTTTGGTTTGGATTTTTTATTTCAGTAAAAGTTTAGGTGAGATCATGATAGTCTGAGGGTGGAGGTTTTTTAACCTTTGTATCCCATTGGTTGGTTATGTAGTGGTTTATACCATGAGATCCCACACTGATTATTGGAATATTACACAAGGATGTTTAAAGGAAATAAATATTTGGTTCTGCCCAATCTATAGTCAAGTATAATGTGGAAGTCAGTCACTTGGTGGGTCTTTGCATATGCTAATGATATTTATTTTCCTATTGTAATCTATGAGAAATTGTACTTTTTATTATTTCAACTTGGAGGCTATTATGTCATGGTTAATATTCTGGTTATATGGTGGTTATAAGAATGATTTAAGAAGTTATCTAGCTATGGCTCTTCTTACTCTTTGATAAGTTAATGAATGGTTGATGAATCCATGGACTAACCAGAGTGGTTACTACTACTAGAAAAGGAATTGACCTTCCCAATGATTTTTATATGAATTTCGCATATTTATACTCAGATATGCATCCATGAGCTCTAACTTACATGTTTACGCTATGTTTGAAAAAATGTCTAGTGTGTTCTTGCGGGTCTAGGTCAATTTATTACTTCAAGTTTGAATGATTAACATTTTCACTATGATAAATATTATTTTGGAAAGTTACAGGAATTTCTAGGTAGTGTCTACTGGCTAGCGTAAAATATTATCTCATATCTCAGGACTGTAGGCACAAAACTAGAGATCTAAGGTCATAACTTCATGGAGAAAGGCTTATGAGTGCGGTTCGAGGCTCAAAACCACAAGAGGTTGTGTCAAGTGTGAGGTTATAGGTATAGGTTACAGAAAAAGTGTTCCAACTCAGGGATTGGTCACGTAGAGTGGTTTTTCAACCTATGAGTGATCTGTTGTTCTTGAGGAAGGTTAGTAAGTCTCAATTGTAGGCCCAAATTCCTTAAATAGAACTAGGAGGTTGGGGCATGTCATAGTTGTTCTATTTGGGCTAATCCCTCTTGTGTACAAGAGTGATCTCCATATATTTCCAACAAAACCCAGTAACAAGCACACAATTAAACTACTCTTTCACTGAGTCTATATTTTTTGAATCATAAAGCTAAAAGGAGAGGAAATGACATCCATACATTATTGTGAAATTATTGATGAATATCCTCTCTATGTCTCGATGCAGTTCTTCAACACTTGAAATATACCTACACACATACAGTAGTAAAAAATGATGAAATTAATGAGTATGTGACCAAAATTGTTAGTCGCCACAATTATTTCAAGTGAAATACTACTAAAGTTGAGCAATTTCAAGTGACCAAACTAAAAATGACTAACTTAAACGGATAATTTAGTCTTGGAATAAAATATATGAGTAAATAATAAGTGACTAAACTAAAAGAGACTAACTTAAATGACTAGTTTAGTCAAGGGATAAAATATATGACTATATAATAAGTGACTAAACTAAACACGACTAACTTAAACGACTAATTTAGTCCAGGATTAAAATATATGACTAGATAATAAGTGAAAAAATTAATAATGATTAATATAAATGACTATTATGGTCCAAGAATAAAAATATGGCCAAATAACAAGTACAACAAGTATATGAATTATTCATTTATGTTAGTAAATTTTAATTTTATTAATCCCTCAGTGTCAGTGATTTTTAATTGTATCACTCCATCAATGGAGAATTTTAATTTTGGTACCGAAGTGTTACATTTCACTATAGGTGTCTATGAATCCATTTGGAGTGTTAAAATTTAGAGACAAAGGGGTCTCTGAATTTACAATGTTAAAATTATGAATACCCTTTTGTCTCTAATGTTTAACACTGCGAATGGATTCATCTACAATTCACATAATTGCATGTATCATATATCAACTTTACACTAATGCCTTCATTATAATTTTAGAAAAGGTAATATTCAGATATTCAAATTAATATTTATATTTATATTTAATATTTGGCAATAAAGTTTAATTTTTAAACTTCATTTATTTATGTTAAAAGTGTGAGTTTATTTTAATCTATGGTTAAATATTCATATTTACATTTAATAAAAGGATAAATATAAAATTTCTTATGTTAAACGTGTGAGTTCATTTACATGTGGTATTAAATCATCACAATTAAATTTGATAAATACTAAATAGATAAACATAAAATATATATTTATAGACCTATTTAGTAAATAGGTATGAAAATTTATTAATTTAAGTATGATCCTTAATTAATATTTTAATGATTTATGAACCTTTGTTTTTTTGTAAGTCAATGTTCTATTCATGTAGGAAAAAAGGAGTATATATAGCCACTTACAAAATAGGTGGTCTTACCCCGAATGGGTTTGTTGACAAAAATTTGCACAAGATGCAAAAAAATACAAAAGAGAGACTAGGGACATTGTCCATAAATGGTTCGGCCAAAGGCACCAAAAAACATATAAAACATAAAGAACACCAAATAGCATACTATTCATCTGACATGATGGATGTAGGGTTTTCCGAGGTTGTTCCTAGATGTGGTGGAGGAAAAAAGTCACACTGACCGTGCCCTTCAAAGTGCGTCAACCAAGCCTCCATATTTTCTACTTTATTAGAGAATTTCTTTTGGGCTCGCCAAACCACTACCAGTCTCCCCCAGAATTGGCACTGTAAATAGTGCATCCGGTCCAATGTTTCAATAATTTATTCATGCTCCTCATGATAGAATCTCTCAACTGTGTCCACTCTTTCCATCAGGCTGTTGATAAGTGCACGAAAATACTCTAGGTAACAATGTTGGATAACCTGCCCCTCGTTTACCTCAGATCAATCAAACCCATGATTCCCCTTTCCACCATGACCGCCTCCACCCTGATGACTCTACTTTTGAACCCTGAAACCCCCAACTCTATTGTCCCCCCGCTTACCTCCTCCACAACCGCCATGCACACCGACACTAGCTAGTCATGCATGCCCCACAATCTTTCCACGCTGGAATGTAGCCGCCATGATTATTTCTGAGTGTACCACCCCCATAGGGCCATGGATGACAGGGGAGGGTGAACAACCACACCACAGTGGACGCTTCATAATTCACCAAGGTCGAGGAATTCTGCCGTGTGCAGAGTCCAAACACCAAAACCCCCACCATAGAAAAAAAACACCACCAACAAAGGAGCCAAATATCGTCACCCACCACCGCAGGGAAGCACAGAGAAAGCTCCCATTACCAGATAAAGACTACCACCACTCGGAAAACCAAGTATGATCACCCACCAAACCAACATAGGAAATTGAATAGCAAACGATGACAAAGTAGTCGACACCTGAGCATTACTTCCTCGAGGGCAACGAACATCCTCCAAATTCTCCACATAGAGGCCACACACCAATTCACCAAATGCTGTCGCACCCACATTGGAGGGCATGAAGTTTGGAAAAGAAAATATTTTTTCACCACCACCCTCAAGGTTTCCTGGACTACAGATTCTAGCTTCCTCTCTTAGCATGAAAAAAGAGTCTCACCAAAATCCAATAAAAATGGAATCGAGTCTGCTCACTTCCCTTAAACTTCCTATCCTCAACCAAGATGCAGACAATGGCTAAGAAATTGAGCAACATTGACCGATTGAACACATTGCACCAGCAAATGCCCACAAAAATCACACACAAGCCACTCCCTTTGTAAAACTTCATGCGACATTTACGCTTCCTCTCCGGAGGCAAACATCAATACCAACACTAAACCAGAGTGAGGAGTCTAATGTTGTGCTCCCTCATCTTCCATCTCCTTATCCTTTTACCACCTTCGAACTGCAATGCCCAGTTATTTTTCACATGAATTGCCAACATGAAGCCAGTAACTCTCTCGCTGCATGTGTTATGGTGAAGGGACCAGGAGTATCGTCCCTCACCCCCGCTCCACTTATATTTACTCATGCGAGATGCTTTCCATGTGTTGCTTAGATCTCACCCCCATTCGGGATTATTGTATGAACCTTTGTTAATTTAGTTATGAACCTTGGTTAATTTTTAATGCTATTATGAACTTTTGTTAATTGTTTAGGTATGAAATTTATTTAATTTTTTAATAATATATTAAACTTTATTAATGGTTCTAAATGAAGATTTATATAACAACCTTTATATAAACCACCTATATATGTTGTAACAACCTTGCCAACTTATTTATTGGGTTACACATCTATTTCACATCTCTTCTTTGTCTTACAAAGTGGTAGTGCCAAGGATAGAGTATGAAATTTGATTAAGGAATCTTCACTAATTAGTACCACTACCAAGTTTCCTTCGTGCAACTTATCAAATGTCTTAATTTTATTTCACATAACTTATCATGTTGCTTAAATTAATTGTCTAAGCCTCTAATTAAGACTACAACCCTCCAACATATCTATCTATACAAACTATTCAACCCTTATTAGAGTGTTCTTAGCTGTGCCCTCATGCCTAAAGCAAAACATAACAATAGCATCCTAAATGTGCATGCTCATTCCCTCTTTTAATGCCTCAATGAAACAACATTATCACACTTCTTAAAATGTATTGTTTGCATATTAAAGAAAATCACCTACTTTTCTTATAACAACCTAAACTATGTGAGTGACTAGGAGAGAACTTCATTTTCTCAAGATGAAAACATAAGGTCTTAGAACCCCATTTGTGCAACAATTTGAATATATTTAACCTAAAGAAGGATATATATCCTACTCCTTCCAAATTTGACATATGAATTTTAAGAAACTAACACTTGTTTTTAACTATTAAATCCATTTACTATATAATCTATTTTATTTGGACCCATCTAATATGCAGGAATAACTAAATGTTTTCAATACAACCAAGTTAAATTAACCACTTGTTTCCTTCCAAAATCACACATCTTTCCTACATAACCTTAAAAATAGATTATTTTTATTTTTAATATCGTTACACCATTTTTTGGTCATCTAACCTATTATCATTAGATGGACCCAAGTACACCATGTAAGACCAGTTTTACCCTAAGTAAAATTGCTTTCACTATGTTAAAACAGGAAACCCCAAAAGGAAATATTAAACAAACCCATATTTGTTTGATTTTCCTCATGGAATAATTAATTAAACCATAATTTAATTATTATTCCCAGTCATGTTTAACACAAAATCAAAGAAATTAATTAGATAAACCTTTATTTATCTTATTATTTTCTAGGAATAATCATTTAAACCTTATTTAGATGATATTCCTTGTTAAATATGACCAAATCACCTACAAATAATTAAATAAATCACTATTTATTTAATTATCTTTCAACCACTTCCTTAAATAATTAAATAAATCATTATTTATTTGATTATCTTCTAACCGCTTCCTTAAAAGATAAATAAATCATTTATTTATTTATTTTTGACAAATTAAGGGATTTGACCCAAGTCAAATACCTTTTCCCTCCAACAAATATAATAAAATATTCCATAAAAAAGTGGATCTAGATCTGGTTAACCCATGCACCAAGATCTAGAATGACCCAATATTTTGTTATAAATAGGAGGGTTTTTCCTACCATTCTTCACCCTTTGTTGCCTATTAGATCACTCTGGATCTATGCAGCAGTCACACCATTTTACGCCAATTCTTTGTGTGAGCTCCCTTTGAGTTCCATTCTTTGTGTGGGTTTTCTACCAACGGAGAGAGAAATCTTAGATGCGAAGTCTTGAGGACTTCCAAGAACCCATCCTTTGAGGAGAATTGGATACGCCTTCTTGTTTTCCCTCTAGATTGCCCAATTAATATAAAAATTCTTTCAAAAATTGTTCTTTTCTTGTCTATTGGTATATGGAGCAAACCCTTGTTTTTACTGCTTAATGTCTTTCCATGCATAGCTATGGTGTTTTGCAGCTCTTTTCTTGTCTAAATAACCGTATATCTGAAGATATTGGCAACCACTTTTGTTGTTAGGGCTATTAGTTATGTGTAGCTAAAGTGGTCCTTTTTCGTACACTTCGACAAAGGATTCATACTAACAAATATCATAATAAACAACTCCTAATATCTCAGCAAAAACATGTAAAAACAAGTTAATTTCTCAAATACAACTAAAATCAGATGTAAGTGAAAATAAAATATTGTATCTATTTTTTTCACATCAGAAAATTTTAACACTTTTTTAAATTTTAAGCTTTAATTTTCCTTTAAAATACCCGTCCTAACCACAAATTTTCATAGGGCATAAAAATGACATCTAAATTTGTCACAACCACAAAATTTTAATAAGGCATGAAAATGACAACTCGGAGAGTTATGAATTATGGTTTTACCACTATCAGATCCAATATTGAATGCCACCATCGAAAATTCAATCCATTGATGGTGCCAAGTTATGTTTCACTTTTAACTTCAATGCAATTATACTCCACATTTAGTCTTCCAATATATAGGTGTACAAACACCTGAGGTCTCTAGTTCAAAATCCTTTTTTTTTGCACCCAATATTGTATGTTTAGGCTTTAATCTCTGTGCTACATTTTATTACTATTTGGAGGGATTCCATTGGAATTTGAAGAGTATGAGAGGCCGTTTATCATATTAAATGAGTAAGAGTATATGTTTAAGTCAAATAACATCTATTAAGGTTCAAGGTTTTATGAATTCTAGTGGTTGTAGGTTCAACACCTTGGAGGCATCTATTCTTTTTGTGGTTGGAAATATCTCTCTCCCTGAAGTAGTTTTCCTCCTCTCGATATATTCAAAACCTAGTGAGTCAATTCCCATCATTTAGTTTATATTTAAAAGCATGAGACCACCATTTTGGTACAAATTAGGGATTTCTTTGTAATGTAAAAACTATCCCATTCTCGCTTCTATACATGAAGCCACAAATAAATAACAGAGATCAATTTTATACATTCCATTTGGATCCCAATATGATGCTCCAAACTATTTTTCTATGGAAAAAAACACCCAGAAATTGAAATTTCTATCACACTATGATCCATATGGGTAGAGGCTTCCTCTCTCCAATAAAATCCTCAAGCTTGTTGAATCCATTTCTAGCCTCTTCCTAGAAGAGTGAAAGCATATCGGCCCTTGTTTGACGAATAAGTTGAAGGCACGTCACGCTGAGATGTTGTTAATGGAGGTTGTTGCTATAATCCATTAGGTGAGTCTAGCCCTTGGTGCAACGAAATTCAAGGAAAATAATCCTAGAAAGGCAACATTTGATATTAATTTGGAGAATTTTGACAATGGAATCAATACCGAGACTTGTTAGATGATTAACACTAAATTTTATTGTTTTTTAAGATTCAATAGTAGTTCCTGGAAATAACAGTAAAATATCCACAAATCTTAGGTAATTTTCTACCATATGAGAGAGATTTCATAGGCAATAGGCCTAGTGATTTATTTTTCAATGGAAGGATAAAAAAAAAAGTTTTGAAAATCATGGAATTTAATCTAATTTCAAATCATAGTGTGAGAGCATATTTGATGTGAGAGAAATTTTTCTGGTTGCTGCTTTGTAGATCTGTCTAAAGTGTTTAAGGAAATGGAGGACGTCATGTTTGGAGGAAAACTAATACCAACGTTTTTCAAGAGACAATGAAGTTTCATTATAATGTGAGTGGCGTAGGTGTTAGATTCAACCACATGATGTTCAATATGAGTGTGAGCCAACTCTATGTCCTAGAGATACCTAGACAGTAAATTATGTACAACCCAGAGTGTGTCACGAATTCTTCGACTCTAAAATACTTCTAGGATAACTACATTACACCTGATATGATGAGGGATTTTGTGGTCATAGAGAATCATGTGGTCATCGCACTATGCAGAGGTGAGAGGGTGCCTCTGCCCTTTCCATCGTGTCTGTTGGAGAACAAATATGTTGGGGATGTGACCTTAGATAAAAACAATAATGGAAGAATGGTAAAATTGACTTCCTTGAGCTTCAGAGTGCTGCAAGGAGGAATGAAGGATATGGTGATTGAGCAGAGGAGTTAACATGGTGGTGAGCATTAAGTTACGTCGGAGGTCGGACATGAGAATTAGCATTGAGAGGGTGTAGATGCAGAGGGCTCAATTTCTCTTTTGAACATTTAAGTTATTCACATGTTGATAAGAAGGTGGAGTGATGTCACATAGCTGTTAGTTGTTGATGGTGGTCATGTCAGTATTAAATTGCTTATTAAGATGCAGTTGGCAAGTGAGCACCTCGATCTAGGTGGAATTTTGACAATTTAATTGTTGAAAATATTTTTAATACTTATAAATTTATATACACATTAAAAAAAATTGATTCAACAAATTTTAAATATATTCTACTAAATAAAAATCAATAAAGTATTATTTAAAAAATAAATAAGTAATATATATATATATATATATATATATATATATATATATATATATATATATATATATATATAAGTCAACAATTTCTAAATATATTTCACCTAAAAAGAACAATAAAATATTAGCTAAAAAATAAATAAATCATTTTGTAGTTATTCAAGTCATCGTAACCCTTCCAAATAAAGCACGTGAAAAAATAAATATAAGAATATAATGAACGCTTTTTTCAAATTCCATGATACGTTGATTGAATTTGTTTTCAACTTATTAAAATTTCATTCTACTATCAAGATCTTGAGGAAATCCAACAATCTTAAATTATTCCATGTTCTCCACGTCCCATGATGGAAAGTTTTTTGGGGCAAATGGGGTTGGTTTGGGTTCGAACTATGATTTAAAAACAAAGCATGGTTGGGTTAGATGCAGGTGAAGGAAAATATCAAGGACTCTTTGTCTATTAATTTTCTTCCAATACTTCATCTGTGTTTTTTTCATGGGGATGAGGTTGGATAGGAGTCAATTTTTATCATGAAATTGTCAAGTAAGTAACAATATCAAACAAAGCATTGCACTGTTGTCATTTTTCATCGTGAAATTCTCAAATAGGTATGAATATCAAAGAAAGGGTTTATTTTACCAAGCTTGGACTTCAATATCACCTACGACAACAAATTCTATAGATCAAATGTAGTTTTGGGGTGTGGGGGTAAAACCTGGGGAGGTTCACAGCTGTGATCCTAGAGATGGTAAATATCTCCACTTATTGCAATTAGCCTTGTGTGAAATTAAAAATGTAAAATAAAGTGAGAGATTTCTCCTCAATGTTTCTATTGATAACAAGAAAATTATGCCTCCTGCACTTGCATACCGGAAATGCGACCAGTTTTCGTTGGATATTAGGTTTTCTAATCCGTTCAAGTTTTCACACAGCTGCACCACATGAAGCGTCACACATGTATATTTTGTATCTATTTTTCAAGGCTTTGAAACCAATTTTGTTGCCATCAAGAATTCAATTTTCCAGATGGGACCAACATCTCCTATTTTGCAACTAAATCTAGTTGTATGTATCTCCTTTGTAAATGCTCAACATTCTTGCAAGGGACTTATTTTTCTTTCTTTCCCAAAGATCTCAGATGAAAAAATAATTGGAGGGAGCTAGATCACATGAATCTGAGATCTAATGGCTTCTTATTGGGAGCATCATCCTCCCAACACAATAAATTAGAAAATAAAAAACACAGATGTCATTTTCATAATGCTGTGAAACCCCTAAATCCCAAGTTCCCATCCAATAAATATTTAGTGTTAGCATTTTTAACCTTTGTATTTAGTGTACAATTCCACAGAAAATGCATCGAAGTAGTGGCCTAAAATTTATGGTCAATATGGAAATAATACAGTATCATATGCTCTATGGACCTTACCGTTGTAAATAATGAGCTTACCGAGTCTCTTCTGGCTCCATTGCAGATAATCTGTAATGATCCTAGACATCCTCAATACCTTGGATACTTATTTTATGTCCAAAATGGCAATCAAGATCTCTATCCCTTTCCCTCTGGCCACATGATCGAGCCTCTTTATCAAGAATCTCCCTCTACTTTCAAGCTCTTACACCTTCAACTCCTTAAAATACATGCTTCTCCTCATGAAATGCAGGAGAGTAGCATCATTTCGATCCCCTACCTCTTGACTTATGGACAAATAATTCAACATTATTTTCTGCACCAAAATTTTGTGCTTGTTAGACCTAACAAAATCCCAGAATATCATTATAGATTCCTCCATGATACTAACCAACTGTCGCTGTTGTTATTTTATTTGCTTTTGTCCTTGCTTCCTTCATGGAACCTGCTAGTTCCAAAATCCACCTTAGGCTGAAATAAGGCAGAAGAAGGACAACACCAAACCACACTCAGCCTCGTAGCTAGCCCTACGAGGACAGGAGAGGGCTCTCTCCGGGTCAATCTCAATGAAAATATTCAGAAGGGCTTGAGATGACGATAAAAACAACTAATCTTAGGCTAGATAAAAAAATAGGAGGGTTTGATTTTGATTTTTAGTGGTTTTTTGTTGGAAAAAGGGAAAAACAATTTTGGGCTTGGGGATGAGGCCAAATTCTTGCAGAGTTCAAGTTGGGGCAGGGTAGGCAACAGCTTTGATGTCTTAGATCAAGTGAATTAATGGAAAAGGCTGCTGAGGGGATGAAGAGGGAAAGAGCGTGCAATTATCCTCTTCAAACTGACGAAAAATAGGTAAAACTAAACAAAAGTTTAAGGCAGAGCACCAGCAAATCAATGAATTCTACCTCAAATACTCATTTGTTTAATTCAAAAGCATAGAGAAGGGAAATGGCATACATATAACATTAATGAAACTTAAAATAACATGAGAAGAAACATCATCAAAACTCAGAAGCCACAGGGATCCCAACAAGTGTTGCAAAACTCTCGTCTTTCCTTTGCCAAAAACTGAAAAATGGATATACAATGAGGTGCCAAACTTTTCCCAAGTATCCAACCCTAAAAAGGTCTCAGAAAATACAATATACAGACCATCTGAACCCCATCCCATGCCTCTAGGGGTCGAGCTCATCCTTCTAGGATCTGTTTCAACCAATTCTAAACATGGATCTAAAATCTAGGCAGCCAAACCACTTGCCTTTATATGCTAGGAAACTGATCCATTCACTCAATTTTCACTTTTTAGTGAATGAATCCTCTAGAACAAGTAAAAATATGTCAAATTTACATCATAATCATCAAATTACATCATGGTAGGTCAATCATCACATGAAAAAGTAAAACTAATCAAAACTGGGCGAATTTCTGAGCTGAAGACTGAAATTGAGGCAAAATTTCTCTATGCGCCGCGCTCAATTCCTCTATGCATCACGCCACGTTGGAGGTGATTTTGGGGCACTTCCCGAAGTCCAAATTGAGCTCATGATAGCTCATTGGATATCGCTGGATGTCTTCTATCCAACACAAGTGGAATGTTTCAATTTTGATGTCATTGGCCCCTCCAAAATTGCAATCTCCCAAGACTGGTTTCTGCTGGTACAAAAAGTGGCAGAAAGGCCATTTTTGGAGTGTTTTTGGCCCTTTAGACAACCCAGAATTTGATGAAATGCTTCGGCCATTCCTGAACATACATAATATATCATGAAAAACCCAAAAATGCAAAGTTTTCCTCCAGAAGATGTCCCAATCATAAGCGTGCATCGGGAGGCGCGACGCGTCGGGCAGAAAAACCTGTTTTGCAACCAAAATTTTCAAAATGACAAAATCTTCTCAAAATTTGCTGAAATTTGGAGTGAAGGTCTCCCATCATGCCTCATGCTCATCCAAGGAAGCTTCGGCCAAGATTCGGAGTGGATCCGGCCTCTTTCGACGTTTCAGTGCCTTTCTCAACCTTGCCTTCAGGATCTTCATTTTTGCTCTGCAAACGTGTGTACGGGCCCAATAGTGAGTCTTCATGTGTCTGAGAATTTCTTTGTGCCTATTGGCCTTCACCAAGAGCTTCTCTAGATGAATTTTGATGTGCGTAAGGCAAGTCTCTCGCTCAAATGGTGTCATGTCACCTGGTCTCTTCTGGGCCAATTCCCGGTCTTCACGGATTTGCCGCAACTCTATGAGTGTGTGCTGGTCCTCTAGTTGTTTATTCTGCTGCACTAAATAATTTATAACCCACTGATCTGTCTACAACTTCACGGTCAAAGTGTCAATCTCAGCCTTTTGTTCCTGGATTATCTCTTTCAGCTTCGAGTTGGGAGAACTGGCATCAACATTGATCAAAACAAAATCAGTATCTTGGCCTCCCGAGGGGCCCTCATCGTGCATAGGCCTCTTGCCTCTGTCCTGAACCTGTACATGTGTTTATGTCGAAGGCGAGACCCCTTCCAAGCCATGTGGAGATAGTACTCGTGCTGTTGATGAAGATAACGAGACCCCTTCCACCCCTGGTGGAGATAGTACTTGTCGTGCTGCTGCAAATAAGGCTCGATGGCCTCTCTGATATGTCACACACATCAGAGCACTGATAGGCTCAATATCAAGAATCTAAAACTGAGGTGAAGGCTTTGCCTCATCATGAATAATCTCGGGAGGAGGTTGGGGCGTTGCAAAGAAATCACAGGAAATGAACTCATCCCACGAGATGCCCTGTAATCCAAGCTGATGCACTACAATGATTTTGATGAGCACATAATGATATATGCTGTTATGCTGCTGCTCCGGAGTCTTCTTCTGCATAAGGACCATCATCCGATCTATGTTACGGTACATGAAATATGGAATGCTCATCATCCGCACTCTCGTGAAATTCATCAACAACCGAATGTGATACACATACAAGCGTGAAAAGCGACCTTCACAACTGAAGTATCTAATGATCAGTTTCATCAATGGTGCATACTCTTCCTTCAGAAACCAGAATGGAAAAACCCAGCTCAGCTGCCTCAAATATCCAGGTCTAATGTAAGGCTCATAATATGCCCTATCCAGCTGCTGTCTCTTATTCCACTCCTCACCAATGTTCGGTATCCCAGTCGCCTCAGAAATAGTCTCTGGTGTCAAAGTGAAGTTCACCCCAACAAGATTTACATGACCATTATGCAAATGTAGGACAAATAGGTGAGCTAACTCATGATGATGCTGAGTTCAGGCAATCATCTCACAATACTGGAAGCATGACTAACGCTGAAAACAATCCATTGCAAGCGGACAGGCCTGCAATTGGGTCAAAGAAGTGGGCTCCTCCCTAACATGCCTGCCACTTTTATGAGATCTCCTCAGCACATTAAGCTCGGTAGATGAATCACTGTCTTGCTCATATCCCTACTCATATGGTGAATCTGTCTCTGACATGGCGCTGAAATGTGTTTGTCAACTGTATGTTTGGTTGGTTAGAAAATGAGCAATTGGTGTATTTTTTTTAATGCCAAGTGTGCCACATATGAAATGAGAGCTGCAAAGAAGTGTCAAGGTGAATACAATGGACTGTCAAGTGACTTTGGAATGGACAGAAAGTTACTCACTACTTTGGAAAACTTTGAGATTAGGCACCTTTACAAATGATATTGAAATGGGTGATAGTGATGGGGGGGGGTAGTTTTAAGAACAAGATTTGATGAAATGACAATATATAAGTGAAATCAAAGACATAAAAACAACCCTTGAATGTTATGGAGATTAGTATTTCAGCAGTGATAGGATAGGATGGAAATCATGGCAGATGATAGGGTTTTCAGGATGTAAAAGGGACATAGGACAGTGGAAATGGGAAAGGGACTGCGGTATAATAAAAATGATAATGATAACAATGAAAAAAATTATAATGATAACAAGAGCGCAAATGTCTGTGAAATGAGAGTTTAAACACCAAACAATATCCAACACTTCTTTCCAAAACCCTATGGAGAAAATTTCAATAGGCGTAGGGTTTATGTTTCACCACTCAATTCTTTGATTTCTTCACTTCTAAACCATAGTACCATAGCCAAAAATCATTAAACAGGCTTTGACAAACTTACTTGGAGAAAATTGCACTGAAACAAATTGAATTTTTGTGAGGCGGATATGAATTTTGGCCTTAGGGCTCTATGCGCCGCGCGTAGACCCAATGCGCCGCGGCCTTTGTGTGCGCCGCACCAAAAGAAAATAATACGGAGTTGAACCTCCCAACACACCACGTCGTGTGAGTGCGCCACACCTATGACCAATGCGCCGCGCGCAAATAAACACACACAGTCAGCCTCCCTCAAACGCAATTTTTCTCTCCAACTTCAAAACACGATTTCTCCTTTGAATTTTCTAAATGACACTTGTTGCAAATGAATAAATAACCTTGAGAAATATCTTGGCAAGATATGGTTTTGATTTTTACTTCTTCAAAACCCATTTTGTAATGTTCTTTTGATTTTGGCACTTTTCATTTAATAAAACTCTTTCCTTTGTTTCCTCATGACTTTCTGAGCTTCAAATGATGAAATTGGTTAATTTTTTGCAGGGATGTTGGCGTCAAAACTTGGAAAAGGAGGACCAGAGTCTGCTTTGAAGTCTTCATGGTGGAAAGATACATATTATTACAAAAACAAATTTGACAATTTCTTATTCCAAACAGAGTTTTGAACAAGAAATGTCCTCAAACATTTTTGATAATAAAAATTTTGAACTGAGAACTTATTGGAAACCTCCTCATGGCCTACGGGCATGATTTGACATTTCAGGAGACCGAACCCTAGACTTAGAAACTAAAATGACTCTTTTTGACCAAAATGACATCTATTACTGCAAATGACTTGAAATGAACTTTGATGATTTTGGACAAATTTTAACCAACCCAGCAGGTAAAAACATGAGGGAAATAAGAAAACCAAACCCTTCTGTCAGTCAATGGAATGCCCCTAACGGAATGCAGATGAATGAGTGGAATGAGACACCTAAACAATGAAATGCAATAAGAGAAATGATCTCTGACGGAGGGCTGTAAATACCGACTCTAACAGAACCTTTGACCAAATCCCAGAACCTTCAAACTGATCATTCTCTAAGAACCTTTTCAACAAAACTTGAAACTGCTAAAATTGATCTACCACATGGTCATAAACAAATACTACTATGATCCATACAATGTTGCCTCACAAAATTTCTGTATTGCTAATGCAAATCCTCCCAATACAAACAAGTTTGGCCAACATACACAGTCTCTAGGTCCTTTTTCACCCTCTTCAAGGATTTGTGGGAAGCATGTGTGACCGCAGGCTTGTTTAGAATATATATCTTCAGCCTAGAAGTCACCCCTTTAGGCTTTCAGGTTTCATGGCTCTGAAAAACTCCTAATGCATAGGTCTACTTAATATTAAAATTATCCAAGCAGCATGTCCTCTCTCATCATTTCTTGTAGAAAGCTTCAATACAATCCTCTTTTGGCTCTTCTTTTTAGAATGATAATGGATAATCTGCCATTGAAGCTCCACTCTCGCTCTCCCAAAAACTAGACTCGGCTAGATCGGACTCGATTTATTTAGGTATAATAGAAATATTTCCCACCATGAGTCTTATTATTTCTGAACGAAGCTTCTCTATCAAAAAAAATCATAATCTTCATCATCCTCATAGTCGCTTAGTGATGGGTTACCCATCAGTAGAAGCCTCATGACCTCGGTCCTCAATTATTACATAGTCCTCATTCTCCTCCATAGCCAATGAATATTCATTAGGGAGTTGTCTTTAGATGCAAAATATTAACATATTTCGAAGGTAATTATAAATTAGTTTCAAACTAACAACTTCATCTCACCACCGTGGCTTAGCAGAAAAGAAGATAATTATGGAACCAATGAGATGACCAATAACTCCTAGTAATAAATTAATTTGATTCTTGCAAAATGAGTGATGTGAAATTAATGAGATGAATGACTTGGCCATCACTAGAACCGTGCACATTAGCTGATAAAGAAGTGTCTGGGTCTCTGTTACCCAAGTGAATGCTTATACCCTCCATCACAATTTTTTTACATGGAACGGTCCCGCTACACACAAATTTTGTTTCCTCTTTCATTGTCGAACTGCTAGTGATGTTTATGTATGTCACGTTGTGAACTTGAACAAGGAAACTATGATATTTTCATGGTTTTAACTGATTGTGGCATCACGATGGAGGGGCACAGTAATATTGATCCATAATAATGGGAGTTTTCGATGTTAATCATGTTCACATGATGGAAAATTATTTTTTTGGCTTACCCAGAACCCGCCTACCATGATTTTATGCGTACTGATCCATTTTCTGTCCAATTTAGAGAAGATCCATTAACAACCACATCTCAAACTGTATCTTCTGAATCCCTGCTGCCAAGACTTCCAATACTTATTCTGTGCCCAGGCCCACAAACTAGTTTCTTGATTTGAATGTCTGAGCTTTGTGTAACTATAGAAACAAAATCATATCCTATTGCAATTTTGCAATTCCGAATCACTACATGTCGAGAGGCTAAGACATGAATTCCATTTATATTTGGCTTATCCCCGACAGCAATAATTTCCAAGCTCAAATTGAACATGTGTTGACCGAGCTATTTCAAAATGGATTTTTGGACTGTCCTTGAACTTCAAACCTCTCAAATGTACATTTGAGCTAGACTATACAATAAATGATGTGGGGACACTGTGGAAAATATGGTTATGGTATTAGTTGCAATCACCAACCCACCATTTATGGGTCATCCCATCAATAATTCCCTACTATCAATAGATAATCCTTGGACCTTGGAGAACATAAGCCATTCATTGTGGTCTTGGAAGAATTTGGTAGAATATATTTTGTTAGAGTGAATTATAATCACAAGCGTATGAAAAAAACTCACTTTAGTTGTGCATAACAAACAACCATAACATCAAAGATGGTTGTTAATTTCCTTATATCTCCAGTTAGTGATAAGCATAAATTCTACAAAAATGCGAATCTATGCAGTTAAAGATATTAAAGAAAAAAAATAAGTAAGAGTTGCACCATGCATCCAATGAACAAGACAAGAATGTTTTTAAAGAATTTTTATATTATGAGACATGGGAAGGGAACATAGAAATATGTTACCAGTTCCCCTCAATGGGATGGGTTCTTGTATGGCCTCAGTGCTTCAGATCTAATATCTCTCTCTCTTGATGGCGTGGAAAGTCCAGACAAAAATGGAACTCAAGTGGAGTTCGCAAGAAAAAAAGTAGAAAAATATGACAATGATGGAGGATCAAAGTTAGACAAAAAGTATAGATCTAGAGTGATATTTAGGAAACAAAAGGTAGTGAATGAATGGAAAAAAACTTTCTATTTATAACAAAACATTTAGTTAGTCTAGATATTGGTGCATAATCAAAATATTATTAACCAAATCTAGATCCAAATTTTATTGAGTATTTTATTTTTTTTGTTGGAGACAAAAGGATTTTGAATTTGGGCAAATCCCTTTATTTGTAAATAATAAATAAATAAATGATTTATTTATTATTTTAAGAACGTGGTTGAGTAATAATTAAATAAATAGTGATCTATTTAATTATTTATAAATTATTTAGTCAAATTTAACAAGGAATATTTTTTAAATAATGTTTTAAATAATTATTCCTAGAAAATAATAAGATAAATAATGATTTATCTATTTATTTTTCCTATTTTGGGTTAAATATGACCGGAAATATTAATTAAACTATTTTTCAACTAATTATCCCTTGAGGAAAATCAAACAAATAAGGATTTATTCAATTATTCCTCATGGGGTTTCTTGTTTATAACATAAACATCTTAATAAAATATGGATTACTGGGTTATTTTTCAAAGTGAAAGAAATTTTACTAGGGTGAAATTGGTCTTACATGGTTTACTTTGATCCATCTAGTACTAACAGGTTAGATGAAAAAAAATTGGTGCAATAGATTTTCCCCCAGCATGCGAGCGTTAGGAGTTAATCGTATGACCAAAGTACGTTGTAATAACTCAATCACTAGACACTGAAGAGGAAGTTAGAGAGAGAGAAAGATAAGGTAGATTAAAGAATGGGATGACAAGACCCTGAGGAGGTGAGAGTCGTAGGTGAAAAAAGTGTCTTTTATGAGTGAGTACCTATTCTACATGAGGTGGGGGAGGCATACTTATGCCTACCGATATAAAAGATTACAAAGAATAATGCATCCAGTAAACAAGGGACTACACTATATAGTACATGCTGGCATAAACATGGGTAGATAAAAACATGGTAATCGATCCGACATACATATTGTGCCTAGGACAACAAAAAGGACTTATACAATAATATCTCAGCACATGAGATATAACTACAACTAAAGAGGCCCTATAAAACAGAAAAGGACTCTGAAAATCTAAATGAAACATGCAAACTAAAAGGGCGTTGCAAGTGGCAGAGGTTGGAACCATCAAATCTATGCAGTTACATCCAAGGATATAGTAGAGAATTCATCCATGTATGTGGGGGAATAATTGAAGGACCACCCCCTCATGAGGTCTAAAACATCTCACACACACTTAAGAATCACCGGTACAATATGATGTATCACTGAACCATTGATTATATGGATCTTGATCATGCCATAAGGAGATGGAATTGAGAAATAATCAAGTCAAAGGGTAATAAAGAGTGACTTCACCTTATTTGAGGCACCAAAAAATAACGGAAGCTAGAAAAAAGTTACATGCCCTCTAGACCTATCTTCTCGAATGAATATGTTGATGGCGATAGAAGGAGGTCCACCATAGGTGAGGCAATAAGAAATCCTCCACTAAGGCACGAGGGATAATAGTAAAGCGATTGATAGACTGAAACCGGGGATGATGGTGGAATGGGGGGGACAGAGTAGCGGGCTGACGACTTCCCTTGTGAGAGCATAAATGGTATGGATGACCTGGCAGCTACTAACTCGATAGGGGATAGTATGACTGAATGCCAAAATATGTGACACGAGAGAGGAACAAAGCAATGAAGGATGGATAACTATAGTGGGATATAACTGAACTCCAGATAGAATCCATGGATGTGATGATTAATCGACTCAGATGCTCTAACAAGGGTGACTCGATGATGTTGCCACATAGAATAGGTTTGGTGGGCCCATAAAAACATGAGTACAA
Organism: Pinus albicaulis; assembly: GCA_034641835.2. Classification (NCBI taxonomy): domain Eukaryota; kingdom Viridiplantae; phylum Streptophyta; class Pinopsida; order Pinales; family Pinaceae; genus Pinus; species Pinus albicaulis. Next base: position 901,652,679 of record CM076571.1, on the reverse strand, counting down.
TATGGGTACTCAAGATGAAAATCGACACGATAAAGGATAAGTATTAAGTCAAAGTGTTGCCCCAAGTAAAAGTGTTGCAAGTGAAGAAATTTGATTTTGAGGAGTGGTGAAGTGACCCTCGTTGGAAAAAATGTGTCAGCGTGAAGTATCAAGTCACAAAAAACTAAAGGATACCAATTTGACAGCTCGGTGAGAGATTTCCAATGGAGCTGATGGTTTGTCAAACCAATTTACGGTTTGGTTGTATCTGGCGAAAGAAAATTCTGGGGTTTCTCTTTTAATAAGGCATTTTCCCTCCAATTTAATTCCTTTGCAAGTGTAGCTATGGTGAATGTAGAGAGGAGAAAAGGCCCTAAAACTTGCAGTGATCAAAACGGACAAACTGACCATTGGAATCAAGATTCTTCAGTGGTAGGTAAGAGGCCTAACCATACTCTTTCAATTAAGGGGATCAAAATTTCAGTTTAGGCACCCAAAGATCATGAATAAGACCCCCTCCTCCAGGCCCCTAAAGTTGAGCAAGTGGAGTTGCCAGTTTTTAGTGTGAATTCTAATCGCAAGCGTACGAAAAATGCTCACTTTAGTTGTGCATAAGAAACAACCCTAGCATCAAAGATGGCTATCAATTTCCTTAGATCTATAGTTAGTGATCATAATAAATGCTACAGAAATCCAAATCTATGCAGCTAAATATATTAAAAAACAAGTAATAAGTAAGATTTGCACCATCCATCCAATGAACAAGACAATAATGATTTTAAAGAATTTTTGTATTATGCCGCATTGGAAGGGAACATAGAAATATGTTACCAATCCCCCTCAATGGGATGGGTTCTTGTATGTTGTCAATGCTTCAGATCTAATATCTCTCTCTCTTGATGGTCTGGAAAGCCCAGACAAAAATGGAACTCAAGGGGAGTTCACAAGAAAAAAGGTAGAAAACTATGAAAATGATGGAGGATCAAAGTCAGACCAAAAGTACAGATCCAAAGTGATCTTTAGGCAACAAAAGGTAGTGAATGAATGAAAAAAACCTTTTATTTATAACAAAATATTGAGTTAGTCTAGATATTGTTGCATAATTAAAATATTATTAACCAAATATAGATCCAACTTTTATGGAATATTTTATTATTTTTGTTGGAGGGTAAAGGAATTTGAATTTGGTCAAATCCCTTTATTTCTAAATAATAAATAAATAAATGATTTATTTATTACTTTAAGAATGTGTTTTAGTAATAATTAAATAAATAATTATTTATTCGATTATTTATAAATGATTTAGACAAATTTAACAAGGAATGTTATTTAAATAATTTTTTAAATAATTATTCCTAGAAAATAATAAAATTAATAATGATTTATCTAATTACTTTTCCTATTTTGAGTTAAATATGACCAAAAATATTAATTAAACTGTTGCTTAACTAATTATCCCTTGAGGACAAAAAAAAATAAGCATTTATTCAATTATTCTGCATGGGGTTTCCTACTCAGATCTTAAACAACTTAATAAAATATATATTACTAAATTATTTTTTCATAGTGAAAGAAATTTTACTAGGGTGAAATTGGTCTTACATGGTGTACTTTGGTCCATCTAATAGTAACAGGTTAGATGACCAATAATTGGTGTAACATGTTCTCCTTAGACTTGGCACCCAAGCAGAGGGAATTCCATGTTATGTGATTCATCCTCAAACTTTGGGAAGTCATCGAGAGTAAATATAAATCTTATTGACATTCCATGTAGTTTTCGGGAGATAGTAAGGCTAGATATTTTTCATGTTAATTAGTGGTCGAGAAATATTCATTCTTCAATTGATGGCAAAGCCTATTATTGGTTGTAGCTTGTGGAATATAACTTTGCATACATGATTTTCTTAAGATGGTTGCAAGGATGAGAATCATTACATCTAATTATGCAACATGTTGTGTCTGAAAATGTTTGCACCATGGAGAAGTTAAATTGGAATAGGGGCAATATTGTTTGCTGCAACCACAAATCTGACATTATTTTATTCCAAGGATCTTACTAAGATAATTTTGGGTGTTTCAAGGTTCTTTTCCTAGTAGTTTTCAATGTTCTAAAATGTATTGTTATAAAAAATTGACTTTTGAAGCCAACACTATTTTTGTTTTAAAATTACATATCTAGAAAATGTTTTTTTTTTTTTTTTTTTTTGGACATTTAATGTATTTATGGTTTATAAGCCTCAAATTCCATGAGAATTGATTATAATTTAGTTCACTTATCATATATTGACAATTTTAAATTGCATCGTGATGCATTCCTATCATATAAATAGTGAAATTTTCATTTTATGATCCTATATTAAATTGTGGAACAAAATTTTATATTTTCATATTGAACTATAGTGTTCAATGTGTCTATTTCCATAATGCTATTTTTAGTTGACAATAACTGAAGGGGTTGGTCAAATTTGAAGGTTGTTTCTACCTTCTATTATTGGTCACTGAGTCGGTTTAGTTTTCTGTTTTCAATTTGTTGTGCAAAATTTTAATTTATTTGCATGCAATTGTTGGGTTTAGAAGTCATTTTTTTATTAACCTTGTTAGTGCCCAAATCATGCTACCATGAATGGAATTGCAGGATATTTTTCCCAAGAGATGGTCAAGAAGCAAAAGGATTATTTGAAAACATCTATAATATTTTTTTAGAAGTACCATAGTACACAATAACATTGAGTACTACCAAGGGAAAGGAAGGTTTGGATGTAATTTTGGTTGCATTGTAGGAGGAAGGCTTTACTTTAGAGTAGCCTTGAGCTGAGTTGTTGATTGGATTGTTTGGATGATATTGTTGTGTAACCAGCTCCAAAAATAGAAGAAAAGAGATATCAACACCTTAGAAATGAGCCACTTCGAGGGGGCAACCTCCAATGCATTACATAAATGAACAATTCTTGGATGATCCAATTTACAAAACCTCCTTTCTATATATAGGATTCCATGGGGCCATAATGTAATCCTAGTGGGCCACAATGTAATCCTAGCCGACCTAACAATAATAATTTAAGGGCATAATAATAATAAAATGGGGGTTACAAGGGTACAATAATAACAATAAGGGGGTTACACTAACAACAATAAGGTACTATACTAGTAATATAGGGACCTAACATGCCCCTCTCCTTCAAACAAGTGTTGTCCTCTACACTTGAGTAGCTCTGGGTGCTTCTGTATAAAATTCTCATCCTCCGATGTAGAATCTTCAGTGGGTAAGTTCTTCCACTTGATGAGATACTCTGAAATTGATCGATTCCGTAGTTGTCGAGTTCTTTTTTCTGTGACTGCTTCAGGTTCCAATATGATTTTTCCTTCCTCATCAAGTTCTGGTAATATTTTTTGAACTGGAATATTTTCACCGATAACCTTCTTTAAGCATGAAACATGGAAAATTGGATGTACTCGCGAAGAAGCAGGAAGCTCCAATTTGTATGCCATAGTACCAATATTTTGCAACACCTTGTAAGGACCATAGTACTTTGTCGATAATTTATTATCCTTCTTAGCTTGCTTGAGGGACATTTGTTTGTATGGTTGTAGCCGTAAAAATACCCAATCTCCTACATCAAAACTTCTCTCACTGTGATGTTGATATGCCTGTTGTTTCATTCGATTTTGTGCCAAAGTCAGGTTATCCTTTAAGAGTTGGAGAACTTCTTGCTGTGATCTTCCACTGCTTGAACCTTCGAATTTTCTCTTAAATATGATGTGATGGATGGTGTATGATATCCATAAAGTGCCATAAATGGGTCATTTTTGTTGCAGTATGGAAGGAAGTGTTATACCACCATTCAGCGAGAGGTAACCACTTGACCCATTGTGTTTGTTTATCAGATACAAAACAACGAAGATATCCTTCCAAACATTTATTTACTATCTCAGTTTGACCATCCGATTGAGGATGATAAGATGAGCTATGAGCTAATTGAGTACCCAAACAAGAAAATAACTCCGTCCAAAAATTTCCAGTAAAAATGGGATCTCTATCGCTCACAATAACCCCTGGGCTTCCATGTAGCTTTTGAATTCTATCCATAAATGTAGTAGCAACTGTACTTGCTTTAAATGGATGAGATAATGCACAAAAGTGTGCATACTTGGTAAGTCTATCAACTACCACCATGATGACACTCTTTCCTTCGGACTTAGGTAACCCTGTGATAAAATCCATTGAAATCTCCTCCCAACGTTGACTTGGAATGGATAAAGGTTGTAGAAGTCTCGGGGTCTTAATTGTCTCAACTTTATTCTGCTGGAAAACCAAACATTCTGCCACAAACTTTTGAATATCAGATTTAAGGCCATCCCAAAAAAAAAAATTCTTCACCCTATGGTAAGTTTTTAAAAATCCTGAGTGTCCTCCTAAAGGAGAAGTGTGCAATTCCAAAAGAATCTTTTGTTTTAGTTGGGAATTCTTACAAAGATATAAGCGATCTTTGTACCATAAGGAATCATTTTTCCAACTAAATGTATCAGATGTACTAGGATCTTGCCGCAACTTTTGAATGAGTGTCCATACATCTTTGTCCTTCTTCCATTCATCTCTTGCTTCGGTTATCCAATTTGGTTGGATAATAGAAATGGCACAAAGCAATGCTTCGACCTCTTCATTCTTTCTTGAGAGTGCATCTGCAACAACATTAAGCTTTCCTTTTTGTAGATTATTTCAAAGTCATAACCCAACATCTTTGTGACCCATTTTTGCTGCTCTTCTGAAGATAGTCTTTGTTCCAAAAAGTGTTTAAGACTATCATGACCAGTTTTTACCTTGAAGTGTCTTCCCATTAGGTAAGTTCGCCATTTCTTTAGTGCATGCAGTATTGCTAACATTTCCTTCTCATAAATAGGCTTCTGTAAATACTTTCCTTTGATTGGACGACTTTCAAAAGCAATGGGTCTTCCTTCCTGCATTAAAACTGCACCAATTCCATTTCCTGAGGCATCACATTCCACAATAAAGGTTTTTGTGAAGTCCGGCGTAGCTAAGACCGGTGCTAGGCACATTGCCTCTTTAAGACGTTAAAAGGGCTTAGTTGCTTCAGGAGTCCATGAAAATGCATCTTTCTTCAATAATGTTGTTAGAGGTTCTGCTATTCTCCCATAATTCTTAACAAACTTGCGCTAATACCCTGTTAACCCGAGAAATCCTTGCAACTACTTTATCGTTGTGGGGACTTTCCATTCTTTAATGGCTTTAATTTTGTTAGGGTCTAATTTAACACCCTCGTGAGATACAATATGACCCAGAGCAATAGTTTGATCAGCCTGTCAACATGTTCAACATGATCCTTCCAAGACCTGCTGTAGATTAGTATATCATCAAAAAATACTAGCACAAATTTTCTAAGGAAGGGTTTGAAAATGGAATTCATCAACCCTTGAAATGTAGAAGGTGCATTGGTAAGGCCAAAATGCATGACCAAAAATTCATAATGACCTCATGAGTTTGAAATGTTGTTTTTTGAATATCTTCAGTCTTCATTCTAATTTGATGATACCCTGAACGAAGATACAATTTGGTAAAATAAATTGCTCCATGTAATTCATCCAATAATTCATCAATCACAGGAATGGGAAATTTATCTTTAATGGTGAGCTTATTGAACTCCCTATAATCCGGACACATGCGCCATGATCCATCCTTCTTGTGTACCAATACTACAAGAGCAGAGAAAGAACTTTGACTAGGTTGAATTATACCCGCCTCTAACATTTCTGCAATCATACGTTCAATTTCGCTTTTTTGGAAGTAAGGATATCTATAAGGCCTGATGTTTGGAGGAACACTTCCTGGAATCAAATGAATAGCATGATCATGATCCTGAATAGGTGGGAGTCCTTGGGAGTTTCAAACACCTTGGAATGATTGTCCAAGACTTGTTGGAGATCTGCAGAAATAGATGATTTTGATGTCGGAACTTCTAGTGAGCATAATTGTGCAATTACGCCTCGTTGTTCTTTCTTTAGAAGCTTTGTCATGACATTAGAGCTTATTGTCCTTCCCGGCTTCCCTTCAATACCCCGTAATTCGACTTCCTTTCCTTCTGAAAAAAAATTAAAGAAAAGTTCTTGAAAATTAAAAGCTACCGCCCCCAAAGATTGTAACCATTGTACTCCTAGTACAACATCAGCACCTCCCATAGGAATGGAAAGCATTGGACTAGTCAATACATATTCCCCCATGGTTAGCTTGATATTATGGCATTTTCCAGAGCAATTTATAGTTCCCCCATTTGCAACCATCACTTGACATTCTGGTGCTGGGTATAGGAAACAATTTAATTCCTTGGCTACCTTACAATGAATAAAATTATGGGTTCTACCTGAATCAATCAACACTATTACCTTTTTCTTCTTGATATGTCCTTCTATCTTGAGAGTTTGAGGAGTGGTAATTCCTACCAGTGCATTACACGATATGGTCGGATTCATTTCTTCCTCTTCTAGGGCTGGTTCCTTGTGTATATCCTCTTCTTGTTCATTTTCTTCTTCCTCTTCACAATCTATGTAAAATAATTTCTTCTCAGCACACTTATGACCTTTAGTGTATTTGATATCACAATTGTAGCAAAGCCCTTTTGCTCTTTTTTCTTCCAATTGTTGTGGTGTCAACCTTGTAGGTTGTGGAAATCTAGGAGTAGCAACACTTCCCTCTTTATAGAAGTGAGTGGTAGGCTTCCTTGTTGCCATAATTTTACATTCAGTTTTTCTTGCCAACCTGAATGCCTTCTCCAATGAATCAGGTTCCAAAATGTGAACTTCATGTTGGATGTTATCCTTTAAAGTACCTATGAAGAGATCAATCCTGTGTTCCTATGGAATATCAGTTACCCTTATATTCAATTTTTGGAAGTCCTCAATGTGCTCCCCAATTAAACCCTTTTGTTTGAGATATATCAATTGGCTAAAGAAGGTGTTGCTCTTTGTATCCTCATAATGTGCTATCATTTCCTCCGTAAAAATTGACCAAGTGACAATTTTTTTACGGGAGCAAAGCCATCGATACCGTACAAATGTATTTTGTTCTAAATGTAAAGTTGCAATGCGTACCTTTTGTGTGTTTTGCACATTATGGAGATCAAAATATTGCTCCATCTGTAGTATCCATGTTACAGGATCCTTTCCATCAAACTTCCTCATATCCATTTTGGAATATGGTGGTTCTTCCCGCCAACATTAGAGTTTATGAAATCACGATTAACATTTATTTTGTTCTCATCATGAGGTTCTTCTACTATCTTTTCACCATTAGGAAACATTTCTTGTATCAACTTGGTCAAACCTTCGATGTCTGCTTTTAGATCATTCTTCATGTTTTTCATGTTTTTTTCCATGTTGTCTTTCATGTCATCCATCTTAGCTTCCATGCCAGCTTCCATGCCATCCATCTTAGCTTCCACGCCTTTCTTCAAACCATCCATCTTCTCTTCCATGCCTTTCTTCAAAACTTCCATTTCATTTTTTGTTGCTCTTTGCAAGAGTGAAATTTGTTGCACTTGCTCTTGTAATTTTGATAGATCATGTTGCAATTCTTCATCTTCATGAGTCATAGTAGAGCCTTCTGAAGGCTTAATGGGTGTTGAATTATTTTTACGGGGCATCTTTTAGAACCCAATACTGATATCTATTCTACAATATGCCCTTGGAATCAATTAAAAATGATTCTTCAAACAAGACTTATGCAATTCGGAAAAAAAATACACACCTTTTTCTTGATTTTGAGGAGCTCGATATTGAAATTGGATTATCTCTGTGATTGCAGCACTTCAATATCTGAATTTCGGTACCGATGTAGCCCTCTGAATTATCTTTCGAATGCCACAGGTCTGACCTAATTTGGATTTTCCAAGACAAAGTTGTGTCCAATCTCCCACAATGACCTAATTATGGACTGGTTCAGTAGAGCAAACTTGTATGACTTGCCACGTGTCACTGTTTCGTCCTTTGTCTCTGAAATTGATAGCCAAGAAACTACAGTCCATGTACTTGTGACCAGTTTTGATGGCACTCCAATCCGATACCCAGAGAGAGAGTTATTGAACTTTTCCCACGATCACCTCCTTGAGATGAAATTCAGGAGCCTGAAAAATCACTACCTTCCACAGATCATATCTCCAAAAATATTGCGAAAAAAGCTCTAAAATTTTTTGACAAATTTCCTCAGGATTTCAGCTTCACACCATACAAATTTCAGATTCTGAACCTTCGTAGAAAAAACGTTATAGCGCAAATTCCACGATGACCTGTTTAGGAGCCTGAAAAAAGACCTAACTTCCACAGATCATATCTCCGAAAATATTGCTACCCAAGCTTTGAAATTTTTAGACAATCTTCCTCAAGATTTCAGCTTCGCACCCTAAAAATTTCAACTTCTGAAACTTTGTAGAAAAAACGTTATAGCGAAAATGCCACGATGACCTGTTTGGAGCAACAAAACCCTAGAATCCAAAGCTCTAATACCAAATGTTGTGTAACCAGCTCCAAAAATAGAAGAAAAGAGATTTCAACCCCTTAGAAATGAGCCACTTAGAGGGGGAAACCTCCAATGCATTACATAAATGAAAAATTCATGGATGATCCAATTTACAAAACCTCCTTTCTCTATATAGGAGTCCATGGGGCCATAATGTAATCCTAGTTGGCCACAATGTAATCCTAGCCGACCTAACAATAATAATTTAAGGGCACAATAATAATAAAATGGGGGTTACAAGGGTACAATAATAACAATAAGAGGGTTACACTAACAACAATAAGGGACTATACTAGTAATATAGGGACCTAACAGATATAGAAAAATAATTAGTTTTTACTTTGTGTTTAGATTATACCTGAAAATTAAAAATTCTAACATTTAATAAAATCAATAATTAGCACGTTCTTCTATACCTTTCCTTTTTCTTTCAAGATTCTTTTCCTAGTAGTGACTATTGAGTAGTCTATGGATGGACGAGAATCAAGGTTATAACTTGAAGGTTTGAGTGCTATGTGGGGAAGTTGTTGCTATATATTGTGAATACTTGAAGAGTTTCCATTGTATAATGCAAAGTTTCTATGACTTGCTTGTAAATTGAAATCATGAAGACTCAACAGATTGTTAGGATTTTTACCATGTCTTTTGAGAGGATGGATTAGAGCATTGACCATTAAGTGGATTTAAGATTGCAAATGGGAGGTTGTATGATGAAAATGATAGTTCGAGACACCATTGCGTATCAAGGTTAAATTACCCAAATATTTGTACTATGTGGAGTAAGGATAGAGCTAAACATTAATGACTATAACTATAGGTAGAACCAATTCTCACTCGATTGGAAATAGTTCTTGATAATATTTTCTTGATTTTAAAATAACATATTCAACAACATCATAGGATCATATTAGTATACACCAAAATTTCCAAGGAGCATGGCATGAATTTGTGAACTAATACAGAAAAAGTTCAAATTTCCCATTATTAAGAGTCAAATCCAAAATCATGTTTCGAAATATGATAATACACAACAAATATAATAGCTTAGGAATAAGTGGCAAAGAAGGCCCTCATGATTTTGTGCAATGCTGTTCCAATTGCATGAACTTATTTTTTTTGATATATTGGATATTGGGCCTCGTAACCATTCTAAGCAGTCCTTTTGAGGTTGCATCTAGGTTGCCCATGTTAATGGTAACAAGGTAGATGTCTAGTATGTGAAACTAGTCATGATTTTGGTTTGTCTCATCAATCATAGTTGATTTTTTCTAGAAGTGATTGGGTCAAGAATATGCGACAACCCAAACTTAATATTTTCATGATTTAAAAAAAAAAAAATCCCTAGTTATTGAAAATATATACAAACACTGATAAATTCCAAACTAGTATTGGAAAATGAGGACATGAAACCGAACTGCCATTTTGGTGACAAACATAGTGGTTGGGTTGAAGTGTGGGAACCATGGGATAACAAAAGGGTCTTCTCTTCCGTAGAGAACCCACTTCAAAATATTTGGGATAGTAATCCAGATAAGAAAATTGAATAATAAAGAAACCTTTAGAGTATAGATACACTTAATAGTAATTCTTTTTCTAGTTTGAATATATCCACTTGTACAGTTCTAATATAGGTGTTGTGAATCAGACTTTAGCTCATTTGATTCACAGAAAGAGAGAAGGTTTGTGACCTCTTGCTCATATAAATCTACCATTTTGACCTTTACAGCTTGGGTTCATAAGGAAACTTGCACATTTAAAGTGCATGTTAATAGAGAGCATTTATTTGGAACACATTTTGTGGTTTTTTCTTGACCCATTAATTAATGACACCTATGATTAATAACTCTTTGGTAATTTTAAATATTGTACACTTGATTAAAAATTATAGTTGGTGAACTAGAGGGGTTTATTTGACACCTTATCCTTGAAAGAAATAGTCTCTGAGGATGAAAACACACTTTTTCCCATCACTCCTTTTTCTAGGCACAACAACCAAATTAGAATATTGTCTTTCCATATGTTAGACAATAGATGATTGTCATAAAGTTGGTTTTCTGAAAACAAAGTTATTGTTGTTCCACAAGGATAATATCCATGAGCTCTACTTTTTATTTACTTAAAAATCAAGAAATTTCACCCAAAATATTAAGGTTTTCCCTATGATAGACTTTACAATAATTTGAAAGCTTTCTTTGATTTCAAAGCTTTTGCAAATTAAGGTCCCCTAACATTTCCATTGTTACCAATTTTTTTGTCAAATACTTTTTTTTTTCAAATATTTTGTTGAACACTTGCCATGCAACCTCACTTCCAAAGGAAATATTTTGTTTTTGAGCTAAGTGATCTTGATTGAAAGAATATTACTTTACCATGCCCCTAAGAACACATATAATACATTGTTTTTTATGCTTGGACTATCATGTTAGTCCATAAAGAAAATTTTGGGTTCTTCCATTACTAATAGAAACAGTCATAGAGCTCTTTCCATATGAGCCATGCTGAAATATTTTCAAGTTTCTTTGTGTATGTCAGTTCCTTTGAGAAATCTCAAGCAAACAATAACCTAGGTGCCTTTTTTTTCACTACCTTTAGTCTCTGACACTTTGTGATTGCCACTTCAAGGCATTCCTTCATTGTGTGAGGCAAGGGATGTGTTGACTAGTTAGTGAATAGTAAACACCCCAATATTTGTGGTGTTCTTGGCCTTAATAGCTTTAGTATAAGGCTTGTAAATTGAACTTCGCCTAGAGGAATAACCATAAATCTCTAGGACATTTTTGCAGTCACTCCCAAATTTCCCTCTATGGATTGGGCTCATAAGGAAACATGCTCCTTTAAAGTCCATGATAATAGATTTCATTTATTTGCAATAAGTTCTATGGTTTTATCTTGACCTCTTAATTAATTACATTTATGATTAATAACTCTTTAGTAAAGTTTAATATATTGTAATCTTTGTTAAATTAAATTATAGTATTGGAGTGTTAATACTATAATATTATGCACTTGGATAATTCATTATATTAAAATGTAGCCCTTCAATGGTATTTTAGGGATGTCTTTGAGAAAGTGGCATTCATGGGACACCTACCCTAGTGGTAAATATGTGTCCTTGACCCACATGTGTTTTTATGTGTATGTGTGTGTTAAAGGGGTTTCCAATATGAGGATGATTTGCATTACCCTTGAGATGCATTATCCAGTCACTTATAAATATTCACATTTAGATTGGGTTACTTGTTACATGGATGCATTTAGTTTGATCTATAAATATTTTTATTTTCCCCAAATTTTCACAACTTAATTGTTCTTTTAACAATTTTCATTAGAGAATAAGAAAAATTTGTATGGTTAAACTGTATTGCACACACACATTTTTCTTTTCCTTCGAAGAAGCCAAATTTCTTGGATAATGATACATAGGGTTGAATTGGAAATTTAAATGGAAAATAAAACTGGCATCATTTGGACATAGCTAACATAAGTTTCTCTGAGACATGTTCAAATTTGCAAAGAAAAAGAAGTGATAAAAATATTATGTGTTATGTTATTTTTTATAACTTATTTTCATTTCAAACATTTGTACACACATTTTCAACTGATAAGTACCCAATGAGAAATTGAGCACAACAACGTTAACACTTGTAGATTCAACATGCACGATTACAAAATTTTGCATGAGTCCTTCCTATTATCACTTTGTACTTATTTTGATGGATGTGAAATAACCGTTTAGGTTAACCCTAAGTACCACCAATAGAACTACTGAATTTACACCATATGAAAATACTTGAACTCTATTGATGGAAAATTATTTGCCTCTTTTATTATTCAAATAATCCATTGTATCTATACCTTGTTCATAAACATAAAAATTTTAAAGTAGGAGTGAAAAAACATCTTGCACAAAGAAATAATTAGATCATACTAGAAATCCAAGAACCTTCAAATTATTAATGACACCATTGCATAAAGATGGAGATAATGTGCATTTAACACATACCTCAAACTTGATAGAATATAGAATTTTGAATGATTGGTTTCATGTAAATGTACTCCACAACATGCTACATTGTGATATGTGTATGCACATATTTTCTCAAGCTCCACATAGGATAAGGTTTGAGAAATAAGGAAAAATATTTATGATGTTACTTGTTTACAAATTTCAGAAAGCCTTAAGGGTTACTATCAAAATCTAGAAATCTTCTTTCCTAGTGGAATGTGAGACATTCTTGGATTTTTATAATGCTTCAATGCTTGATTAGTATCTAGGTAACTGTGAATGAATAAAAGCTTTTTGTCATTGTTTTATATTGGATTCCCATTCTCTCTAAGATATCAAAGGCAAGTTAAAACCCGATTAGACTAAAGGACACCATCTTCCATTGCGCAACTTTAACCTTACAAGGAAGTGCGTTACACTTGTTTGATACTTCCACACATTTTGAGGGCATGCCAATAAAAATGTCTTTGTTGTTGGATACAGTAGTGTTGGTTATTTTTAGAAAATTTCTCTTTCTCAAATATGTTGTTTTCATGAAGTAATATTTCCAGCCAAGAGGATAATGACTTGGAATGTCTAAGAAATAGTGGTGTTAATTCTTGCATGTATTTGTGATTTATTAGTATTCCATCACAAATAAATTTATTACGTAGCTGCCTATTTAGTAGTATATTACAACAATGACTTGTTAAAGGAAAATGATTCTAGTCTTTTTTAACGTCATACACTGGAAGGAAATCTAGCTTTGAATTAGAAAAATGGAATATATTCTAAAAAATATGTTTTTTGATAAAATATAGGCCCATTTCGTGATCATTTAAAAAACAACAGTCACGATAATAAACAATTATTTTGGACACGATGAATTACAAAACTCTCCAGCTCAAAAACAAGTTAGCATATTTAGTTTTTTCTGCATCAGAGAAAAATGAATGAGTAACCCTAAGTTTTCTTTGAATATTTATAAAATAATTTTAGAGATTCTAAATGGAAATTGTGTTTGCTAATATTTCTCAATTAATTACATGGAAAACAAGGGGCATACATAATTTGTTGGATTATGGGAATTGGATTCCTTTCCCCTTGGGATAGTACATTGATAATTGAAGATTACTATATTGAAGCTATATTCCCGGTTACTATCATAATTTACAAACTCTTGTCTTATTATTTGTTAGTTTCTTGTTGTAATCATGTGCCAACAATACTTTTCTCTACCCATTATATTTCTACTAACCCATTTTATTGTTGAAGTGTCACTACTTCTTAGAGATAAATAGAGGAAATGATACAGCTACAAAAGTGGGGAATGAGACATTCTTGGTAGAAATTTCTTTATCTATTGTGTTTATTTGTGACATTTTATTTGCTTTGTTGATGGAGTTCATCTGGCCACATAGTGGCCACTATTTCCCAACTAAGGAAAACTTGTTTGAGTTTCCTGATTTTATGGGGGAAAATGACATTAACAATATTGTCGATGTTGAGGTATATATCATATAAATACTTTATAGTCTACTTTAGTTTATATTCCAGTGTTCATCATCTTTCATGTCCTATACTCTGTATTGTAACTTTTTTTTTTCTTTTTGCAGAAAATGGACTCAGTATTGATGCTAAGGAGAAAGGATTGAAGAAAGAGGGGAACAATAACACTAGAGTGATAAAGAGAGAGAAATTTAATGGTTTATTGGTACCTATAGAGCCAACATCCCACATAATACACACACATAAAGACTGGTGGTCAAGTTTTCAAAGTTGGTGAATTCACCTGCAATTCCTGGAAGATAATGATAATGTTTTGAAGTGATGAACAATATTTTATTTGTAAATTGTAATCCAACCAATATTAAGTTGGAAACTCATATTGTAATACTTGAAATTTTATATAATATAATTTATATGGCTAGAATTATTTATAGTTGCACGTAATATTACTTGGTATTGTAATTAACATATGTAACTTTTCATTTTCATATTAGATGAACATGTAAATTGTAAGACATTTTTTTTAAATTTAGTTGCAAAATCATACCAATTAATTTATGTTGATTAATAATGAACATATAAAATAAATCTAAAACTATTAAAATAGTATTTTATATTGATTAATGATGAACACAAGTAAAATGAATATAAACTACTAAATTAGTCGTTTATATAATGAATAAATGACTACTGCAAATGATAAATTTGTGACTACAAATGACGACTAAATTTTGCATATAAACGACTATTAGTAGCTAATTTATAGTATATTATAACATGACTAAAATTTAGTCATATTTCTTGAGTTATTAATTGGTTTCAAATGATGACTAAAATTTACAAATATATGACTATTAGTAGCTAATTTATAGTATCCTATAACACGACCAACATTTTGGTCATATTTCTTAGCTCATTAGTTGGTTTTCTCGGGTGATCATATATTAATATATTATGTTGTATATTTGGTCATTAATTGTGACAATTGATGACCAAATCAAATATTAAATCAATGACCAAATCAATGACCAGATTAATGACCAAACAAATGACTAGATTAATGACCAAACCAATGACTAAATTAATGATCAAATCAATGAATAAATTAATCACCAAATATTCAACTTGACAACAAAATTGAGATAACCTATTAATGACTAAGCTAAAAAAGATGAAAAATTGGTCACATTATAAGATACTGTAAATTAGCTACTATTGGTCACCGGCCGAAAAATAATCGTTTATATGCAAATTTTAGTTGTTTTTTAGTAACTAATTAGCCATTTTTTACTAGTGATAGAAACCAAAGGATCAAAGGAATATGCAACATAGATAATTCAAAGGTTCAAACTAATAATGAAGGATATTAGTAACCAACATAATTTCAATGGATAAACAAACAATAACACAAACCATTCATCGGATCCATAAAACAACGTAGTGAGAACAAATATATCAACTGTATTAATTTAGAGATATAGAAGAGTGTTATAACCTTTTCCTTGATGTTTTGAAGCTCCTCCCATAAGTCTACAATGTTTTCCTTGGAGGATAAGCTCTCGAGCCTAATTTGACCAAAATAAGTTTATATTCAAGAAATTATTTCAACCCTCTAGCCTATAGTTAATTTATAGGCGAAGAGGAGGCAGTTATTGATCCACATCAAAAGGGTGAGATCCACTTAAGGCGGGATTATGGTTCCTTAAAGAATGGTCATTAAATCCATGATCACAGGGGCTAGGCTTGAATACGCATGACCTCAAAGCTTTCATTTGTGAGATATTTTCCCAACAAGGCTTCGAGAATTAACTTCTTACTTTTACTTTCTTTTTAGTCATGTGCACAGTCAATAGTGTAATAAAGACTGAATTTCCACACAGGTACCAATTGTAGGAACTATGCATGCACAGAAACTAGCTATGAAAGCACATAAGTCACTAAAGAGAAGGCTTGTGGCCTTATAACCGAGAACTGTTTCTTTATTCAAGGTGATTAAGTTGTTAACTTCTAAGGGAGTTCTTTGGAACACATGAATTGGATGGGGAAAGATAAATTCTAATGGTTAGTTGTCATGGTGAAAAAATCATGTGTAATATATTGTCCCCTAAAGTGTGAAGTCAATTTTTTCTTAAAAAATATTGAAGTTCTTCAACAAGCCAATAGATTGGATTGAAGATGATGGTTGGAGACCTGCAATATTCAATCAAGGATTACAATGAAATATAATCATCACTAAGGTAGGAATTCCCATACTCAGAGTAAATATAACTTGATGAAATAGTATATAAACACACTAATAATCATGTCAATAGTAGACAAAGTATGGATGAAGCCGTCAAATATGATTTTATCTGTATAATCATGAATACGTAGCTTCTCACATCCTGAATGGATGAAACTAGATCTAGGGTCTTGATCTCCATCACTATCAATCCAAAATATGAATCTAACCATGTGAATAAATATCTTGAAGTTGAACATGGTAGAAACCAATTGATTATAGTTCAATGGTATGAACTGTTTAACAAGTTCAAGAGAAACCAAAATTAATGACAATCATCCTCAAGGTACTTCCAGTACAATCTATGACATTTGAAAAGATGTCCTGAAGTCAAACACTTATATAATCTCTTGATCGAAGGTCAATGTTGAGAACATATTGTCTAATGTGAGAAACGCGCCATTAGCAATGTAGCCTTCAAGGTACTAAAGAGGTTTTCTGGATAAATCTTCCTAGATAATGAGTTGAAGTCGATAGGAAGTGATTTGTCATAAGAGGGCCTATGGCACAAAACATCAAGTTATGTTTTGAAGAATTGTTTTTCAAGGACTGACTCAGGGATAGCCAATGTGAGCGAATGCTACAAATTCCAAGTTAATTCTAGATAAGGTTGGAATTATCTTGAACATATCGATGACATGACACTTATACTTCGCAAAATTTGACTCAATGATAATATCCAAAACCATCTGAAGACTTTAAATGAGGTTAGATTAATTGTGAAACAAATTGATTTCCTTAATCAGACACAAATGTGATAGAGTTTCATGGTCAAGAGCGACATACTACCATAAATGAAATAAAAAAATGAAAATTGTTTCCCAATTTTCCCCCACCATTACAAGAAACTACCTCTTTATTTTTTTAAAGCATCACGAGGATAAAATTTTCTTGTTCTGTAACATGATCGTTCAGATGATTCCTCCAACTATTTTTAAGAAAGCCTAAGAGGGAGTGGTTCGATCTCACCATGGTTGATGAGTCCTGTACTATTTAAATTTTACGACTCCAATGAAGGGGTAGCTCAATGTTGTTTTCATTTTTAAACAGTTTGAAAAGACATAAAAATAAAACTCATGTTGTTATTTCAATGTAAATGTTTAATCAGCCTAGAGAAAGTGAAGCTTGGTATTTTTAAGTTTTACAGAGTTGAGAGAAAAACATAATGTTAGGGGCCTATATTACTAGTGTAGTCCCTTATTCTTGTTAGTGTGGCTCCGTTATTGTTATTTTTGTAATTGTTATTTTTGTACCCCTCTAGTCCCCATATTTTTATCATTTTGCCCCGTAATAGCCCACTATTTTTTATTGTTGTGCCCTTACATTATTATTATTAGGTCTACCAGGATTATATTGTGACCCCATGGACTCAAATATATAGAAATGAGGTTTTTTCATTTCAATGATCCGAGAATTATTCATTTATGTAATTTAAAGGAGGTTTCCCCTTTGAAGAGGTTTATTTTTAAGTCATTTATCTCTCTTTTCTTCTATTTTGTGAGCTGGTTTCATAACATTTGCTATGAGAGCTTTCGATTATACGATTTCGCTACTTCAAAGAGGTCATCGTGGAATTTTCTCTATAACTTTTTTATACAAAGGTTCAGAAGCTAAAAAAAAAAAGACATTTGTGCCAAAATTTGAAGCAACTTTGTGGAAAATTTTGAGATCTTGGCTTACGATATTTCCAGAGGTATGATATGTGAAAGTTAGGGTTTTTCCAGGCTCCTGAATTTCATCTCAAAGAGGTGACCTTGGAAAAATAGTTATAAATTTCTCTCTAAGCATCATATTGGAATTCCGTAAAAATTGGTCAAAAGTACACGGACTGTAGTTTGCAGTGTATTAAATTTAGAGATGAAGGAGGAAACAGTGACACATGGAACATCGTAGAAGTTTTCTCTACTGAACCAGTGTATAATTATATCATTTTGGGATATTGGTCATAACTTTGCCTTGAAGAATCCAAATCAGGTCAGATCTATGGTATTGGAAAGAAGATTCAGAGGGATACTAAAGGATTAAAGACAAAATATTGGGGATCCGAAATTACAGAGATACATTATTTTCAATATAGATCTCCTCAAAAGGAAGAAAAAAGTGTGTATTTCTTTTAAAAAAATGCATGATTCTTGTTTGAAAAATCAGTTTGAAGTGATTCCAAGGGTATATTGAAGCATAGATATCGGTATCGGGTTCTAAAATTCCCCCTAAAATTAAATAAACACCCATTAAACCCTTAGGAGGCTGTACTTTGACTCATTAAGAGGAAGAAGTGCAACATGATATATCAAAATTACAAGACTAAGTGCAAAAAATTTCACTCATGCAAAGAGTAAGAAAAAATTAAATGGAAGCTAATATGGATGGTTTGAAGAAAGGCGTGGAAGCTAATATGGATGGTCTGAAGAAAGGTGTGGAAGCTCAGATGGATGGTTTCAATAATGTAAAGGAATTTGAGATGGATGGCATGGAAGCTATGATGGATGGTATAGAAGGCAACATGGAAGATTTGAAGGGAAAAATGGAAGATGTGAAGAAAGACATGGAAGGTTTGAAGTAAGGTTTGCAAAACTTGCTATAAGAAAAGCTTCCTAAAGGTGAAAAGGTTGTAGAAGAAACTGATGATGAGAACAAAAGAAATGTTAATCATGATTTCATAGACTCTAATGTTGGATTTAAGACCCACCAAATTCCAAAGATAGATACGAGGAAGTTTGATGGCAAGGATATGATAACTTGCATACAAAAAATGGAGCAATACTTTGAGCTCCATAATATGAAAAACACTCAAAGGTACACATTTCAAATTCATATTTAGAATTAAATCAGTTTGTATGGTATTGATGGATTTTTTCTCGTAAACCACCCGTCACTTGGTCAATTTTTCCAGAGGAAATGGTAGCACATTATGAGGATACAAAGAGAAACACCTTATTTACGCAATTTATAAATCTAAAAAAAAAGGGTTCAATGATGGAGAACATTGAGGATTTCCAAAAATTGAATATAAGGGTAAATAATATTCCATAGGAACATAGGATTGATGTCTTCATAGGGACTATAAAGGATAACATCCAAAATAAGGTTCGACTTTAAGAACTTAATAAATTAGAGAAGGCATTCAGGTTGGCAAGAAAATTTGAAAGAAAAATTATGGCGACAAGGATTCATACCACTCACAACTATAAATAAGTGTTCCTACTCCGACACTTCCACAGGCTACAAGGTTGACACCACAAAAATTAGAAGAAAAAAAGGAAAAAGGGCTTTGCTATAGTTGTTATATAAAATACACTAAAGGTCATAAGTGTGATGAGAAGAAATTATTTTACATATATTGTGAAGAGGAGGAAGAGAAGGAAGAAGAAACTTCAAACGAAGAGGATATACACTAGGAACCAACCCTAGAGGAAGAAGAACTCAATTTGACCATAGCATGTGATGCATTTACTGGAATTACCATTCCTCAAAATCTCAATATAGAAGGACATATTAATAAGAAAAATGTAATAGTGCTTATTGATTTGTGTAGTACCCATAATTTTATTCATTGTAAGGTAGCCAAGGAGTTTAATTTCTTCCTATACCCAGCGCGAGAGTGTCAAGTGATGGTGGAAAATGGAGGAACTACAAATTTCTCTAAAAAGTGCCATAATATCAAGCTAACCATGGCGGAATATGTATTGAATATTATAATTCTTTCCATTCCAATGGGTTGTGTTGATGTTGTACTAGAAGTACAATAGTTACAATCTTTGGGGACGGTAGCTTTTAATTTTCAAGAAATTTTGTTGAATTTTTTTTTGGAAGGAAAGGAAGTTTAATTACATGGTATCGCGGGGAAGTTGAGAAAGATAATAAGCTCTAGTGTCATGAAAAATACTATTAAGAAATAAAAATGAGGCACAATTGCACAATTATTCTCATTGCAAGTTATAACATCAAAATCATCTATTTCTCCATATCTCCAAAAAGTCTTCAAAAATCACTCCAAGGTGTTTGAAACTCCCAAAGGAATCCCATCTATTCGTGATCATGATCATGCTATTCATTTGTTTCCAGGAAGTTTCCTTCCAAACATCAGGCCTTACAAATATCCTTATGTCCAAAAGAGAGAAATTGAATGTATGATTGCAGAAATGCTGGAGGCTGGTATAATTCAACCTAGTCGAAGTTCCTTCTCTACTCCAGTAGTATTGGTGTAGAAGAAGGATGGATCATGGTGCATGTGTCTAGATTATAGGGAGATAAATACGCTCACTATTAAAGATAAATTTATATTCCCGTGATTGATGAATTATTGGATGAATTACATGGATAAATTTATTTCACCAAGTTAAATCTTTGTTCAGGATATCATCAAATTAGATTGAATATTGAAGACATCTTGAAAACAACATTTCAAACTCATGAGGGTCATTATGAATTTTTTTTTATGCCTTTTGGACTTAAAAATGCACCTTCTACATTTCAAGGGTTAATGAATTCCATTTTCAAACCCCGCCTTAGAAAATTTGTGTTTTTTTTTGGATGATATACTAATCTACAATAGGTCTTTGAAGGATCATGTTCAACATGTTGACAGGGTGCTCAAACTATTGGAGGATAAATAATTATATGCAAAAACCTCCAAACATTTCTTTGGAGTAGAAGAGGTGGAATAAGTGGGTCATATTGAGGGTGTTAAGGTAGACCAAAACAAAATTAAATCCTTTAAGGAATGGAAACTCCCCACAACCATAAAGTAGTTGCGAAGATTTGTTAGGTTAACAGGGAATTATCGCAAGTTTGTTAAGAATTATTGGAGAATATAAAAACCTATAACAACATTACTGAATAAAGATGCATTTTCATGGACTCTTGAAGAAACTAAGGCCTTTGAACATATTAAAGAGGCAATGTGACAAGCACTGGTCTTAGCTACGCTAGACTTTAAAAAAACATTTATTGTTGAATATGATGCCTCGGGAAATGGAATTGGTGTTGTTTTAATGCAGGAAGGAAGACCCATTTCTTTTGAAAGTTATCCAATAAAATAAAAGTATCTATATAAAGCTATTTATGAGAAGGAAATGTTGGCAATACTATATGCAATAAACAAATTGTGACCGTAGCTAATGGGAAGATACTTGAAGGTAAAAGCTGAACACGATAGTCTTAGATAATTTTTGGAACAAAGACTATCTTCAGAAGAGAAGAAACAATAGGTCACAAAGATTTATGGGTTATCACTTTGAAATCATGTGCAAATTAGGAAAGCTAAATATTGCTGCAGATGCACTCTCAAGAAAGGATGAGGATGTGGAATAATTCATTTGTGCCATTTATATAACCAACCAGATTTGATAACTGAAGCAAGGGAGGAATGGAAGAATGATGAAGAATTATGGACACTCATTCAAAATTTCCCTTTAGATCTGAGTACATATGATACATTTAGTTGGAAAAATGATTCCTTATGGTACAAATATCACTTATATCTTTGTAATAATTCCCAACTAAAAAAAGCCATTCATTTGGAATTGCACACCTCTCCCTTAAAAGGACACTCGAGATTTTTAAGAACTTACCAAAGGGTGAAGATTGAATATTTTTAGATGGCCTTAAATATAATATTCAAAAGTTTGTGGTGGAATGTTTGGTTTTCAAACTAAATAAAGTTGAGACTATTAAGATCTTGGGTCTACTACAACCTTTATCCCTTCCAAGTCAACATTAGGAGGAGGTCTAATGGATTTTATCACAGCTTTACCTAAGTTCGAAGGAAAGAGTGTCATCATGGTGGTAGTTGATAAAATTACCATGTATGCATACTTTTTTGCAGTATCTCATCATTTTAAAGCGAGTACAATTGCTACTGCATTGATGGAAACAACTGAAAATCTACATGGAAACAGAAAGGTTATTGTACTTGCGATAGAGATCTCGTTTACATTAGAAATTTTTGGACAGAATTATTTTCTTCTTTGTGTAATCAGGTAGCTGATAGCTCATCTTATCATCCTCAATCCGATGGGAAAGTTGAGATAGTGAAAAATGTTTGGAGGAATATATTCATTTCTTTGTATATGATAAAAAAACACAATGGGTCAATTGGTTAACTCTGGCTGAATGTTGGCATAACACTTCCTTCCACAGTGCAGTAAAAATTTCCCCATTTAGGGCACATTATGGATATCATCTGTCATCCATCACATCATATTTAAGAGAAAATTATAAGGTTAAAGTAGTGGAATATCACATCGAGCATCAAAAAAAAATTCTCCAACTCTTAAAGGAACACCTAAATTTGACACAAAATCAAATGAAACAACATGAAAATCAACATCGCAACAAGAGAAGTTTTGATATAGGCAACTGGGTATTTTAAGAGCTAAAACCATACAAACAAATGTCATGGAAGAAAGTAAGAAGGATAATAAATTATCGCCAAAGTACCATGGTCCTTATAAGGTGTTGCAAAAAATTGCTACTAGTGCATACAAATTGAAGATTCCTGCATCTTCCCTAGTGCACCCAGTTTTCCATGTTTTGTTCTTAAGGAGGGTTATAGGTGACAAACTTCTAGTTCAAACAATATTTCCAAAACATGATGAGGAAGGAAAAATCATATTGGAACCTGAAGAAGTCATAGAAAGAAGAACTCCATAGCTACGAAATCGATCAATTTTAGAGTATCTCATCAAGCGGAAGAACTTACCCACTGAAGATTCCACGTGGGAGGATGAGAATGTTATACAAAAGTTTCAAGAACTACTCAAGCGTCGAGGAAAACACTTTTTTGAAGGGGAGGGACATGTTAGGGCCCTATATTACTAGCATAGTCCCTTATTGTTGTTAGTATAGCCCCCTTATTGTTATTTTCGTACCCCTATATTACCGATATTGTTATTATTTTGTCCCAATAGCCCACTATTGTTTAATTTTTGTTCCCTTAAATTATTATCATTAGGTCAGCTAGGATTATATTGTGACCCCATGGAATCATATATATAGAAATAAGGTTTTGTCATTTCAATGATCCAATAATTTTTCATTTATGTAATGTAAAGGAGGTTTACCCTCGTAGAGGTTGATTTATAAGTTGTTAATGTCTCTTTTCTTATATTTGGTGAGATGATTTCATAACACATGAGAAAACTCCTTAATTTTCATTTTCGTAAATTTAGTCCCTCAAGCCTAAAAAGGGATAAAATAGTGCAGTAGAGAAATCTATTTACCATGATTAGTGAACATATTCATTTTTCATAAATAGTCTAGTTTAGTCTAGAAAAGGGGTAATGTTATACTGAAAAAATTACTGCTCATTTACTTTTATGAGTTCCAATACTTAAGTACTTAGCAATAATTTCATGTTTACAGAGTTTGTAAAGGGCTTAAAAGAGAGCTCCATAGTTTTTCCTTTTCGTATTTTTTTGAGAGCCTGAAAAAGTGATAAAAGTTCGCTCAACATCAAAACGATCCATTTTTATGTTGTAATCTATTTACTACATATTAAACTTGAAAACATTATCATATCTTCTCAAAAACCATGGAAAGAACCCTAGAAAATTTGAATTTAAAATTCAATGCCATAAAAAACATTATTTTAATAAGCCAACAACTTATAAAAGTTAAAAAAATTATTTTATTTTTACTATTTCAGCTTTTTACCAATTTAGAGATGAAGGGATGGTCTATTACCAAGAACTTCAAGAGATGATTCTGAGCAAACTGGTGGACAAAATCGAGCACCATCTTTTGCAGGTAAGAGAATTCTTCATCGTCTTCATTTTCATTTGATTAATTTTTCATATTAGCGATATATTTGGTTTTTCAAGGAGGTTTTTCTTTTTAAATTGTGACATGTGAGGTTTCTCTACATTGAGACCGTGCACAACAAATTTTTTTTACATAGAGAAATTCATGATTTGCGTGTTTGTTCTCCTAAGAAACTTCACAAATGCGCTATGTGTGTAAAATATAGTCGCACAATAACCAAGGTTATTCTAAAAAATAAGAATTACGCCCTGAACATTTGAAAAAACATTCTTATTATTTTCTAACTTTCCATAATTTCTATTTTTCAGGATTTTGACCATTCATAATGGAGTGGAAAGAGTGTTATGAAACCAACTCCAAAAGTAGAAGAAAAGAGAGATCAACACCTTAAAAATCAACCACTTCGAGGAGGCAACCTCATTTAAATTACAGAAATGAACAATTATTGGATGATTCAACTGACAAAACCTCCTTTCTATATGTAGGAGTCCATATAGTCACAATAAAATCCTAGCCGACCTAGAAATAATAATGTAAGGGCACAACAATAAAAATAGTGGGCTTTTATGCGGCACAATAGTAACAATATGGGGACTACAGGGGTGCAACAATAACAATAATGGGGATACACTAACAACAATAAGGGACTACACTAGTAGCATAGGAACATGACATGCCCCTCTCCTTCAAAAAAGTGTTGTCCTCAACACTTGAGTAGCTTTGGATGCCTTTCTAGAAAATTATCATCCTCTAATGTGGAATCTTCAGTGGGTAAGTTCTTCCACTTGATGAGATACTCTGAAATTGATCGATTTCATAGTTTTCGAATTCTTGTTTCCATGAATTCTTCAGGTTCCAACATGAATTATCCTTCCCCATCAAGTTCTAGCAATATTGTTTGAACTGGAATTTTTTCACCTATAACCTTCTTAAACATGAAACATGGAAAACTCGGTGCACTCAAGAAGAAGAAGGAAGCTCCAATTTGTATGCCATAGTACAAATCTTTTGTAACACCTTGTAATGACCATAGTACTTTGCTGATAATTTATTATCCTTATTAGCTTCCTTGAGGGACATTACTTTGTATGGCTGTACCTGTAAAAATACTCTGTCTCCTACATCAAAATTTTTCTCACTGTGATGTTGATTTTCGTGTTATTTATTTCGATTTTGTGCCAAATTTGTCTTACCCTTTAAGACTTGGAGAAATTTTTGTTGATGTTAGATGTGATCTTCCACTGCTTGAACCTTAGAAATTTCTCTTAAATATGATGTGATGGATGATGGATGATATCAATAAAGTGCCATAAATGGGGTCATTTTTGCTGCAGTATGGAATGAATTGTTATACCACCATTCAGCCAGAGGTAAATAGTTGACTCATTGTGTTTGTTTATCCGATACAAAACAAAAAATATATCCTTCCAAATATTTTTTTCACTATCTCAATTTTCCCATCGGATTGAGGATGATAAGATGAGCTATGGGCTAGTTGACTACCCAAACAAGAAAATAATTCCATCCAAAAATTTACAATGAAAATTCGATCTCTCTCACTTACAATAATCTTTGGGTTTCCATGTAGATTTTGAATTGTTCCCATAAATGCAGTAGCAATTGTACTTGCTTTAAATGGATGAGATAATGCACAAAAGTGTGCATACTTGGCAATTCTATCAACTACCACCGTGATGACACTTTTCCCTTCGGACTTAGGTAAACCTATGATAAAATCCATTGAAACCTCCTACTAACATTGACTTGGAATGGGTAAAGGTTTTAGTTGACCATGGGTCTTAATTGTCTCAACTTTATTTTGCTGGAAAACCAAAAATTCTGCCACATACTTTTGAATATAAGATTTAAGGCCATCCAAAAAAAATATATTCCTTCACCATGTGGTAAGTTTTTAAAAATATTTAGTGTTCACTGGGAGAGGTGTGCAAGTCCAAAAGAATATTTTGTTTTAGATGGGAATTATTACAAAGATATAAGAAGTATTTGTACCATAAGGAATCCTTTTTCCAACTAAATGTATTAGATGTACTCAAATATTTCTACGACTTTTGAATGACTATCCACATTCCCTCGTCATTCTTCCATTCACTGCTTGATTCGGTTATCCAATCTGGTTGGGATAATAGAAATGAAACCAACTAATGCTTCCACATCCTCATACATTATTGAGAGTGAATTTGCAACAAAATTTAGCTTCCCTTTTTTGTAGGTGATTCGAAAGTCATAACCTAACACCTTTGTGACCCATTTTTGTTGCACTTCTCAAGATAGTATTTGTTCCAAAACTTATTTGGGACTATCATGATCTATTTTTACCTTTCATAATCTTCCCATTAGGTAAGTTCTTCATTTCTTTAGTGCATGTAGTATTTCCAACATTTCCTTCTCGTAAATAGCTTTCTGTAAATACTTTCCTTTGATTGGACGACTTTCAAAATAATTTTTTCTTCCTTATTTCATTAAAATAGCACCAATTCCAATTTCTGAGGAATCAAATTTCACAATAAAGGTTTTTTTTAAGTCTGGCATAGCTAAGACCGGTGCTAGGCACATTGCCCCTATAAGATGTTCAAAGGCCTTAGTTTCTTTAGGATTCCATGGAAACACATTAAAACCAATATTCTAAAACTTTAAATGATCCATAAGCATAGCAAGCCCTAAAAAATTGTGGCCTATACAAATTTTGGATGATTTCGAGGATGAAAGCCCAACTGGGTCTCATGACCTGGATGGTGAGGGCATGGGATGTCAAAAAAAATGTTTCATGTTAGGAGATCAAAATATCACCATAGATGTTGATGATATATATATCTTTACAAGACACTCTCACAGAGGAACAACCATATCCTTGTATGGAAAAATACCAGGTGTAGAGACTATTACTTCTTATTTGAGGCAATATTGGAATATCCCAAATGGGAAAACTCAACAATACATGCATCGAAAATGAATTTTTCATAAATATGAGCATTAACAGAAAAATGTAGCCCATGGATCCATTATATATGACATTATAGAAACCACATCTGAAAGGAAATCAGAAAAAAATCACATTTCCCTAGTTAAACATGCCTCCCATGCTCAAAACAACACCAAATCACTGAAACCCCAAGACTATTGTAACACAGAAATTACTGCAGAAAGTGAAAACGTAGTTATTTAATGATTATATGAAAAATTAGTGACAGAAATCAGATATTCTCATGTATTAATCAAGTAAGCTAAAAAAAACAGAGATCTAGTCTCATTTACACAAATCCAAGACAACCTGGCAAGGGTTTCTTGCTAGACATGAAGTACATGAAGCATATGATGTAGATCTAAGGCTAAATCACACTTTATAGCTGAAGCTCTGCACAAAAATGGATGATCATACAAATAAATGGTCGTAGATCCATTTTCCAGCTTTGTGGGAAGAAGAATGAACCTCTTTCAGGGAAACTAGCTCACAAAACGAGGGATTAAACCTCTCCATTGCAATACCTTAGGAAATAACATAGTTTATGAAAGGGGATATGTTTTTGATGAAGGTGACTACTTGGAATAACACCAGGTAGTGGAAAATATAGCACAAAATTCTCTCCTAAGATTTATTAAACAAGATCTCCAAGCAAGAGTGGGGAATTCCCACCTGAGAAAACCCTTGCACTAAACAGTGCAACAAACTTAGCTAAATAGCCAAAGAATGCAAGAAGTATATACAGACCACATAAAAAATATAATCTTCAATCATGCCCCATATGGCTTCTATTTCCTTCATTATATAGTTGATCAGCTTCCTCACCAGGGGTCCCAACCAATTATGAGGTTGCTTCCATGTAAAGGCTCCTCCACCAAAATTACACTGGCTCCACTAGTGTTACTCATATTTTTACACTGTTGTTTGATTTATTCAACCTTGACCATACCTTCATGCATTGTATTTTTTCACACTCAAGGTGTCTTCATTTTGACGAGCTAGATTGATCTTCATTCACATTGAGTTGTCTTTATTTCGGATCCACTCCTCATATAATAATGTTGTTGAGTTGGTAAAACTTGACTTTGTCTACACATTTTAGACCCTATTCACACATGAGGATGCTTGATCTAGTTATTAACATGATCCCTTTTCATATTATGAGGGATTTTATGCCTACTTAAGCAACTTATGAGCCTCCTTTCCCATTTATTCATCTAAATAGATTTTAAAGGAAAAATTAATATTCCTATTAGCTGCATGCTAATTTAGGAATATTACAGTCTTCCCCTCCCAAAATTTTCTTTTCCTCAAGCAACTGCAATGGTGCTGCAAAATATCCCCTCTTCCTCTTGTGGCCTCCTAATCCAATAGTCTCCACCATTGCTTCAGATTTTCTGCAATAATTTTGTCTCCCAATGGTTCCTCCCAAGTGTGCAAGTTGGCCTTTGGTGAATAAACCAAATGGCTATCATCATTAAATAAAGAAATTTCTATGTGGAAATCTTATTTCTGATCAATGGCCTCCTCAAGATAGAAGTGATGAAAATCATGGGCAATTCCATCATCAATGAAGGACTCCCATCTCCATGCTATCAACCAAATAAAATGAATCACCTCCCATCTTTGTAATTCATAGAAAATCTCCTCCGAAATGCTCAGGAGAGGTATGTCCCAAGTCCTCAAAATAGTCATATGGCCTACCTCATATAGAAACAAGTAATCTACTATGGTAGCCATATCCTTTCCCATGCTCCCCTCGAAGCATGTACCGCAAAAAGTGTGGGAAAATTATTTTCTCGAGGACACATCCAACCAATGTGTCTCTCCTCCAACCATGTTCCCAACAAAGATAAGAGCATCTTTAGCACATGGGATTATAATTAAAGTCATTCTAGCTGCCATAGGTAATAAAGGAGAAGGACAATGGTCCCTCATGTGCAACCATCATAGTTTTACTCCTAACTTCCATAGAATATGATATAACAAGTGTTTTTCCCTACACTTTTTTTCTGTCCCATCCTTCTTGTATGCTTGGAGAAGGTGTATGATAGTTTGTACAAATGAAGCACACCCTAAAGAATACAACATCTCCCTAAAATATTTTAGGGAATGGTCAACATTTGCATTTCTCATGGCCCCAAGTAGCCCATGAAGCGCATAAGAAAAGGTGCCCCCTCTTGGAGCAAAGCCATGCATATGAGTGTTAAGAAAATACAAGAATATAGTAGATACATCATGATGTTTAGAAATATGAGTCTTACTATACACTTGATTCAAATCAGTGAGGTAACTCATGGATGAGGTCCCTCTCACACCCAATGAATAAGGAGGTGGTAATGATAACTATTCCCAAGAGCCATGTCCCTCCTCAACCAGAAAATGATCTATGCACTCCCTCATGTGAGAGTGCATCTCCTTTTTCAAATCTTCCCACATTAATCCCTCCAATATGGTACATTATGCTTTAATAAATTTAGTGGGTTTAGTAAGCAAGATCTCATAGGCTGCATTAAGTAGTTTATACTTAATCTTGGAGTCTTTAGCCAAATAGATCTGATCATGAGAATAAATGACTCCATCAACTACTTTATACCTCCCTTCCATCACTTTCCCATCAAGAACCTTACATGTGAAGAGGTCCTTGGAATATTCCATCAAGAGTTGGGAATCCCAATAAGGATCTAGGCTCCCCAACAATGACAGTGCTATAGAAATATGAAATGCAGCCCCTATCATAACATGGCTCTCCTCTTTGATATGCTTGATGCCAAAGTCACATGTTGGAGTACTATCAACTTTCTTTTGCTGCCTCTATTGTAGCTAATGTTTCTCAAGACAAGATTGAAGTGGATGGAAGTGAACCTCCCCTTGGAAAGTCCTTGTCTTCCAAAACTTCCTTAATTTGGCCCATGCATGCAAGAGTGTTGATATCCTCTTTTCATGTCCAGAAGTATTTCTTGTGTATGGAAACATCATTGGCTACTCACAAGATAGGGAGTGGCTCTTTGATATTATGCTCATGGCATCATAGATTTATGAATTCTCCTTTTCCAGCATGAATTGCTAAATGGGAGATAGCGATGTCCATTTCAGAAATTTTCTTACCTCTCCTTTGAACCCATAAAAGATTCTCCACTCTGTGCTAGCTTCTCCCAAGGCTCCCTCCTTAGCCAAATATGTAAATGCTTCCCATAGTTGAGATAACACTTTATTATTCTTCCAATCAAGGGGTCTCCTTGGTTGAATGCCTCCATGCAAAGAGACATCAAGGTATAGAGCAGGATGTACATGTATGTGGACAGACTTGTCCTTGCCTTCACTACACAAATCCTCTGGCCTCCTTTGTGTATAAATCTTCTGAAATAAAGAAGGGTGTGTGCTCCTCATCATGTGATTCTTGTCCTCCCTTTTATCTCCTTCTATCTTCAAGATATCACCATGATTCATATGGTTTGTGCCATGATCTCTACATGTGAGATTATTTGGAACTCCTTGCAAGAGTGCAAGAGTTTCTCTCCTTGGAGCAAGTGCTCCATATTCCTCTTCATGAGGTACTGAATGTGCTCTTGATCTAACAGCGTTGTTACCTCAATCCTTCTCTTCCTCCTCATCATTAGTTCATAATGCCTCATCAACAATGGGAGACCTTAGATCTTGGTCTTCTCTTGGAAGAGGAATCTCCATGTCCTTTTGAGAAGAAAGCTCATCATGCAATGGGGAATTTTCCCTTGGAAAGGCATCCAATTTTTCATCCCCTTCAATGGTTTTCTAAAATGGAGTTGGATTTATAGATCCTTCCAACTCATGCAAAGGTTTTTTTTGTTTTGGTTTGATAGGCTCCATAGAAGATGTTTCACAAACTTTTTCATGAAACCTTTCCACTATTCTTATAATGAACTTTTCATAAGTAGATGTATTTTCATTCTTTAAGGAAAAGGACTCAAAGAAACACCAATCATAAGCCTTACCTTCAAAATGCAACGTTGTAACTTTGATGGCTTCATTTTCTAAAACTTGATGTTGTTCCACATAGGTGTCTAGCTCCTTCACCCAAACCCTCGTTGGACATTTAGGTGATCCATGAAAATTAGATAGAAAGAATCTACCCACACCATGTTTCTTTCCCTTTGTGCTCCTTTCTTCTTTGATCTTCCAAAACTCTTGGAGGTTTATGTGATCTTTGAACCTCTTAGTTTGAGATTCATATTCTTGCAAATAATCACCAAGAGACTCCTTCTTTGGCACATCTCCTTTCTCCATCTTCTTTGTCATGAACAAATGGATGGTAGAGAATTATAAATCTGATGATGTGGATGAATGCTCACACCCATTAGATGAGGAAATGGAGATTTCCTCATGTATATATCTTGTTGAGGGATCTCCAGGCATTTCCCTCCTTATTTCTTTGATATTTTTGCTTATACCCTGCAGAATTTGAAGAAAAAGTTTTGAGAACGTCTTTCCTCTAGAAAATAAGGGTTTTCTTTGATCTCTCCTATATATATTCTCATTCTCATGAGGAGACTCCATAATTTTTGAAAAACACAGGCTGTGCCAAGATTAGAGCTCTCATACCATTGTAATATCCTAAATGGGAAAACTAAGCAATACATGCATGAAAAATGAATTTTTTAGAAATATAAGCATTAACATAAAAATGAAGCCCATGGATCCATTAGATCTATCATTATAGCAAGAAAATTTGAAATTAAATCAGAAACAAATCACATTTTCCTAGTTAAACGGACCTCCCATGCTCAAAACAACCCCAAACCAAGGCTATTGCAACACAGAAATTACTGCATAAAGTGATAGCATATTTATTTGAGTTTTATATGAAAAATTAGTGAGAAAAATCATATATTCTCATGTATTAATAAAATAAGCTAAAAAAAACAGAGATCTAGTCTCACTTACACAAATCCAAGACAACCCGGCAAGGGTTTCTTGCTAGACATGAAGTACATGAAGAAAATGTTGCATATCTAAGGCTGAATCATGCTATATAGTTGAAGATCTGCATAAAAATGGCTGATGATACAAATAAATGGTTTTAGCTCCTTTTTCTAGATTTCCGGGAAGAAGAATGAACCTCCTTCAAGGAAACTAGCTCACAAAACCAGGGATTAAACCCCTCCACTACAATACCTTAAGAAATAACAAAGTTTCTAAAAGGGACTTCACTTTTTATGAAGGTGACTTCTTGGCCTAACACCAGGTAGTGGAAAATATATCACAAAATGCTCTCCTCGGATTTCTTAAACAAGATCTCCAAGCAAGAGTGGGGAATTCCCCCATGAGAAAACCCTTGCACTAAATAGTGAAGAAAATTTAGCTAAATAGCCAAAGAATGCAAGAAGTCTAAACAAACCACATACAAAATATAATCTTCATTCATGCCCCATATGGTTGCCATTTCCTTCATTATATAGTTGATGAGCTTCCTCACAAAGGGTCCCACCCAATTATGAGGTTGCTTCCATGTAAAGGCTCCTCCACCAAAATTATGTTGTCTCCACTAGTCTTACTCATATTTTTACAACACAATTTGCTTTAGTCAACCTTGACTGGATATTCATGCATTGTCTCTTTTCAAACTCAAGGTGTCTTCATTTTGACTAGCTAGATTGATCTTCATTCACATTGAGCTGTCTTTATTTAGGATCCACGCCTCATATAATAATGTTGTTGACTTGGTCAACTTGACTTTGTCTACACATTTTACACTCTGTTCACACATGAGGAATCTTGATATAGCTATTAACATGATCCCTTTTCACATTATGAGGAATTTTATGCCTACTTAAGCAACTTACGAGCCTCCTTGGCCATTTATTCATCTAACTATATTTTAAAAGAAAAATTAATATTCCTATTAGCTGCATGCTAATTTAGGAATATTACAAATATTGTGTTGATGGGGCTCAGCTCAAGGATGGTAGGATTGACATAAAAACCATTGAGTGGATCCCTTTGATAACCATCTCTTTTATGATTACCAAACTATGTGGAAGTGTAGAGCTTCACTTAGTAATTAAGGCCTAGATATATATTTTTGTAGAGTGCTCATAACCCACCATTTTCAACTAGTGTGAAGGTGTAGTTTCCAACATGAAAGTGCAATTGAATATAGGAAAAATAGGGAAGCTCAAGAAATTTGGATATGGTGGCATCTTTATTTCATTTTCTCTAGAGAATATTACCCTTCTATCCCCATAGCATTTGTTTCCATAGATAGGAGGACCTAGGGACCCTCATATGCTATTGTGGGTCTTGTTGATGGCTCGCCATAGAGGCGATGGCTCGGTGGTGAAATACACTCTTGAGTTCTTCTGATGGTTAGAGTGGTAGATAGTTATGATCGAAGAATTTCCATATGCAATGATTTATTACAGATTTGACCTAGATATCCCACTCCCAGTAGGGATGCAATGTGGTGACCTAGGTCAAAATTTCTCATTTTGATGGTTTTTATGTTTTCTAGTTTTTGTTTATTTTTGTCATTCAAAGCTAATTATTTGAATTTTTCATTTAGATATTGGCCTGGCTAGACCTGCTAGACTATGACATTTTGACATGTGGGGAGATCATCCAATATTTATTGCAGTGCCTAACCTTGATGCAACAGAGGAATTGATTGAGTTAGAGTGTAACCTAGAGAGGTTAGCTCTAGATATTCCAAAGACTGGAGTTGACGATTTTCCTTTGTAGTACCAAAGGAATGTAGTTGGAGTTCTAGGACCAATCAAGTACATGATACAATGCATAGCATGTGTTATAGTCATATATCATGATCATCATCATGGATACTTGCTATAATATGAGTGGTTTTCGCAGTGCATTATGTTAGATATCATTTTTGGGATTCAACTGCGTTAAGTAAGTCATTCATATATGACCATTTCCATGAGAAATTAGTCAGTTACAACTACCTCTCGCGGAAATGGTCATATATGAATTACTTATTTAACCCAGTTGAATCCCAAAAATGATATAAAATATACTTGCTTGAATTTTAGGGCTAAATTTTGATTTCTTTCGGTATCAACATATTTAGAAAATAAACTCCATAGGGCCTTGCGTCTTTGGATGACTTTTTTTGTGACACATGATTTACAGGCTATATTACCTAATGGATACTACTACTAATCATTCCAGTTTATCTTTGTTCAATATGTTGATGAATATTATTTTTCTTATAAATGTTGAAAATGTCGATTTAACACATGGTTTTGCAATGCATTAGTTAATGTGTTTAAATTTCTTAGAATATGTTGATATTCAATGTAATCAAAGTGTCTTTCCAAGAGATGGACCCATAAGAACATTCTTAACATTGTTGAGCTTCTTATTACAGAGACATTGTTTAAATGTAATACTATGAGTTGTTAATATAACATAACGATAAAATGACGAATGCCAAATGAGATGGCATCAAATAATAGTTCAATTATTGAACTATATTATGTTATTTTGTTCTTCGTTCGACCAAGGCATATCCCATGAATATAAATTAACTTATAAGTGGGAGAGTAAATATCCCAAGTTGTGGAAGAAATATTTCATGTACTGCAACTAGAAACCTCGACAAAGCCAATGCAAGTATGAAGGAACATCGACGTATGAAAATCAAGTGTAATACAAGATAAGTAGGAGAAGTAGTAGGAAATTGTAAAAAATGCAAAACTTAATGCGCACACTCATAAAAATATGATACAAGTAATATACAAAAAATATTCCCAAGATAAATCACTCATAATATTTCTATATATAGAGACTATGCCTACGCTCTCCCAAAGAGACACTGTCATAGTCAACTAATTCATAGTCCCCTTTAGCTAGTACACATTTTAAAAAGTAAATACCATCCAAAATAGGTTTGAATTTACCACCACCTAGCTTATCATCCATATGATCATAGACAAAGACTAGGTCACCTTCCAAATATGAACGAGGATTCATGGTTTGATCAAACTGAGTCTTAACACATTTCTTATGAGTCTCACTAGCTAGGGAAGCATCATGTTGAGTCTCATCTAGTCATGCTATGTAAAACAAACATTCCTCCTCTACAGAGGTAGCTGCTAAAAGCTCAATGGTTATTTTTGCAGAGGTACGGTATGCCCACAAGGCTGAAAAAAAACATAATATGCAAGTTTGATTTATGAATTCCGATAATCCATTTGATAATATTGGTTAAAATGTTGTTAATAGCTTATACTTGGTCATTTTCTTGTGGATAATAAGGAGTAGAGTTTTCCTGTCGCAAACCTAGTTGTGCAGAAATTTTGGTCATCATAAGTTTCAAAAGTGGCTATCATTTTCCGTAACAATGGCTTATGGTATGAAAAAACTTAAAAATACATGATTGAATATGAAAATGGTTGTGGTTTAACCATCATCCTTATATGTAGGGATCGCCTTAGCCCATTTTATAAAATAATCTAGCACGAGAATAATATACCCATTGTGCCTGATCGAGTGATGGTTACATGTAACAAAATGAATGCCCCATTTAGCAAATTGACCGACAACTATGATTGGGTGAAGAGTAGATGGAGGCGCACACATCTTGCGATCATAAAAATTGCAGTTATGGCACTTCTAAACCACAATTATGTAATATTTAAACATTGAGGGCCAAAAATAGCCAGCATATAATATCTTTTGGGCAATGGAAAACCCTGACATATGACCACCAAGAGCTCCAGAACGACACTAATTTAATGGCTTCTCAACTTCTTCATGTTTCAAACAATGTCGAAAGATGGAAACATCACTATGAAAATAAAGTGTATCGCCAAAAATAGGATATTTCTAGGATTTCTACCAGATTAGACGATGATAAGTTCGAGACAATTCAGGTTGAAAAGTCTGGGTTTGAAGATATATAGTGATATCTCTATATAAGGGATGTAAAGTACTAATAAGAAAGACAGATTTTTCTAGAATATAATCCTCTACCACAGTTTTTGTCTCAGAATAGGGAAACTACCACATCAACTTAGAAAATACCAATGATTTCTAAGACTTAGATCTTTCCAATTCTAAATTGAAATATTGAAGGATAACAATCCATTTACAATATTTTCCCCCTAGAAAATTTCTAGTAAGAATGTACATGATAGGGTTTCAATTAGATATCATTTTTGTTTTAATTTAATTTTAGTTTTTATGAGATTCCTACTCAAATAATAGATGACATATTCAATGATACATTCATCTTTTTGAAATATCACAATTCCAATGGTGGCATAAGATGCAGTAAATACAAAAAGTAGTCTTGATGATAATGAGGCAGGTGAAACAAGATTGTATGGGGAAATGTGTGTTCCCAAGGATAAAAATCATCTTGAGCAAGCTCTTCCCACATAAATGGGATTCCCTTTTTCAACATTCAAGTAAAAACTTGGCATAGTTAGGTATGAATCTATGTAAAAAAAATTCTTTCCATTGCAAACTTTAGAGTTTGTAGATATTAGAAGGAGGAAAATTGGCAATAGCCTCTACCTTGAGTGGATCGACACGAATTCCTTCCTTTGACATGAAAAATCCAAATAATGAACTAGATTGTACACAAAATACGCATTTTTAACAATGTTACCGATGAAACGGTAACTATTACCTCAAGACGGGAACTCTAGCCCAAAAAGACTCAAAAAACATGAAAAAACGCCCCAAAAACAAAAAGTGTGTATTCCAGAATGCATTTTTTTTTTTCTCAAGGTCAAATTTCACCTTTTTATAAAATTATGCTAAAAACGAAATTGTTTCTTAAAAAATTATTAAAAAAACACCCTCAAAACAAAACTAGTTGATGCTGGAATAAGAAAAAAAAGCATTGTGTCACACTTTTGACACATTGTAACAATGGAATTAAAGACAACATATTAGGACATTGAAAAATCGTAAAATTCTAGATTTTTTGATAGATGATGTTAAATATAAACAAAATCATGTCTAAAGGGCTTATCATTTGTAACAATTTTTATCCATGTTGTTAAACATAAAATATCTTGACTCTAAACAACCCTAAAATTGTAATTATTTTCAATCATAACATTAAAGATAAAATTTCGCAGTGCATAAAAACCTTAATGACAAGTTGTAAATCTCAAGTTTTTAAATCTTAAGTTTCCAAGATACTTGAACCATGAAATTATGGAGAAATTATATGACTTAAACAATTTTTAAAAGCGAACAAGTAAATGAAAAATTTATTATTCATATATTTGTTTGTTTATATATAAAAACATATTTTTTAATTTTTTTTATTGTTTTTATATATTTTAAGTTATAATTGTTTTAGTTTCAAGAAAATAAAAATTAAAGATTAAAATATTCTTATATATGTTTGTTTATATTTTAAAACATATTTTATTTTTATTTTTTATTGTTTTTTCTATATTTTAAATAATAATTCTTTTAATTTAAAAAAATTAAAAATAAAAAAATATATTTCTTTTATATTTGTTTGTTTATTTTTTAAAACATATTTTTTAGTTTGTTTTTATTGTTTTTTTATATTTTAAAATTTTAATTGAATAGTATATTTTTTTTATATATTAAAAAATACAACTTTTTTTCATTATAATAGTTTTTGTTAAATTTTTTTTTTTTTTTAAATAGTTTGTGTTTGAAAAAAATAAAATAAAATAAAATAATAATTTTCCACCCGCCGAGGGGTGAAGGCAGGATGGGCAGCCCTCGACGGCGCCGCTCGGTTAGCCTCTGGTCCCCGACTGGGCAGAAGGCGATTTCGAAAATCACCCCCGTCTGGGCGGAAGGTGATTCTCGGAATCGCCCTCCGACCAGTTGGGAGTGATTCTCGGAATCGCCCTCAGCCTAGCCGGGGGTAATTCTTGTAATCGCCCTTTTCCCAGCCCGGGATGATTCTCGGAATCACCTTCTACCCAACCGTGGGTGATTCTTGGAATTGCCCTCCGCGCAGCTGGGGGTGATTCTCGAAATCGCCCTCTGCCCAACCGGGGGTGATTCTCGGAATCACCCTCTGCCCAGCTGGGGGTGATGTGATTCTCAGAATTTCCCTTCACCCAGCCGAGAGTGATGTGATTCTCAAAATCTCCCTCTACCTAGCCGGGGGTGATTCTCGGAATTGCCCTCTGCCCAGCTATGGTGATTTTCAGAATTGCACTCTACCCAACTGGGGGTGATTCCCAGAATCGCCCTTCGCCCAGCCAGGGGTGATTCTCAGAATCACCCTCTGCTTAGCCGGGGGTGATTCTTGGAATCGCCCTCCGCCCAACCGTGGGTGATGTGATTCTCAGAATTTCCCTTCGCCTAGCCGAGGGTGATGTGATTCTCGGAATCGCCCTCCACCTAGTGGGGGGTGATTCTCGGACTCGCCCTCTACCCAGCCGGGGATGATTCTCGAAATTACCCTATGCCCAACCCGGGGTGATTCTTGGAATCGTCGTCCGCCCTGCCAGGGGTGATTCTTGTATTCGGCCTCCATCGAGCTGGGGGTTGGAGGTAGGCTAGGCAGCCCTCAATGGTGTTTTTCGGCCTACCTTTGGCCCACAGCTGGGCGGAGGGCGATTTTGAGAATCATCCCCAACTACACAGAGGGTGATTTTCGAAATCGCCCTCTGCCCAGTCGAGGGCCAGAGGCAGGCCGAGTGGTGCCGTCGAGGGATGCCCAGCCTACCTCCGACCCGCAGCTGGGTGGAGGGTGATTCTTGGAATTGCCCTCCACCTAGCCGGGGGCCAGAGGCAGGCTAGGCAGCCTTGGATGGTGCCGCCCAACTGTCCTCTGGCCCCCGGTCGAGTAGAGGGTGATTTCGAGAATCTCCCTTCGCCTAGCCAGGGGCCGGAGGCCAGCCGGGTGGCGCCATCAAGGGCTACCCAGCCTACCTCTTCCTAGCTGGGGGCTGTAGGTAGGCTGGGCAGCCATTGACGACACCGCCCAGCTTGCCTCTGGCCCCTCGCTGCACAGAGGGTGATTCCAAGAATCACCCCCAGCTGGGTGGAGGGTGATTTTGAGAATCGCTCTCAGTTGGGTGGTGGGCGATTCTGAGAATCACCCTCGGCTGGGTGGAGGGAAATTCTGAGAATCACCCCTGGCTGGGTGGAGGCCGATCGGGTGGCATCATTGAGGGCTGCCCAACTTGCCTCTAGGTCCTGGCTGGGCAGAGGGCGATTCTCAAAATTTCCCTTCACCCAACCGGGGGCCAGAGGTAGGTCGAGTGATGCTGTCAAATCAAGGAGATTGGATTTTGGATGAATTTTTAGGTTCAGGTAAGTTTTATTATACAAATTTAAATTTAAATATTTTATTTTTTACTTTTTATGTCTTTGTACTCATTTTCTTATTTATTTCTTTTGTACTTGTTGATTAGGTACAACACTAACATGTTGCCTACCAAAAGGAAGAAATTGCATTGCCATTAAGAAAGACCCAGTGAAATGCAAATTTATTCAAAAAAGAA
Source organism: Pinus albicaulis (assembly GCA_034641835.2). Classification (NCBI taxonomy): domain Eukaryota; kingdom Viridiplantae; phylum Streptophyta; class Pinopsida; order Pinales; family Pinaceae; genus Pinus; species Pinus albicaulis. The sequence goes on along the minus strand of CM076571.1, from coordinate 901,613,205 downwards.
TCAATGCTCTTGAATTCCTTCCAGATGCGAAGCAAGAAGTTGGTTTGAGGAAAGGGGATTTTAATGAATCATGTGTGGCAAAAAAAACAAAAGAACCTCAACCACCATTATATGGAATGATTGGAAAGGGACCAAAATGAAGTAGAAAATGTTGCGGAAGAAGCCATGAATGATGTTCTAGATGATGTTGAACATGTATTAGTTGATACTGTTGAGGATCTTTAAGTCATGCTTGCAAAACAAAGATCATTTTTGAGATCTGTTAATCTATTTTACTTGTAATGTTTAGAATTTGATATTTTATGAGAAGAATCCTTATTTTTTACAAAAAACATTTGATTACTATTATTTTTTCACATAAAATTCAATAAAAATGCTATTTTTTTAAGTTTTTTTGTTAAGATTTTCCCAGAAATTGGTTTATTTAACATGTTTTTTAAACAAAAAGTCTCTAAAAGTGTATTTTTTTCATTCTATTTGTATTGAAAATTTTTATTTTTTTGTCATATTGTTCAAAATATTGGTTTTTTAGCGACAATTATTTGATGTGCATTGAAAAATTAATTAGCAATAGATAAAATTGTAGAAAAAACTTTATAATATTGACCCTTTTTTCATTTTTTATCTATGTGAAAAAGTGAAGATATCATTACAAATTTTTATTTTAAAAAAAAATATTTTTTTCTTTTTAAAACACAAGTACATAAATGCACTTAAAATTAAACATGTCACAGAAGAAGAAGACATTAGAAAATGTATAGCGTCAAAGTCAATCCTCTAAGAAAACGTTGGTGATGATACAACACCACTATTTAAAATCAACATAAAAAGCATCACAGAAAATAAAAAAATAAAAAAAAATTAAAGTGCCAAAAACATGCTAAAAAGAAATAAAATTGATTCTGCATCACCACTTTTCAAAATCGGGTGTTTTTCTTGCTACGTCAAAAAGTAGATACCAATGCAGTTACCTATTTCATCGGTAACAATGTTTTTGGAGAATTCATATGAATATTATAGTGCCTACGTCTAATGAAAATGTATTTGAAATGCATTAGATGGCCTTGTTTCCTTATTAAATGATATGGTAACTCATCTAAGTAGGGTTGCATAATATGTTTCATATTGTGAAATGCATAAGACATTTTACTTTGAAAAGTTGCACGAAAAATATTCAATGCAAAAGAGAGATCTCATAAGAAAAGGTTCCCCATGGAATAAAGAAAGCAGTTTTATGTTAATCATCAGGGAGTATGTTTATTTTATTGTATCTAGAAAACCTGTCTATAAAAGAAAAAATCTCATTTCTGGCACAATCATCAACAATTTGATCGATATCAGGAGTAGGATAATTGTCTTTTGGAGAATCTTTGTTGGTATAACTAAGTTCGACACATACTCTAATGGTCCATTGCTTCTTGTTAACTGGAAAAATATAGCACACCCAATCAATCAAGGGAACAAGATAAATTTAACATGCTTTAAGTAATTTTTCAACTTTATCTTTTATAGTAGCTATGTTTCATGGATGCACTGGACATAATATTTTCTAAAAAAATTTTCATTCAGTTAAGTCTTAATTTCATGTAATACAATGATAGGTTCAATTTCTAGAATTTCCTCATAAGATCAGGAAAAAATGTCTCGGAATTCCTAAAATAGGGATTTATATGTCTCAATTTCTTCAAGGGAGCATGAAGCACATATGTGAATGTTCTCAGTAATTTCAGGTTTAAATGAGATGTTGATGTGTATTGTTGTATATATGTTTCCTAGATTTACTTCAAAATCTGAATGAAGGATTGACATAGGACATTAAGGAATATCGACAATATTAGATGAAAATATATATAAAAAATAATTCTCGAATTTATCAAGTTTAGGTGAAAAGGATGAATGATGATGAGAATCCTCCCATGGAATTTTTTCCAAATTAATGATTTCCATGGTAATTTTGTTAGTTGTAAACTCATTCTTCAAGGGAGAAAGCAATGATATTGGTACTAAATGTGATAAATGAGAATAATCATTAGTGATCACATTCACTTGATCAACTTCATATGATGGTGGGTTGGAAAATGATTGAAATCTCTGATAATCCAATTCAAATGGACTCAAAGGAATCTCACTACCATACAAGGTCAATTAAGACTCTAAAGGAAAAATCAAAGCATCAGAATTTTTTATTGTCCGTGATGTAATAATATTATAATATGAAATATTATGAGGAAAACAAGATGGAGGGTGTGAAAAATTTCCCATAAGAGATGAATCCTTAAGCAAACCTACCCCAACATCTTCATAAGGGGTAATCGATTTCCCAACAAAAGATATGATACCTTGTAGAATTAGGGTCTGAAGTGTAGTAAGACAATTGGTCTAATTTCAATGTTTTTCCTTTATGGGGAGCATTATCATACGAAAAATTGACGTCACGACTGTCGACATAGCATAATACCAACTTCATCCCAGTAAAATATTATAATCAAGTTTACCATCAGCAACTTCAACTTCAAGTAGTCTAACTTTTTAACCTTCTAACTCTATAGGTAGCTCATTTATAATTCAATATGGGCGAAAACCTATTCCATCAAAGGATTTAAAATTTGTGGGAGCTTGATGGATAGCTAGAGAACCCAAGGCTCTCCAACAAGAAATAGACAAGATACACATAGAAGCTCTTTCATCATTCATCATGAAAATGACTCATTTAGTTTTGAAGAAAAGTAGTATTTGGAATGGAAGTTGATGCAGAAGTCTAGGTACATAACCCTTAAGATAAAAATAAATAAAATTACAATCGAGGGGATCAATAGCTCCTATTGCTGAAAAAATCATTTTCCTTTGTGTCGGACAAGTCTACAACATTTCAAGGGACAACATTAGTGAAGTTAACATAGATAGATCTTCAACAATGTTGTAATTTTGAGGAGCTCATGCATGAGGATTGAAAGCTAAATTTGGAAGAACACCTTTAGGAGGTAGTCAAATAACCATGTCAGAATTAAGTTTTTCAATCTTTAATGATTCAAAAGGAGGAGGAATTGATGTGGAAGATTGAGTGGGTGAAACAGTATCATTTTGATTTATAACAGGACCCTTAGATTCATAATCCTTAGATATCGTGGCTACCATAAATTATGAGTACATAATCATGATATCCCCCAAGGTGGAGGAAGAGGAAGGGTTGTGTGAAACCATATTACTATCTTGATAAGGGAAGGGATCCTTGAAAACAACACGGGTGGGTCAAAATCTAATGAATTTAGTGTCCTCAACACGATGAGGGAACTCCTTGGTTTAATGGTCTTCATCCCATATTAAACAAGGATAACCAGGGTTTCTTTTTTTGTTAGATGGTTTGTTTTTATCTAATTTATCTTTTGATAGAGATTTTTTTTATTTACCTTTTATTTTATTTTTACCTTCGGTCAATTTATTCTTATTAGTAAATGAATCTATATCATTAATCTCAAAAGTAATTTAGGGAGAAAGATTTATTTTTGGTGAATCTGGTAAAGTCGAAATCAGAGCAAATTTGAAATTTTTGTTCTTACTCTCAGATTTTATAACAAAATCAACCACACCATTAATGGCATGAGATCATGTAGGAATTAAGGTTATTTGACCAGGGTGAGGCAAATCTGGAATCTTATTATACAAAGTGTAAGACTGTGTGTAAACAAGGTCTAGATATTGGGCACGTTCAATGACCTGCTCTTCAGTTACAACATATCCCTTGTCCATATCTTCATTAATGACTCAAACTAAATATTTTGTTAGCCATTTAGCCAAAATATGATCTAGAATTAAAACCCTAACTAAATGATGTCAATGTCTCCATTCATGTATATGATCGAAAATATGAGGAAAGGAGGATTGTTTCAAATAATTCAAAATTTCAATACGAATATCATAATGAATTGGTAACTGAAAATGTGTCAATAAAGCAGTGTCTAAGACATTAAAGTTATTAAAATAAGCTCCCAGTAACTCAATGTACCATTTGTTGTTGAAATAGTTAAATTTCATTGGAAAATGTGTAATGCAACGGAATCATTGATTAATGAGTTTGACGCGTAACAAAGATGATACATCATGACATTGTTTCATGGGTCTTCTCCTAATTTTCCTTCCAATTTTGGAATATCACTAGGAAACTTAGTACGAATTTCCAACAAAAACATGAAATAGTAAATAGTATCATTTGCTAGCCAAGATAGATCCGATAAATCTAAATTTGCAATCAATGGTAACTCTTGGTTTGGATCTTATTGTGAAACATGATTAGTCTGCAAGATAAGTCCAGTACCTCAAGGAGGATATCCAGGATAGCCCTCGATAGCTTGAGTGGTTGGGATTTTCATTCTTCTGTAATAATCATGGTGAACCATACCAAATTGCGATTGAGAAAAAAATTGATAAATATGACCAGGGTAAAGTTGACTCTAGAAAGACATATTTTGGCCCATCTACCCCAAGTAATATTTCCCTTCAAAGGGTTGGATTTATAAAGGTTTTCCTTGAAATAACTGAATTTTATAAGGTTAATCTTCAAAAATTTTACCTTGAAATAACTGGGCCTGAAAAGGTTGGCCTTGATACAGTGTTTGAAAAATTCCCATATGAGGTTGTCCCAAAGGTATTTGAGGTATGAAATGGATTGTAGGACCAATTTGATAGACAAATGTTTAAGGGATGGCCTTAGTAATTGGCTGCATAGATACTTGAAGGGTAATTGGAACAAAATTTTGAGATAATCCTAAGATGTGGGTTTGATATGTACTTGGTTGCTGGACAGATATTTGTACAATGCATTGGACAAGAGTGTGTGGACTGCTTAGACTAGGATGTTAACTTGGTTGTTGAATAAATATTTGTGGATTAATTTGAGGAATCCCCTAAAAAAACCATTGGACCTGAATCAAAATACCTTGAATAGGTATTTCATGAATAGGTTTTCCAGTAGGCTAAATAGGTTTGTAATTTTGTACTTGTGGAGAAAATTGCAAAGGTTGTTGAACAAACGAATGGTTCCAAATGGTATTCATCCCTGGATAAGGAGTACCAACGAAGGGTTGTGAAAAAATGGGCCGACTTAAACTACCTTGAGGTATCTTACCATAGTTTTGATAATTTCCAATTAAATATTGATCTCCAACCATAGGATATGAACCAACAAAATGTTTCTCTCTAGGTGGAGGTGGTTTCCCCCCATGCCGATTATAACCACCTATTGGGTTAAATTGAGGACTAACTACACTAACATAAATAAAATTGATATATTGGTCTGATGTGAAACCTTGCATATTATAAGTTGATATACCATATAACATAGAATAAATTTGAGATGAAGGAGAAACTCCTGAAAAAGTCCCAAAAAGTGACTGAGATCTAGGAGGAACTGACAAACTGCCATACAATAATGATTCTGGAGAGATTGAAAACATGAACCTATTAGTAGGAAAACTTCCAGAAATAATTCGAGACATATTAAATCCAGGCATGAAGTAATAATAACAATGGTAACATGGAATACCTTGAACTAAAAATTTCGAAGGTGTGAGATACCAAGGATCCGGTCGAAAGGATGAAAAAGAAGGTCTAAATAAATAGTTTTTTCACCAGTAAAGGCTGGAATACTTGGAATTTCTTCTTCCTCATGTGTAGTAATATCTTTGACACTAATAAGACTAGGAGGGGTATTATCCATAATAATGAGTTTTAATTTTGGTGATTTCTGAGCAGGAGTAAGGGCGAAAAAATCTAAAGGAGAGTCAGGTTATGAAAAAATAGTCTCAAGGTCATAAATTTTTGGGTTAGTTATTTGTGTATCTCAAACCTCTCTAGTATCAGATTTTTATCTAACGACTTCAATAACTACTGGTCCAGATTGCACTAATTCATTTTCAAATTCTTGAGGTTGTTTCACTTAAGTTTCAGATTCTACAATGGTATATGTTTCAAGATGATATAAAGTCCTGGATCTTGTTGATTTTGAACTTTATGTAGGTTCTAACCCTGTACAGAATTTATGGGAAAATGAATTCTCAAAGACAAAAAATAACCAATAGAAAGAGCATAAAACATAAAATGGATATAGACACTGATTTTTCCCCTGGATCCCAAAACCAAGACCCCCATCTTGATTTTTCATTATATTCCTTTTAGTGTTACAACACATATATATACATGCTAAAGCATTCAGAAAACCCAATCCATTAACCCTAGATTATAACATAATTGTAGTTCCGTTGAGAGGATCTACAAAATACCAGGGGATGAAAACCATCATGCCTAAAAACCACATGCAAACCCATGCACAAAACCATAGGTAGGTCCGCCCACTAAAAAAATAAGGAAAATAAAATCTCCTGTGGCATTGCCCTGAACACTGTGCAAGGGGCTACCTGTCCCCTACAAATCCTTACACAAAGGGGCTTCCACCCCACATGTGATCCCTATTATGCGGATAAATGCCTTTTGTATACAATAGCGATCTCCCTACTATCCTACGGATAGCTAGAAACAAACATCCATTTGTAAATAATTTTCTCTAGATCATTTGCAATTCAGAATTATTATAAACAAAGAAAGAGGACGTTCGGTGCAACATTTTATCCAGTTGCTCCAAAGAGGCTTCTTTAGTAAGTAGAACCTGCAATCAAAGACAGACAGAGGAATTAAAAGCACCTACAACATATAATAATTGAGAATAGTTAATATAACTCAGTGATCAAGGAATCCAAGTATTGAATTAGTCAAATAGACACAAGAAAAACTCAATGAGAAAAGGAGATCCATATGGATTATCTTGAATAAAAGAGTAACTTTACAACTTGTTGCCCTAACGTTATACAAGTTCCTCCCAGGGTCCTAAAAAATAATTTCTCCTTCAGATTGACAAGCCTTCCTCTCTCTGAACGAACATGAACTTATGGACATGAATGTGTGATAATTATCATATCAATAATGACTAGTGTATAGAGTATGCTCTCTTGGGAATTTCTTCAGCAATTACCTTATGTATGTCTACCCTTGAGGCTGAAACATGAGCTCAATTTATAGGGAAATGGAGGTTGTTTTACTTCCATGAAGAGGGGGATGGATTCCTCTCATGAAGGGATATGAGCTCCATATACCAAGGGATAAACTCCATGAGTGAAAGGATAGAGCTCCATGAGTGGAGGGATAAAGCTTGAATTGATCACGCCTCTAGAAGCTTCTAGTTGGGAGAATATTTGTCCAACTGGGCTTCTAGAAATTAATTTTTCCTTTATTTGACTATTTACGGGGGTCTACTGTTTTTATAAGGAGAACATGCAGCATGTGCCATAGGCTATAGAAAAAATATATGCGGATCCATGGGAAAGAGCTAGGAAAAGTGCAGAGTTAGACTTTTTAGGGTTTTAATGAGCTTTTCTCCAATTCCAAGACTTGGTTTAGGAACATTAGGGATTTTGACCTCTAAGGGAGCATAATATAGGTAGTGTTGAACTTGTATTGACAGTCAAATGTCATGGTGAAAAACTAACATGTAATAGATTTCCCCCTAAAGTGTGAAGTCTGAAGTAGTTTTGAAGAGTGAAGCGCTTTATCATTCTGAGAGTTGGATTGTGGACACACCAGTCGAAAACCTGTAAAAAAATTCAATGCAAGAATATATATGTATATCATCGCTGAGGTAGGCATTCTCATAATCAGATCAAAACTAACTACATGTTCTGGTACATAAATCATTTTTAAATTACATCAATAGTAGACAGAGTATCGACACAACCATCTGTCGTAAGTAGTCTACTGTATTGTGAATAATAAAACTCCTCACAACCTGCATGGTGGAAACTAGATCTAGGGCTTGATTTATGCTTCCTGAAATAGTACGATTCTATCCATGTGATTTATTGTGTCGAAGTCAAACATGGTAGAAAAAACTTGAGTACCAGTCAATGATGTGAATTGTTAACAAGTATGATAGAAACCAATAATAATGACAATTTCTCTCAAAGTACTAAGTACAATCCACAAAGTGTGAATGAATGGTTTGCAGTTGAACACTTCACGGAATCATTTGATCGAAGGTCAATGATGCAACCTGTTGTCGAAGGAGAGAAACCTTCCATTAGCGCATGTAGATCGCAAGGTATTGATAGGACTCTAGAACAACTTTATAGATGATGATCTCTCATCGATAGAAAGTGACTCGTCGTAGGAAATCCCATGACACAAAATTATTAGATCAAGTTTTGAAGAAATTTTGCAAGGACTAACTCAGGGATGGTCAATGCGAATGGAGACAAATGTTCCCAATGAATGCTTTATTTGAACTGTCTCTTGAACACATAACGACATTACAGATGGCTTTGTAACAATTGAACTAAAGCTAATACCCAGAAACTGGCTGAAGACTTTCAATGTGGTTTGTTTAACTGTTAAACAAAGGATTATCCCAACCCAGGTATAGGTGTAACAAAAGTGTCGTGTTCAAGAGTGGTATACTACTTTTAAAACAAGGGTAACAACTGGATTCCTTTTCTCTTTTTTCCTCGACCATTACTAGCAAGTACCTCTTTATTTTTGACAAACTTGAGGAGGATAACATTTTCTTGCTATGTAAGCTCATCGTTTGGATGATTCCATCTTAGTATTAATATCGAACCCTAAGAAAGAGTGGTTCTTTACGGTTTGTAATAGATAGGTCCTTTACTGTTAATAAATTTTAACGAGTCCAATATAGGAGAAAATCGATGTTTTTCAGTTTTAGGGAGTTAGAAGAAAAACATAAGTAACTCTATGGTTGTAATTTTTCATAAATTTAGTCTCTCAAGCCCGAAAAAGGATAAAATAATGTATGAGAGAACTCTATTAACCATGATTAGTCAACGTATACCTTTTTAATAAATATTCCATTTCAGTCTGGAAAAGGGGTAAATTTATACTGAAGGGACAACTATTCATTTCCCCAAATGAGTTAGAATAGTCAAGTACTCAGCGATATTTTCATGTTTAGAGAGTCTGAAAAGGGCTTAATATAGAACCCCAAGGTTTCACTTTTTTTTTTAATTTTTAAGAGCCCGAAAAGTGATAAAATTATACTCATCATCAAAATAATTCTTTTTCACCAAAAACCTATAATCTGCACAAAAAATCAAAAATTAAACATACCTGCTCCAAATAAGTAAAAATATTGAAAAATAGAGTTTTAAAGTGAAAAATAAATAAAATATAAAATTTCATTCATTTAAAAACTATAGAAAGGAGTTTAACACAGTCATTTTCACCTTTTGTCTTCAAAGTTGTAAATTGAGAGCTTTTGGCAAAAAAATTTCGGAGTTGATAACGGGGCAACCGACCGCTCAAATCGTGATTCGTCAAAACTAGGTAATCCACAACACTCTTCTCTTCATTTTTATCCAATTAAATTCTCTTTTGTTGTTAAAGTTTCCCACTCAAATAGTTTCAAACCTTCAAATGCTTCCATTTGCAGACTATTTCACCATGCTAGAGTGGAGAGAACGTGAGCATGAACATATAGAAAATGAAGCCATGAATAATCCTCAAACAATGTGAGTGCTTAAAAATTTTGGTTTTTATAAGTTCTAGGCGATTCAAGGTATGAGAGCGTAGGTAGAGCTAATGACATGGTTAGTTAACAAATTGGATTTTCAAGATCAGTGCTTTATCATTGGCGACCATCGACTCGAAATAGAGCTTGAAGATAATTATTTTCTCACTGGATTGTCCAAAAGATGAGAAAACATATCCTAGTTTGGAGCTAGACAGGGTGGCCTACCCATTGCTAGTTACAAACAAGCGTTTTGCACTGATGCAGTAGATCCAAAGGATAATCATCTTTGCGACTTGATCTCATAGTAGTTGCATTCACGGTAACCAGGTTGTGTGGAAGTGGAGCTCCACATGTAGCCCCTAAATCTCAAATGCAGACCGCAGTAATGTGTTTCAAAGGCACCATTTTCAATTGGTGCAAAGGGCTATTGGCCAACATGAAAGGCCAACTAACCAGATCAAAGAACTCAAAGTTAAAAAAATTTGGCTATGGTGCCATCCTGATTTCCTTTTCTTTGGAGAGAATTTCACTTCTTGCCCCTCAGCTTATTCCACTGGATTGTGGGGAGCCTAGAGGACCTCTGATGGTATGATGGGTTGCATTAATGGCCTGCCAAGGTGGTGATGGAATTTCAGTGGTTTGGTTCACTCTGACATACTTTATGTGGCTACAGAATCAAGTCTTCACCATTGAAGACTTCCCGTATGCAAGTATAGATTTTAGAGGTGATCCTGAGATGTCCTTGCCTCCAGGGACACAGTGGGACAACAAAGGTAAGAAAATCATTTTGATGTGTTTTAAATCTATTTTTTTTTTATCGTCCAATGTAGATAACAAAATTTTAAATCTAGATGTTGGTCCACGATGACTAGTTACACTCCATCACTTTGAAAGGCGGCAAGAAGAGCCTATATTATCACCACAAGATCAGGCAGTTTAGATCCTAACTGACATGGAACACAACCTGAAGAGGTTAACCATAGATATTCTCGAGACAAGGACATATGACATTCCTCTCTGTCTTTAGAGACATGTTACTGGTGTACCAGGAGAGTTTAGGCTATTCCTACCCAAGGTGGCATGTGCCATATTCTTCTACCATGATCATCATCACGGATAGTGGATGATCATCGTGGATTGACATATTTTTTTTTTATATCAGTATCTATTAGATCATAAGGTGTTTAAACCTATGATCTTAGACGATGTAATATTTTTTGAAAACAAACGTATCTATGATATTACTACTTTCTCTGAGTATCTTGTTCAACATGTATCGAATGTTGTTTTGGTTTACTATTTTAACTTTACAAACGTTTATTTAGAACATGATTAGCTAATGCATTAGCCAATGTGTTTAAATTTCTTGAAATGTGTTGATATTCGATGTAATAAAACTGTCTTTCCAAGAGATGAACCTTCAAAAATAATCTCAATAACATTGGATTTTTAATTGCATATACTCTGTTTAAATGTAATAAAATGAGTTCAAAATCTAACCTAATGATCAAACGTCAAATACCAAGTGAAATGGCATCAGATAATAACTCCATGACCACACTATATTTTGCAATATTTTTCATTGTTTGACAAAGGCTTACCCCATGCATAGAAACTAACTCATCAGTGGGTAAATAGATAACCCAAGATGCGGAAGAAATATTCCATGTACTACGATAGGCACACTCAACAAAACCAATGTACATTTGAAGTGATGTCGGCATCTGCAATATCAAGAGTAATCAAGATAAGCAATGATAGTAGTGAAAATCAACTTAAACTGGGCACACTTAACTAATCTAAGGCACACTAACTAGAAAAATAACTAATATACAAATAAAATATCCACACAAGAATCAAGCATAATATCTCTTGAGATAAATACCATTTCTGGGCTTATCTAAAGAGACCCCATCAGAATCAGTCAATTCATAGGCCCCTCTGGCAAGCACTCGCTTGACAATGTAAGGACCATGCCACATTAGTTCGAATTTCCCAGCACCTAGCTTATCATTAGCTTGATCATATATTAAGATTAGGTCACCTTCCGAAAAAACATGAGGGGTAACACTTAGATCATACTGAGCTTTCAGACATTTCTTATGAGCCTTGGAAGCTAATGCAGCAGTGTGCCAAGTTCATCTAATTGTGCTAAATACAAAAATTGCTTTTATTCTTCAGAGGTAGTTGGTAGTAACTCTATGGCTAATTGGAGTGACGGTATTTTTCATTCAAAGGGTAACACATATTCTAAACCATAAACCAATTGAAAAGGAGTGAAACCTACAGCATTTTTTGCTGAGTTTTGGTATGCCCATAGTGCCGAAAAAAGCATGGTATGCCAATTCGATTTGTGAGTTCCCATAATCCATTTAATCATGGTGGTTAAAACTTTATTAACGACTTCAACCTGACCATTAGCCTATGGTTAATATGGATTAGATTTATCATGGCGCAGTCCAAGTTGATCATAAATTTAGGTCATCATTGTATTTCGAAAATGACTCCCATGGTCGGTGATAATAGCTTAGGGTACTCTGAAACGAGCAATCACATGATTGAATATGAACGTAGCTGTATTTTTGCCATCTACTGCGAATGTAGGCATCGCCTCAGCTCATTTGGTAAAGTAATTGACAGCAAGAATAATATACCCATGCCCCTCGGTAGAGTGAGGGTTGCAGGTAATGAAATCAATGCCCCATTTTGCAAAAGGACCGACAACAATTATTGGGTGAAGAGGAGCTACTGTTGCACGCATTTTTCAATCAAATATTTGACAGTTGTGGCATTTTCGGACTAAAATAATATAATATTTGAACAATGACGGCCAAAAATAGCTAGTGCGAAATATATTTTGGGTTATGGCATACCCAAACATATGACCACCACACTCTCTAGAGTGGTAGTCATTCAAAACCCTTTTAGCCTTTTCTTGAGTTATACAATGTTGAAAAATAGAATCCACACCACGATGATAAAGTGTGTCTCCAAAAATATTATATTTTTGAGATTGATAATAGATTCTCTGTCGATTCTCCATCACCATTTTATTACACGGATAAATCCCTCTTGTGAACAAGAGAGATCTCACTAGTATCCTACAGATGCCTAGAAACAAACATCCATTTGTAAATAATTTTCTATAGGTCATTTAAAATTCATAATAATTATAACCAAACAAGGATGACATGCTCCTACCTTGAAATTCGATGTTCGGTGTAGCCTTTTATCCAGTTGCTCCAAAGAGGCTTCTTCAATTAGTAGAACCTGCAATCAAAGACATACAAAAGAATTAAAAGTACCTGCAACATATAATAATTGAGAATATTTAATCTAACTCAGTGATCAAGGAATCCAAGTATTTAATTATTCAAATAGACGCAAGAATAACTCAATGAGAAAAGGAGATCCATATGTATTATCTTGAATAAAAGAGTAACTTTACAACCTATCACCTTGATGTTATACAAGTTCCTCCTGGGGTCTTGAAAAATTGTTCCTCCAAATTGAAAAGCCTTCTTCTCTCTGAACTAGCATGAATTTATGGACATGAGTGTGTGATCATTTTCATACCAATAATGACTAGTGTAGAGAGTATGTTCTCTTGGGAATTTATTTAGCAATTACCTTATGTATGTGTACCCTTGAGACTGAAACATGAGCTCAATTTATAGGTAAATGGAGGTGGCTTCAGTTCCATGAAGAGGGGGATGGATTCCTCTCATGAAGGTATTTGAGCTCCATATACCAAGCGATAATCTCCATTAGTGAAGGGATATAGCTCCATGAGTGGAGCAATAAAGCTCAAATTCATCGCGCCTCTAGAAGCTTCCAGTTGGGAGGATATTCATCCAGATAGGCTTCTGGAACTTACTTTTTTCTTTATTTGACTATTTATGGGTGTCTGCAAGTTTTATATGGAGAATGTGCGGGATGTGCTATAGGCTATAGAACAAATACCTGCGGATCCATGGGAAAGAGCTAGGAAAAGTGCAGAGTTATAATTTTTAGGGTTTTAATGAGCTTTTCTCCAATTCCAAGTCTTGGTTTAGGAACATTATGGTTTTTGACCTCTAAGGGAGCATAATATAGGTAGTGATGAACCTATATGGACAATTAAATGTCTTGGTGACAAGATAACGTGTAACAATCCCCCCACACGTGCGACTAATCGTGGAAATAATATAACACATAACCAACATTCTCCCACTTGTTTTCTTTATGCAGGGGGCCACATGAGAGGTTATTCATTAGTCCAACTCTCTGACACTCATTTTTTCTCTACACCAAGAGAACTTATGAGTGCTCGTAGACTTTGTCAATGCATCTGCAACATTCTTAAAAGTGTCCACCTTTACTAGAAACAATTTTTTATCCTCAACGATATCTCTCACAAAGTTATATTGAACATCAATGTGCTTTGCCTTTGAATGATAAGTAGGGTTCTTAGCCAAGAAAATTGTATTTTTGCTATCACAGTATAGCCTTATAGCTTGCTTCCCCAACCCGATACTTGAACACAATCTCTGCAACCAAACTTCTTCCTTGCTTGCATGAGTGGTTGTCGTGTATTCTGCCTCTGTAGTTGAAAGACCCACTACATAATGTCTTTTACTCATCCAACTAAATGCACCTCCAAATAGGCTAAACACATACCCACTTGTAGATATTATTTGGTCCAAATCTCTAGCCCAATTTCCATCAAAAAAATAATGAATTTCTAAAAATTTGTCCAATCATGGTCTTCCCTGGTAGCACAAACCATAATCACTAGTACCATTCAAATATATGAAAATGCACTTCACTGTTGTGCAATGCTCCTTCCCTGGTTGTGACATAAACTTGCTCAATACTCCCACTGCATGTGCAATTTCTGGTCAAGTACAGACCATTTCATACATCAGGCTACCCACTGCACTCGCTTATGGAACATGTGACATATCCTCTTATTCTTGTCTCTCGGGACATTGTTCAACAAATATATTTACACCTACAAGAATAGGAACCTTCACCAATTTACTATCCTAGATATTGAACCTCTACCATATTGTCTTGACATACTTCCACCGGTTTAACGAGAACTTCCGCTTTTCCTGATCCCTCTTAATTTTCATTCCCAAATTATAGTTTGTAGCACCAATATCCTTCATTTCGAATTTGAATAACAATTGCGTCTTCAAATCCTGGATTATTTATTTGTCATTTTCAATCAACAAGATACCAGTCACATACAAGACCAAATAAATAACACGGTCGAAAATTAATTTAAAATACACATAATGATCCTCTTTTCTTTTGGTGAATCCAAACCCCCATATATAGGTATCAAATTTCTAATACCACATCCTTGGTGACTATTTAAACCCATATAGTGACTATTTTAAATTGCATATCAGCTCTTTATTACCCTTCATCGTAAATCCTTCCTGTTGCTTCATGTAGATCTCCTCTTCCAAATCCCCATGAAGAAATTTTACCTTCACATCCTTTTGTTCTACCTCAAAATAAAATGCAGCAACAACATATCAAAGTAATCTAATAGAAATAACCTTGGCATCAGGAGAAAAAATATCACCAAAATCAATTCCTGGCACCTGGGAATAACCTTTTTCTACCAACCAAGCTTTATATTTTTCCACCTTGCCTTCTACATTCATATTCTTCTTAAACACCCATTTTCTCCTCATGGGCTTCCTTCCATCTGAAAACTCCACCAGATCCCATGCCTCATTTTTGTGCAAGGATTCCATTTCCTCAACCATGGCCTCCTTCTAGAGTTTTCCATCCTCTGAATCCATTGCCTCTTTGACAGTTATGGGATCATCATCAGTGATAGTTAAAGACAAATTTGAACACAAAGCAGATGTACAATACCTTTCTGGTGGCCTTCTTTCCCGAACTAATATTCTCACAGCTGGAGTTTGTGGCTCTTCGGCTCCTGAATATTTTTTTGTTGTGGAATCTGGTTCATCCTCCTTTAGCTAAAACTATATCTTCTTAAGTACCTTTCGTAATAAATCATGTTTAACAACATTTTTCACCTCTCTAAACACCCCATCTCGGTTGTACACAACCTTCCTTGTTTCTAGGTTCCAAAGCTTGTAACCTTTTAAACCATCCTTATGCACAATAAATATGCACCTCTTAGATTTATTATACAAATTGGTCATTTTCTCCTTTGTAACATGTACATATGCATCTCATCCATAAACTAGGACTACCATATTGATTTTTCATGATATTCCTTTTAGTGTTACAACACACACACACATATATATACATGTTGAAGAATTCATAAACCCCAATCCATTAACCCTGGATTAGAGCATAACCATAGTTCCCTTGACCGGATCTACAAAATACCCGGGGCAAAAAACCATCATGGCCAAAAACCATGTCCAAACACATCCACAAAACCATAGGCGGGTCCACCCACTAAAAAATAAGGAAAACAAAATCTCCTACGTTGCTGCCCTAGACCCCGCATGGGGGCCTACCACCCCCTGCAAACCCCTGGACAGGGGGGCTGCCCCCCGCACATGTGACTAATAGTGGAAAGAAATTAACACATACCCTATGCTTTAAACATTATTTTTTTCCAATTGAGATGGTGTATACTCAGGGGGTTCACCTTGCATTCTCCATGAATGTCTTGGTAAGTCAGCCACGATGAATTTTAATTAAGGATCCAAACAATATGTAAAATCACAACTAAGGCCTATAAAAATTAAAATAAAAAAAATAACACACGCTAACAAATATAGGAATCAAACCACACAAAAAACCTTTTCATAGAGAAATCACTAGTTGGCGACGAAATCCAACGTTTCATATATCAAGGTGAAAAGTATCTATAGATAAAGAGGATTGAACCAGTTACCCTGAAAATGTGATTTAAGAAACAATCTAGTGCAAGTAGCTCCACTTATTTCATCTCAAGTGAATATTATCCTCCAAAAGGTCCAGGTTAGTCTAGGCAATGTCTATTCCAGATACAGTAGATACCTTCCCTCTACCATCACCTCAGGAAATAACCATAAGATTATGGTCACTAAGGTTACCACCTACAACAAATCAACCTGTGGGGGTAGTCATAGATTAGATGTACACGCAAGTATAGAGTAACAAATCTCAATCCCCTTTAAAGTTGCTCAACATGGATAATCTGAGGTTTACGTCCAAGTGACCCCAAGTACCTTTTGGCACTATTTGTAATGTGTGTGGAAAAATCTAGCATAACCAGTGAAGTTGGTACAATCACTCCACCAGGTTTGATATGATCTCATTCTTGACTCCCTTTTAAGAGGAACTTCCTAGAGAAAAATCGCGATAAATGGGTTTGCTCCCTAACACAAGATCCTGCTTTTGTTTATAGCTTTGGAAAGTTAACTCTCTTCCCTATTCCAAAGCCTTGCAACTTGATATATGTAGGTGGAAGAAGCCTTAAAAATGAAAAAATTCTAATGAATATTATTAACACTATGTTATTAAGTTTTTGTTTACGTAGTGGGTTATTGATGTGAAACTCGTGATATTTTGACGAGACTCAGTGGGTGGAAGCAACCTTAAAAATGAAAAAATTCTAATGAATATTATTAACACTATGTTATTAATTTTTTGTTTACATAGTGGGTTATGGATGTGAAACTCGTGATATTTTGACAAAAGACAAAAACTCTAATGTAGTCTAATATGAAAATTTAACATTTTCATTCAATGAATTCCTATTTATGGGAGAATACGAATATTTTCTATTTTCAAATGAAATGCAAAAAATCATATTCCAATAACATTATTTTTCACAAAATACCAATTTCACTTTGAAATAATTCAATTGCAGAAAATAAATCAAAATTTGAGTTCACTTACCATATGAAATAACTGTAAAATTTCCTTCTACAAGCAATAAATCACAATTCTTCAAAATTCACGGAGAAATCAATAAAGCACTAAAATTAATTTGTACTATTGAATGTCACTAATTGAATGATGTCTACATTGTATTTTTGAACAATATTCAATACTAAAAAATAAATGGTTTTTGTTTTACATCCAACAAAAGAAGCAAGCGTCAAGTGTCAAAAAACACTAAAATTTCAAGAAAACACTAACTTCACTAATCTAGAATATCTTTTACAAAAAAGAAAATTATTCACTAAACCTTGTATGATTACATGAAAAAAATATTCGCAGACAACAATCTAAAAACAACCAATCTCGTTTTTAATCGATCAACAAGAAACTAGTCAAAACACTACCCTAATTTGTGAAAAGAAACAGTTTATCAAAAATATTGCTTAATGACACTTAGAAAAAATCAAATGAATTAACTGGAGGTAAAGACGAGTTTACAAAATCTTTCAAAAATGAAAATTCATATTTTGATTAGAGGAAAATCTACTTTTTCAAAAACTCCTAGGATGTGTGCAGGTGAACAGTTCAGTGCAATGACCATGAGCTCTATTGTTAAAGAAAAACTACACAGACATGCACTCTGTTGCTGAACAAAAATTGTGAAGAATGATAAAATTAAATAAAAAATAAAAACAAAAATAGGAAAACAAGTCACAAAATATAAAGGATACATATCTTGAGAAGACTCGCATCAGGCTATAAAAAAGAATTGAAACTAAAAAACAAGGAAAAGGAAGAGAACATAAATGTTCCCCAATATCATCGCCAAATTTTTATATTTGGACTAATCCCTCTTGCAAAAAATAGAAATTTCCCTAGATTTCAAGAAAAACCTGGTAACACACAGATGATCAAACTAATATTTCCCTGAGTCTATCTTGCTTGAATCATCGGGCTAAATGGAGAGGAAATGAGATCCATACCTTATTACGAACATTTTTTATGAACATCCTTGTTATGACTCGATGTAGTTATTCAATGCTTGAAACAAGCCTTCACACATAGAAACTAAAGGATTAAAGGAATATATAGCATAGATAATTCAAATATTAAAACTAATGATCAAGGATATTAGTAACTAACATCATTTCAATGAACACAAATCATTCATTAGATCCATAAAACAATGTACTAAGAAAAAGATATCAATTGTATTAATTTAGAGATATAGAAGAGTCTTAAAAGCTTTGAATTTTGGTTTTGAACCTTGTCTCATAAGTCTAGAATCCTGTCCTTGTGTGATAACCTCTAAAGCCTAATTTGACCAGCATAATTCTATCTTCATTAATTTCCTTCAACCCTCTAGTATTTAGTTAATTTATAGGCCATGAGGAGGAAGCTATATGTCCACATCAAAAGTTTGAGATCCACATAAGCTGGGATTACGATTCCTTGAAGAATGGGAGTGAGATCCATTATGCAAGGGGCTAGGCCTCAATAGGCATGAAATCAATGCTTTTAGTTGGGATATATTCACCCAATAAGGCTTCCAGAATTAAATTTTTATTTTTACGTTTTGTTGAGTCATGTGTGCAGTCCATAGTGTAATATAGAGCATATATCTACGTGGGTACCAATGGTAGGAACTGTGCATGTAGAAAAATTGGATAGGAAAGCCCGTAAGTCACTAAAAAAAGGTTTTTTTCCTTATAACCTAGAGCTCTTAGTTTCTTCAAGGTGATTAAGTTGTTAACTTGCAAGGGATTTCTTTGAAACACATGAATTGGATGGAGAAATATCCATTCTAATGTTTATTTTTCATGGTGAAAAACAAATTGTAACAATAGTAGCACTCTACTTCATGTTTACCCATAGGGATTGTAAAAGAAGGAAAATGTGGGGAGGGGTGCATTACGAAGGAGATAAACTTTCCATTTCCACATCATCGTGAAGTTCCATGTTATCATTTCCAAGTTATGGATTGTACAAATGTCATAGCCATGTATCGAAGTGTCTTTCCACCTGAGGTCGAATGTAAACATGTATTTTCAAGAAGATGAAAAGATGTAAATGTGTGGAAGTCCAGGAGTCATATTTGGAATATGTAAAGTCACATGTGGACACAAGAGTCAAATAGAATTTAAAAGGTCATTTAGGAATCTAAGACTGATGAGGGTAGCTTAAGATTCATAGGGAACATTAAATGCCATTACTCTTATCATAAAAGAAACCTCACAAGTAAAAAAAAAAATTATTTTTGGAGGCCTAGTCTTTAAAGAGCTTGATTTGCATTCTCTAGCATGGCATAGAAGAGAATATCATTCCTTGGAGAAGAAAAAGGTGACTTAATGTTCCACTATTGAAACTAGTGTCTCACCGTTGTAACTTTGTACTTGGATATTTCAACTAATAATCAAAATCTCATTGATCCAACACACTTTCATGCATGTATCATGAATTATGTAAGACTATTTACATGTTTCTGGTATATTTCAATATGTGCTCGTTAGTTCCCTATATTACTAGTGTAGTCTCTTATTTTTTTTATTGTATCCCCCTTATTTTTATTTTTTTACTGTTGTAGTCCCCATATTGTTATATTGTGCCCCATAAAACCCCACTATTATTATTGTTTTTCCCTAACATTATTATTGTTTGGTCAGCTAGGATTATATTGTGACCCCTTGGAATCATATATATATATATATATATATATATATATATATATATATATATATAAAGTCACTTGAATCATCCAAGAATTGTTCATTTATGTAATGTAAAGGAGGTTTCCCCCTCGAAATGACTAATATTTATGGCGTTGATCTCTCTTTTCTTCTATTTTTGGAGATGGTTTCATAACATTTGGTTTGAGAGCTTTGGATTCTAGGGTTTCGCAGATTCAAACATGTCATCATGGAATTTTCGCTATAATGTTTATTCTACGAAGGTTAAGAAGATTAAAAATACATTTGTGAAGAAATCCTGAGGAACGTCCTGTAAAAATTTCAGATCTTGGTTCGCAATATTTTCAAAGATATGATCTGTGTAAGTTAGGGTTTTTGTAGGCTCCTGAATTTCATCTCAAAGAGGTGACCTTGGGAAAATCATCATAACTATCTCTCTCTGAGCATCAGATTAGAATTCTATAAAATGTGGCCGAAATTAAACAGACTGTAGTTTCCTTTGTATGAATTTCAGAGACGAAGGAGGAAAAAGTGACATGTGGCACGTCATACAAGTTGACTCTAATGAACAAGTCCATAATTAGGGAATTGTGGGAGATTGGACATAACGTTTCCTTGAAGAATCTAAATTAGGATAGACCTATGGCATTGGAAAGAAGATTTATAGGGATACTAAAGGACCAAAGATAAAATCTCGGGATCCAAAATTACATGGATACGTCAGTTTCAATATCGAGCTCTTCAAAAGCAAGAAAAAGGTGTGTATTGTTTCTCAAATTTCATAAGTCTTGTTTGAAAAATCTGTTTGAAGTGATTATAAGGGCATACTGAAGAATAGATATCAGTATTGGGTTCTAAAATTCCCCCTAAAAATAATTCAACACCCTTTAAGCCCTCAAAAGGCTTTAATATGACTCATGAAGTGGAATAAGTGCAACATGATATATCAAAATTACAAGCACAAGTGCAACAACTTTTGCTCTCGCAAAGATAAACAAAAAATGATATGGATGGTTTGAAGAAAGGCATGGAAGCTAAGAAGGATGGTTTGAATAATGGCATGGAAGCTAATATGGATGACATGGAAGCTAACATGGAAAACATGAAGAATTATGTAAAAGCATACATGCAATTTTTGAAGGAAGGTTTGACAAAGTTGATACAAGAAATCATTCCTAATGGCGAAAAGGTAGTACAGGAAAGTCATGATGAGAACAAAATAATTGTTAATCATGATTTCATAAACTCTAATGCTGGATGGAAGACCCACCATATTCAAAATAAGGATATGATGAATCTTGATGGCAAGGATCCCGTAAAATGGATACTACAGATGGGGCAATATTTCGATCTCCATAATGTGAAAAACACACAAAAGTTATGCATTGAAACTTTACATTTAGAAAAAAATAAATTTGTATGGTATCGATAGCTTTTCCCTTGTAAAATTTTTTCCATATGGTATATTTTTACGGAGGAAATGATAGCACGTTATGAGGATACAAAGAGAAACACCTTCTTTAGCCAATTAATAAATCTCAAACAAAAGGGTTCAATGGTGGAGCACATTTAGGACCTCCAAAAATTGAATATAAGGGTAACTAATATTCTAGAGCAATGCAAGATTGATGTCTTCATAGGTGCTTTAAAGGATAACATCCAACATAAGGTTCACCTTTGGGAACCTGATTCATTGGAGAAGGCATTCACATTGGTAAGAAAAATTGAAATTGAAATTATGGCGAAAAGGAATCCTACCACTCACATCTATAAAGATGGAAGTGTTGATACTCCTTACTTTCACAACTGACAAGGTTGACACCACAAAAATTGGAAGAAAAAATAGAAAAAGGGCTTTGCTACATTTGTGAAAGAAAATACACTAAAGGTCATAAGTGTGTTGAGAAGAAATTATTTAACATAGATTGTGAAGAGGAGGAAGAAAATGAACAATAAACTTAAAAAGAAGAGGATATACACTAGGAACCAACCCTAGAGAAAGAACGAATGAGTTTTACCATATCCTGTAATGCACTGGAAGGAATTACCACTCCTCAAACTCTCAAGATAGAAGGATATATGAAGAAGAAAGACCTAATAGTGTTGATTGATTCAGATAATACCCATAATTCTATTCATTGTAACGTAGCCAAGGAATTGAATTTCTTCCTATGCCTAGCACCATAGTGTCAAGTGATGGCTGAAAATGGAGGGACTATAAATTACTCTGGAAAATTCCATAATATCAAGCTAACCATGGGCGAATATGTATTGAATAGTCTAATTCTTTCCATTCCAATGGGAGGTGTTGATGTTGTACTAGGAGTATAATGGTTATAATCTTTGGGGACGGTAATTTTTAATTTTCAAGAACTTTTCTTGAATTTTTTTTTGGATGGAAAGGATGTTGAATTATAGGGTATCGTAAGGAAGCCGAGAAAGATAATAAGATATATTTTCATGAAAAATATTTTGAAGAAATAACAACAAGGCATAACTTCACAATTATGCTCACTTGAAGTTCCAACATCAAAATCATATATTTCTCTAGATCTCTAAAAAGTATTGGAAAATCATTCTATGGTGTTTGAATCTCCCAAAGCACTCCCACCAATTTGAAATCATGATAGTGCTATTAATTTTATTCTAGGAAGTGTTCCTCCAAACATCAGGCCTTACAGATATCCTTATGTCGAAAAGAGTGAAGTTTAACATATGATTAAAAAAATGTTATAGGTTGGTGTAATTCAACCTAGTTAAAGTTCTTTCTCTGCTCCAGTATTATTAGGGAACAAGAAGGATGGATCATGGTGCATGTGTCGGGATTATAGGGAGATCAATAAGCTCACTATTAAAGATAAATTTCCCGTTCCTGTGATTGATGAATTATTGGATGAATTACACGGAGAAATTTATTTTACCAAGTTCTATCTGCGTTCAGTATATAATCAAATTATAATGAAATTGAAGATATTCTGAAAATAGTACTTTGAGCTCATGAGGGTCATTGTGAATTTTTTTTAGTAATCTACACTAGGTCTTCGAAAGATCATGTTCAACTTGTTGACAGGGTGCTCAAACTATTGGAGGAGAAATAATTATATGAAAAAACCTCCAAATTTTTCTTTGGAGTACAAGAGGTGGAATATGTAGGTCATATTGTATCTTAGGAGAGTGCTAAGGTAGATCATAACAAAATTAAAGCTATTAAGCAATGGAAAGTTCACACAACCATAACGAATTTGCAAGGATTTCTTAGGCTAACAGGGTATTATCATAAGTGTTTTAAGAATTATGGGAGAATGGAAGCACCTCTAAAAAAATTATTGAAGAAAGATACATTTTCACGGACTCCTGAAGCAACTAAGGCCATTGAACATCTTAAAGAGGCAATGTGCCTAGATGTAATATTCCAAAATGGAAAAGACAAGAGTATGGAACATAAAACTTGAAATAACAGTGAAATATCAACACATAAAAAGTAATAATATCATATAGCCATCATATTAATATTATAACAGCAAAATGTGTACACGATCTTGAGGGAAAAGACACTCAAGCTAGGAAAAAAAAGCCTCAATAGACCAAGTACATGAAATATAATGAACAACTACTATACAATAATGCTAGAGGCTAAGACAATGCAGTTTTAGTAGCATTTATTGCTGCTGAAAAATGTAAATACATAGATATTCTAATATAATATTTAGAAAATGCTGGGATCAGAGATCTAGGCTCCCAAGCACATTTCCAAGACAACCCAGAAAGGGTTTCAGGAAATACCCAAAGTACAAGAATAAAAAAATATGGCCCTAGGGCTGAATAATAATTACAACTAGATAGATGATAGGAGGTGGCTGAAATGATATAGAAAATATTTGATACTCCTCCAATAGATCCCCTAAATTAAGGGTTGATCCCCTCACAAGAAATCTAACTCCCCAACTAGGACACTATACCCTCTGCTGCAACTACTCACTAAAATAACACAGTCATTGAAGGGAATTGTGTTGTAGCTGATGGTAGCTACTTATCCTAATGCTAAATAATGAAATGAAGCTCAATGAGCCTCCTTTCTAGCCTCCCCGATGAAGAGCTGCTCCCTCCACTGGAAAACAAGCTTAGAAATAGGGTTTCTCAACCCTCCACCACTGCAACCATGCAAAACAACACAAGCTTGGAAGAGACAACGCTATGGATGATGACTGAAGCTTGGCCAAATGATAGATAGTGGAAATGATGCTCAAGATACCTCTCCTAAGTAGGCACTCGATGTCCCTTGAGGATGAGGGTGGGATTCCCGCTTGGGAACACCCTTGTGCTAAACAACATAGTAGACTTAGCTAAATAGCTGAAGCATGCAAATATTCATACAAGACCACATAATAAATAATCCAAATCATGCCTTCTATGACTGCCATCCTCTTCCTTTTATGCTTGGTGATCATCCTCACCCTAGGTCCCACTCATTAAAATATTTACTCTCATGCATACATTCCTCCTAAATGACTGTGTTGCCCTCCATTAATCCTCCACTATCTCCATAACAATGTTGTTGATTTGGTCAACATTGACCTTGTCTACATGCTTTAGCCCCTGTTCACACCTCAAGGTGATTTATTCAGCTAATGGAATGATCCATATTCACATGAGAAGAGTTTTATTCCTACTAAAGAGATTTATGGCTCTCTCTACACATTTATTCATCTATCTAATTGACAAAGAAAATTTTAATATTCCAATTAGCTATAAGCTAATTTTGGAATATTACAGTCCTTCCCTCCGAAACGTTTCTTGTCCTCAAGAAACTACAAGGATAGACATTAAAAATCCTCCTCTCCTCCTCCTATAACATTCTCACCTGATAAGCTCCTCCACTAAAAAAGATTCTCTCTCATCAATTTTTCCCCTAGTTGCTCCTCCCAAGTGTACAGGTTAGCGTTTGGTGACAAATTGAAATAGCTCTCATCATGAAGAAGTGAGATATCCATGGAGGCAACTATATGTTGTCTAGAGGCCTTCTTGAGGCATCGGATCTCAAAATGTTTGGAATTTCAATCCCCATGAGAAGATCCAATCCGTGAGCTATCATCCAAACAAAATGGGTCACCCTCCAAATTGGTAACTCATAGAAAAACTCTTCCATCTCTTGCTCTTGCAATGTATATGGGTTGTATGGCTGAACATGATAGACCAAGTTGTCTATCCCACGCTGTATCTCTGTCCACTTATGATATGTGTAGACATGATGATGATTTTGGGCTACAATAATGTTGCCCTCAAGAGGAAAAAAGGCAACTGGATCCTCAAAGACCCACTCTTTGTTTCTATAAACCTTGCTTGCCCAAACCATCCCACATATAGTGAATAGTACATCATCACAACATGCCATCAAGATTAGAAATATAATGAGTGTTTCGATGGGGCCAATAGTTTCCCAAGTTGTTACAATGCAATTTTTCTACCTGCTGTCTCTTATCATAATGTGGCAAGTTGTCTCCCAACCACTTGATAGTTATGCATTTTTCCTCATCTACTTTGAGGTGGTAAATGGAATTGTGTATCAACTGAGCACATCAGGAATAGAACAATACTTTCCCAAATCCATACCATAAATTTCTATCTTCGTCACTGATGTTAGTCTTAGGAAGACCATGAAGCCCAAATAGAAGCTTCCCCTCTTGTCGAGACATGCACTGTATATAAACAATAAGAGACTGCAAATACTTTCTTATATTATCAATAAGTACAAAAACATAGCTCTTACCATGTACTGTGAGTAAGTTGATAATGAGGTCCATGGATCATCCCTCCCATGAGAATCTCTCCATAATGGTCTAAAATGTCTCCATGAGACCTTGATGACTGGAAAGGAATAAATCATATGCTCCATGTAGAGAATTCTTATTATGCTTGGAGCTCCAATTCAAGAAGATCATGTCCTGGTAATGGGTGACTCCATCCACCACTCTACATCTCTCATCTCCTACTTGCCCATCAAGTGCCTCATCTATGAAGTGATCCTTGGAACACTCCATCCATAGATCCATACTCCCAAGTGATAGCATTTTTGGGCTTTATGATAAGGCTCTTTTCATCTCATAAATCCCCTCTTTGACATGCCCAATGCCAAATTCACATGTAATATTCCTTTTTATGAATTTCTACAATATCTCCAATGAGGATGCTGTATAAGGAAAACCATGCAAAAATAATGCAGACCAGGACTTTGATCCTCTAATATATGCTTATTTTAGCTTAAATATGGAATGGAATCAGAAAAAAATCATTCTAGCTACTCTAAACAGATATCCCCAACTCATATATGCACAAAAGCACCCCAATCCCACTGCTTCATAAAATAGAAATGCCGGAGACTGCAATAGCATTATTTTTATAATAGAGTCTAAAGAAAAATATATTTTAATACAGATCTAGAGATTTCATTAAGCATGGAATCAGAAATGAGAGGTTAGACCTCTTTTACAAACACCTCGGATTACCCTAGCAAGGGTTTCCGGAAAAATAACAATAGAAAGTGCAGCTATACAGAAAATAACACTTTACCCAGCAAAATTGTATTAAGAGAAACCAAATATGATCTTAAATGGACAAATAATACAATAATTGGCCCAAGGCCTTCCTTAATGGATCTCCCGGAGTGAAATATACTCCTTCTCCTCTAAAAAAAGCACAAATAGAAAGATGCAACCCTAGCTACTGTAGCTACTGCAGAAATAACGCAATCCCTGGAAGTGACTATGCTGTCTAGGATGGAGAATGGTTCCCCTCAAGATAAATGATGAGAATTGAACTAAGGACCTCCTCCTTAGATCTCCCAATCAGCTATACTAATGGTGAAGCTAGAATTCCCGCATGAGAATCCTTGTGCACTAAACAGTGATGCAACTATGGCTAAACAACTGAAGCTTGCAAAAAATTCATAAGACTGAGACAAGATGAATGAATGAATGAATCCTTTGCTGCTATCTCCTCCTTCTTATCCTTGGTGAGCTTTCCCATCCCGGGCCCCACTCATTGGTGATGTGATTTCCTTGAGAAGTTTCCTCCTTCAAAACTGCACTGCCCTAGTAGCTTTTCCTCCTCTCGTGATAGCACTGTTGACTTGGTAAACTATAGCTAGATCATTTCTTTGCCCCTCTTTCACACCAAAGAGGCTTTATTTTGTCCTCATACTTCAATCCCTTTTCACACTAGGATATGTTTTATTGTCTTTCCTACTTCTTATTTAAAAAATGGATCAGTTATAATATTCCAAGTAGCAGTGGCTAATTGGGAATATTACAATCCTCCCCACTCAAAAGTTGCTTTCCCACAAGCAACAGTAAATAAGTATGCTACAAGATCTTCTCTCCCTCCCAAGTGGCATCCTCATCTGGTAGATTCCTCCATCGAATCAGATATTCCTTGATGACTCTGTTTCTCAGCTGCCTCTCCCTTGTGTCTAAGATTGCTTTTAGCTGCAAGATTAAGTGACCCTCATCATCAATAGGGGGGAGTTCCATGATGGAAACTACATTCCTCCCAATGGATTTCTTGAGGCAAGAGACATGGAAGATATTGTGGATCTTTCTCCCCTTAGGAAGCTCCAACTCATATGCTACCTTAGCGATACACTTGACCACCCTATATGGCCCATAGAAACGTGGTTTGAGCTTCTCATATCCCTTCTCATTGAGTGTGGTCTGTTTGTAAGGCTAAAGATGTAGGTAGATAAGATCTCCCACCTCAAACTATCTTTCTATCCGACCAGGGTTTACATACATATTCTGCTAGTTCTGGGTAGTGGCAATGTTGTCTTTGAGTGCCCTGAGTATGTCTTGGTTCTCCTGAATCCAATCCTTTGCCCTTGGAGCTTTACTTTCCCAAAACATAACATCAGAAAATGAGAGTGCCTCATACCCATATAAGGCTCGGAATGGAGTCATGCCAATAGAAATATGGTGAGTAGTGTTGTAACAATACTCTCCCAAGTGGAGCCAATGCAGCCAAGATTTCTGTTGCCCTGCCACATAGTTCCTCAAGTAGCCTTCTAGCCACTTGTTCACTATCTTAGTCTATCCATCAGTTTGGGGATGATAGCTAGTGCTTGGAGTCAAATCAGTCCCCACTAACTGAAAAATTTCCTGCCAAAATCCACCCATGAAGCGGCTATCTTGATCACTCACTATGGTCCTTGGGAGACCATGGAGTCTAAATACATCTCTAAAGAAGAGCTCAACTACCTAGGAAGCAGTATAATGTGCAGAAATGGAAAAGAAATGAGAGTACTTTGTTAGTCTATCAACAACAACAAAGATATAGTCGTTACCCTGCACTGTCGGTAAGCCGGTGATGAAGTCGATAGTGATACTTTCCCAGTTCCCATCTGTAATAGGTAGTGGCTGCAAAAATCCAGCAGGGTGAGTGTGGTCTCCCTTATTCTATTGGAAAATGGTGCATTATTTGAGATGCCTAAGCACATCCTCCTTGAGACCCTTCCATGAGAATCTCTCTCTGATAGATCTGTAAATATTTGTGAAACCTTGATGCCCGGCAAGTGGTCAATCATGTGATGCCCATAATATCTTCTCCTTGAGCTTAGAATTCTTAGCTAAGAAGATCTATTTCCAGTAATAGATAACCTCATCCATCACTCTAAACCTTTCATCTGACACCACCCCATCAAGTATCTCACATGAAAAGTCATCTTTGGAATACTCAACTAAGAGTTGAGACTTCCAATCTGCATCCATGCCCCTCAAGGACAACGTTGTAGGCCTCCTGGATAGTGCATCAGCTACTACATTTCTCTTTCCCTTGACATATTCTATGTCAGAATCATAGGCTTTGATTTTTCTCACCCACTTCTGTTGTCTCTCCTGGATTTGTCTCTGTTCAAGGAAGAATCTAGGACTATTATGATCAGTCTTCACCTTGAACTTATTCCACACCAAGTATTTCTTGAATTTGGCTAATTCATGCATGATAACCAAAATGTCCTTATCATATATGGGGTATAGCCTCTCATGACGGAGCAACTTCCTGCTCTCAAGGGCTATAGGATGGCCACCTTGCATCAAGACTGCCCCAATACCTTCACCTGATGCATCACATTCTAGCACAAAAGGTTGAGAAAAGTATGGTAAAACCAATACAGGACAACTAATCATTACCTCTTTGAGCTTATAAAAGTCCCTCTATGCTATAGGTGTCCAATGGAAAGCTCCCTTCTTTGTAAAGTATGTGAGTGGTGCTACTAGTTGTGAAAATCCTTTCACAAACTTTTGGTAATAAGTGCATATGCCCACAAACCCTCTGAGTTCTGTAACATTCCTGGGTTCAGGCCAATCTCTCATAGCCTGGATCTTCTCCTCATGTACCCTCACTCCATCCACTCCTATGATGTGCCCCAAATACAACATCTTTCTGAGGCCAAATTCACATTTGGAGAGCTTGGCATAGAATTGTTGCTCCTTAAGGATATGTAAAATTGTCTCAATATGTTGCAAGTGCTCCTCCCATGTGTGGCTGTACATAAGAATATTATCAAAGAAGACCAATACAAACTTCCTCAAATGACCACGGAAGATGTGGTTCATGCAGGATTGGAAAGTTGTTGTAGCATTAGTTAATCCAAAGGGAATTACCAGAAACTCAAAATTCCCATAGTGACATCTGAACGTTGTCTTGGGGATATCTTGCTCCCTCACCTTGATTTGATGATACCCGGACCTCAAATAAATCTTGGAGAAATATTTAGATCCCCTTAACTCATCCATGAGTTCATCGATACTAGGTATAGGGTACCTGTTCTTCATAGTCTTCTTGTTCAAGGCCCTATAATCAATGCACATCCTCAATGTGCCATCTTTCTTCTTCACCAAAACCACCGATGAAGCAAAAGGACTAGTACTAGGTCGGATGTGTCCTAGAGCTAGCAGCTCTTGGATAGCTCTTTCAATATCATCCCTATAAGCCTTGGGATGCCTATAAGGAGTGGTGATTACTGCTTGGACCCCTTGTTCCAACTCAATGGTGTGTTGAAACCCTCTGTCAGGAGGTCTCCCTGGTGGGATATCTCCAAATACTATAGAATACTGGTCCAAGAGAGACTGAACATCTGGATGCACTGCTGAATTCTTGCCCTTCACCTCTGATATATGCAGCTCTATTGCCCATTCAACATCCCCTCTACACAGATCTGCCTCCATCATGTGTGATGAAACAACCTGAGGGGGGTATGTGTTTATACCCTTGATTCTTTGTTGTTAGCCATCCTTCCCTCCTATCCATTCCATCTCCAAGGTTTTCCAGTTAGTGGTAAATCTCCCAAGAGTGATTAACCACTTGAATCCCAATATGACATTGATGACTAGAATATCTACCAAGAAGAAGTGGTCTATCAATGTATAGGTCCCCATAGTAATGGTTAGTGTCGGAACATACTTGGCACATTGCAGCGTTATAGCTCCTCGGACCAAAACTGAAAATCCCTCAAACTCCTCCATGGGGATTCCTCTCCTTTGTACCAGCTGTGCATCAATAAAATTATGAGTGGGTCCACTATCTATCAATACAGAACACTTTTCCCCATGATAGTTCCTCTCACCCTCAAGGTTAGATACTTTGGGACTCCTCTTATTGCTGCAATAGCTCCCCCTCTTGGAGAAAAGTCTTCCATGGATTGTATAGCGCTAGCATCATTCTTGGAGAAGGTATTGAAATGATGTGTCCTTCCTGTAACACATTCTCCCTCCAGATCCTCAACATGGATTGTCTCCCTTGGTCTTGATTGAGTCTCTTGCTGCAAAAAGGTTCTTGCCCTGGGCAAGATGTGTTGTAGATCTCTAGCTTTCTCCACAGCTTCAAGGAGTGTGGTTGGTTTAGTAGATTTTACCAACCCTTGTAATGGTTCAGCCATCCCATTCACAAACATGCATACCTTCTTGCTCATAGTGAGGTTAGATACCATCACTAAAAGCTGTATATACTTAGCAATGTAATCCTCAAGATCTCCCTCCTGCTTGAGCTTGGTTATCTTGGCAAAGTGGTCTTCCGGATCCCTTGGATCAAACCTCTCCACTAGCTTCTTGGTTAAATATTAGTATGAAGTGATATGATGATGCCCAAGTGTGGTCATTCCATGAAATCACCAATCTTGAGCTTCCCCTTCTAGGTGTAGCGCAACTATCTTGATGGCTTCTATCTTAGAAACATTGTTGAGCTGGAAGTATGTGTCCAGCTTCTCCACCCAAGCCTTTGTTGTGCACTTAGGTATCCCATAAAATCTTGGAAAGAATAACCATACCATACTGTGCTATAGGGTTTATCCCTACATCAATTTCTCCTCCTTTGGATGAGGATTATTCCTCCTCCCATCCTTGACCCGACAAAACTCCTGAAAGCTCAAGTGCTCGTTGAACTTTTGAGACTGGAGTTCATAATATTCAAAATGTTCCCCCAGAGTACCATCCTTATCTCCTTCAATTAGAAATGAAGGCATGGTGGAGCATTGTGATGCAGCTGAATGCCTCATGCCATTTGCAGCACTGGTGCTTAGCTCATGGAAAAACCCTAAAGAGTCCTCTTCATGTCTCATCTCCTTAAGATCCCTTGAAATGTTCTTCCAGGTTTGAAGTACTATATTTGAGATGTATTTATTCTCCATGATAAATATAAATCTCCCTCTGACAAGCTGAGCCAAGATCAGAGCTCTAATACAACTGTAATATTCCTTTTCAGGAATTTCTGCAATATCTCCAATTAAGATGTTGTATAAGGAAAACCATGAAAAAATAACGTAGACCAGGACTTGGATCCTCTAATATATTCTGTTTTTAGCTTAAATATGGAATGGAATCAGAAAAAAATCATTCTAGCTACTCTAAAAAGATCTCCCCAACTCATATCTGCACAAAAACACCCAAATCCCACTGCTTCATAAAATAGAAATGTCGGAGACTGCATCAGCATTATTTTTATTATAGAATCTATATAAAAAGATATTTTAATACATATATAGATCTTTCATTAAGCATGGAATTAGAAATGAGTGGTTAGACCTCTTTTATAAGCACCTCGGAATATCCCGGCAAGGGTTTCCGGAAAAATAGCAACATAAAGTGTAGCTCTACAGAAAATAACGCTGTACCCAGAAAATATGTATTAATAGAAAAAAAATATGTTCTGAAATGGACAAATAATATAATACTTTTCCCAAGGCCTTCCTCAATGGATATTCAGGAGTGAAATAGACTCCTCCTCTGAAACAAGCACAAATGGAAAGATGCAACCCCAGCTACTGCGGCTACTGTAGAAATAACGCAATCCCTGGAAGTGACTGCAATGTCTAGGATGGATAATGGTTCCCCTCAAGATAAATTATGAGAATTGAACTCATGACCTCCTCCTTAGATCTCCCAATCAGCTATACTAATGGTGAAGCTAGAATATCCGCATGAGAATCCTTGTGCACTAAACAATGCTGCAACTCCATCTAAATAGCTAAATCTTGCAAATCAGTCATAAGAATGAGACAATATGAATGAATTAATGAATCCTTTGCTGCTATCTCCTCCTTCTTATCCTTTGTGAGCTTTCCCATCCTGGGCCCCACTCGTTGGTGACGTGACTACCTTGAGAAGTTTCCTCCTTCAAAACTACGCTGCCCTGTTAGCTTTCCCTCCTCTTGTGACAATGTTGTTGACTTGGTAAACTGTAGCTAGATCATTTCTTTTCCCCTCTTTCACACCTAAGAGGCTTTATTTTTTCCTCCTACTTCAATCCCTTTTCACACTGGGATATATTTTATTGTATTTCCTACTTCTTATTTAAAAAATGGAGCAGTTATAATATTCCAAGTAGCAGTGGCTAATTGGGAATATTACATCACATACCAAAATTCTAATACATGTGGGATACTCCTTCCTATGTGGAAGTACCTCTTCATCCTCTAAATCTAAGGAGTAGCCCCTCTGCACCATGATTGTGCCACCCTATACCCCTAAAACATCATGTAAGGTATGGGAGAAAATCAACCCATATAGTCCTAAGAGTAACCAAGGCAACAATGACTCTGGTTGCCTCCTCATCTCATCATCATACAATTCATGGAGTAACATCATGGTGATTTACTTGTATAATGCCTCATACAACCAAATCCTCTGTTGCCATATGATATGGGTGCCATGCAATGCCCCAAACCATAACACACCCTTTGACATAGGATATGTCACATGATGGCCAAAATATCTAAAGAGTATCCAACACAACCATGCCTCATGTTTCCCTATGTCATAGATCTACAAGTGGCTCACCAACCCCTTGCTCATCATCCTCACCCATCCATCCAACTGTGGGTGTCTCCTATCGTGCTCCAAATTGGTATCCACCCCATGGATAATACCATCCTCCAAAATGTAATGACTATATTTTCACTCCATGATATGTTGAACTGCAACCTTCTGGAGATCTCTACATAAATACCACTCATGAATGACAGAGTTGAACCCATAACGTTCCAAATATGTTGTAGGGAAAAGTTTATCATTGAGCTGTGAGGTGTTCATCAAGAAGGATCTATCATAATAAAGGGATATGTTATCCATAATAAGATGTCTCTAATCTACCATCTTCCTATCGAATTCTACACAAGTAGACTGGTCATTGGAATGCTCCTATATATTTTCCCCCCCAACTCGTCACTACAACTTAGTGAGAACATTGCTGATCTCCATGATGGTGCATATTTTGTCTCATGATCATGAACACTGTTTAAAATAATGTTCTGCATCGGATTGATTAGGATTATGCTCATCCTATCCTCCAAAAATCTAAAACTCCAACCCAAAATTTTGTGTGCAACTCAACAATGACAGACCAGGATGGCTATATATCTCCTCCTTGAACTAGTCAAGGGTCCTTTCCACAATCATAGTCTCTTGCTCCAAATCAACAATGTGATTTAACCCTTGGTAATGCGCTTTCCCTAATGGTGTTTCCCCATAAATCTCCATATGATGTGCTGAAATAACAGGAGGTGGAAATTTTTTTATACCTTGGTTAAGCTAATCCTTGGGAACATCTTGTATAGCAACAAGGGTTCCTCCTACTAGTGTAATGACTCCTCCAACTATTGGTGATGGCGATGGTTGCTCCTCTATTGTTGCACTAGAGCTGGTATAGGTCTCCTCTTCCTCATGCGTCTCCTGAATAATGCATGGGACTCTCCATGTCAAGAGATCAAGACCTTCTTGCAAAGCTACAAGTGTTCCTTCCCCTAATGCAAGTACTCCTGCAACAAGTGGTGGTGGAAGTTTTTCTTCTTCCCAAATGATAATTCTCACATATTCCCTTGGCTCCTCATGTTCTTTTTCAAATATGTCAGGAAATGTCTTAATAGGAACTACCTCCGGTTTCCTCTTATCAAACTTCTTTATCAGCCTTTGAGTAAAATATACACAAGAAGTCACTTTTTCATGTTTCAAATTGAACCACCAAATATTTGCTTCACCCTCAAGGTGTAGCATTGCAATCTCAACCAATTCTCTTTCTAGTACTTGATGTAGCAGGAATAATGCATCGAACTTCTTCCTCCAAGCCCTTGCTTTTATTGTGGATGACCCATCAAATGTAGATAATAGAAATGTATTATGTCTTTTTATTCTATTATTGCTGCAACATCTCCTCTCTTCTTTGATCTGAATGAATTGCTGGAGAGTTAGATTCTCCTTTAAATCCCTTGATTGAGACTTGTACTTTGCAAGGTAATCACTTAGAGTCTCATGATATAATTTTCCTCCATATCCATGGCTTTCACCTTCCTTTTTAAAGAAATTGGACATAGTATATGACTTTGGATTTCTATGCAATACCGATTTCTTTTGTTGTTGATAGGAAGTGCTTGGACCTCCCTCATCTTGAAACCTTCTTGAGGTCTCATTGCATCTCCCCCTTCTCATTTTCTTGAACTCCTTGGAGAGGTCCTTCATAGATCTAAAAAAAAGTGAGGCAAAAATCATTCCATCCATATTTATGGATCTGTTCTTCTTGTGTCATCAAATGTATTACCCACAAGCTGAGCCAGAGATCATGCTCTAATACCACTATAATATTCCAAAATGGAAAAGACAGGAGTACGGAACATAAAAATAAAAATATAAGTGATACATCAACACATAAAATGTAATAATATCATATATCCATCATTTTAATATTATAAGCGAAAAAAGTGTACAAGATCTTTAGGGAAAAGACATTCAAGCTAGGCAAAACAAGCCTCAATAGACCAAGTGCATGAAATATAAGGAACAATTTCTACACAATAATTCTAGAGGCTAAGAAAGCACAGTTTTAGTTGGGCTTACTGCTGATGGAAAATTTAAATACATGGATCTACTGATATAGTGTTTAGAAAATGTCGGGATCAGAGATCTAGGCTCCCAAACACATTTCCAAGACAACCAGGAAAGGGTTTTAGGAAATACCCAAAATACAATAATAGCAAAATATGGCCCTAGGGATGAATAATCATTGAAACTAGATAGCTGATAAGAGGTGGTTGATATGATGTATAAAATAGCTAATAATCCTCCAGTAGATCTCGTAAATGAAGGGTTGATCCACTCATAGTAAATCTAACTCCCCCAACTAGGACACTAAACCCTCCGCTGCATCTGTTCACTAAAATAACACAGTCCCTAAAGGGAACTTTGTTGTAGCTGATGGTAGCTACTTAGAATTATGCTAAATAATGAAAGGAAGCTCAAGGAATCTCCTTAATAGCCTCCTAGATGATGGTTTTCTCCCTCCACTAGAAAACAATCTCAGAGATTGGGTTCCTCAACCCTCCACTACTGCAACCCTGCTACACAAAACAACCCTGGAAGAGAATACACTGTGGATGATGGATGAAACTTGGCCAAATTCCAGATAATGGAAATGATGCTCAAGATACCTTTGCTGAGTAGGCACTCAAAGTCCCCCGAGGATGAGGGTGCGATTTCCACTCAGGAAAACCATTGTGGTGAACAACATAGAAAACTTAGCTAAACAACTGAAGTGTGAAAATACTCATACAAGACCACAAAATAAATAATCCAAATCATGTCTTCTATGGCTACCATCCTCTTCCTTTTATGCTTAGTGAGCATCCTCACCCTTGGTCCCACTCATTAAAGGAGTTACTCTCATGCATACACTCTTCCTAAATGACTGTGTTGTCCTCCATTAATCCTCCACTATCTCCATAACAACATTTTTAATTTGGTCAACATTGAGCTTGTCCACATTCTTTAGCCCATGTTCACACCCCAAGGTGCTTTATTCAGCTAATAAAATTATCCACATTCAAATGAGAAGTGGTTTTATTCCTACTAAAGAGATTTGTGGGTCTCCCTACCCACTTATACATCTATCTAAGTGAAAAAATCAAAATTTAATATTTCAATTAGCTGCAAGCTAATTTTGGAATATTACACTAGCACCAATCTTATCTACGCTAGACTTCACAAAAACCTTTATTATGGAATGTGATGCCTCAAGAAATGGAATTGGTGTTGTTTTAATGCAAGAAGGAAGACCCATTGCTTTTGAAATTTTTCCAATCAATGGGAAATTATTTACAGGGAGCTATTTATGAGAAGGAAATGTTGGAAATACTACATGCACTAAAGAAATGGAAACCTTACCTAATGGGAATACACTTCAATGTAAAAATTGATCATGATAGTCTTAAACACTTTTTAGAACAAATACTATCTTTAGAAGAGAAACAAAAATCAGTCACAAAGATGTTGGGTTATGACTTTGAAATCATCTAACAGAAAAGGAAGCTAAATGTTGTTGTAGATGCACTCTCAAGAAAGGATGAGGAGGTGCAAGCATTACTTTGTGTCATTTTTATTATCCAGCAATATTGGATAACCAAAGCAAGGGAGGAATGGAAGAATGAAGAAGAAGTATCGACACTCATTCAAAATTTGTAGCAAGATCCGAGTACATCGGATACATTTAGTTCAAAAAATTATTCCTTATGGTATAAAGATCGCTTATATCTTTGTAGGAATTCCTAGCTAAAACAAAATATTATTTTGGAATTGCACACCTCTCCCCTAGGATGACACTCAATATTTTTAGAAACTTACCACAGGATGAAGAAATTATTTTTTTGGGATGGCATTAAATCTAATATTAAAAAATTTGGGGTAGAGTGTATGGTTTTGTAGCAAAATAAAGTTGACACAATTAAGACCACGGGTCTCCTACAACCTTTGCCCATTCCAAGTCAACGTTGGTAGGACGTTTCAATAGATTTTATCATAGGTTTACCTAGTGCAAAGGAAACAATGTCATCATGGTGGTATTTGATATAATTACCAAGTATGCACACTTAAAGTAAGTACAGTTGCTACTGCATTTATGGAAACAATTCAAAAGCTACATGGAAACCCAAAGATTATTTTAAGTGACATAGATCCCATTTTCACTGGAAATTTTTGGATGAAATTATATTCTTGTTTGGGTACTCAGCTAGCCCATATCTCTTCTTATCATCCTTAATCCTATGGGAAAAATGATATAGTTAACAAATGTTTGGAACTATATCTTTGTTGTTTGGTATGTGATAAACAAACACAATGGGTGAAGTGGTTACCCTTGGCTGAATGGTGGTATAACACTTCATTCCATACTGCAGTAGAAATCACCCCATTTATGGCACTTTATGGATATCATCCACCTTCCATCACATCATCTTGAAGATAAAATTTTAAGGTTCAAGCAGTGGAATATCACATCGAGCATCAATAACAAGTTATCCAACTCCTAAAGTATAACCGAAATTTGGCACGAAATCAAATGAAACAACAGGCATATCAACATTGCGGTAAGAGAATTTTTTATGTAGGAGACTAGTAATTTTTCACCTACATCAATACAAACAATTGAAAATGTCCCTCAAGCAAGCTGGTAAGGATAATAAATTATAGCCAAAGTACTATGGTCCTTACAAGGGGATGCAAAATATTGGTATTGCAGCATACAAATTGGAGCTTCCTGCTTCTTCTTGAGTGCACCTATGTTTCCATGTTTCATGCTTAAAGAAGGTTATAGGTGAAAAACTTCCAGTTCAAACAATATTGCTAGAGCTTGATGAGGAAGGAGAAATATTATTGGAACCTGAATAAATCATGGAAACAAGAACTCAAAAAATGTGAAATCGATCAATTTCAGAGTATCACATCAAGTGGAACAACTTACCCACTGAAGATTCCACATGGGAGGATGAGAATTTTATAAGAAAGCATACAAAGCTACTCAAGCGTTAAGGATAAAATTTTTTTGAAGGAGAGGGGCATGTTAGGTCCCTATATTACTAGTGCAGTTCCTTATTGTTGTTAATGTATCCCCCTTATTGTTATTGTTATACCCCTGTGGTCCCCATATTATTATTATTGTGCCCCATAAAACCCCACTATTGTGTTGTTGTGCCCTTCCATTATTATTTTTAGGTCAGTTGGGATTATATTGTGACCCCATGGAATCCTATATATAGAAATGATGTTATTTCATTTGAATCATCCAAGAATTGTTCATTCAATATAAAGGAGGTTCCCCCCTCGAAGTGGCTGATTTCTAAGGCATTGATCTCTCTTTTCTTCCATTTTGGAGTTGGTTTCATAACAGTGCCAAATGAATTGAACTACTTCACTGGATTTGGTGCTCAACATGTTGAATATGTGTTTTTTTTCTTTAATGATCATTGTGTCTATGTGAACTTCTTCACTATACAACTAATAAATATTTCCTTGCATCTCTCAAGATCTTGCTATTACATTCCTTCTAGAGACTCGCTTTTTTCTCCCCTCTTGTGAAGGTTTCCTTTTAATTATTGCAATTGTTGTTTCATAATGTCATCTTAATTGCATGTTTGAAGGTTATGTGTATAATATCTTATGTATCCATTGAAACAAGGGAAAACCTTAGAGTTATGGTGGCTAGGTTGATAGTCTAGATGGGTCTCTTATTCCAAATGGTGTGATATCTAATTGGGAATTCACATCGTGGAGGCCCCCTTTATGTTGGTGGTATCCAACACAATTGACACTGACCTCCATAGTCCTATGATGGAAATGAGGTCTTAAAATTTTCTCATTTTTCAAACTCCTTAAAATATAAAATAAACATCACCATTTATTTTGGTTCATCAAAATATTTTCAGTTATTAAAGGTTCATCCAATAATCTCTTTCCATGTCATTAGGCTCCACCATGTGGAACCCATGTGGTCCCCACATTGTGCCCACATGGAATTCCACCTCTCTACCATATCATCTTCGAGAAGGTCAACATCATCACACTACTACATGGTTATGCCACCGTGGCATAAGCCACCCCATGCCTTGCAATTTTTCAATTCCTCGTTACAAGAAATGTTGACCCTTGACCCATTTCCTTAAAACAATGTGTTATAACCTATACAATAGCCCTAAGAACTAATATGGAATTATTCACATTAACCACCAGAGGAATATCCATCTCCCGGTTTCTAACCTCAACCTTTTGGGCACCAAACTACACATACTGTGACCACCCCAATGAACAATTCCCTAAGAAATATTTTTTTTGTCAATCTCGAGGAAGGTTCTTGTAAATATCAAACCTTAATATTGCCCTTCATATTACCTACATGCATCAAAAATTCCCAGATGCCTTAAGATTGTGCCAACCCAAGATAACATAATTTTTGTCCACAACTCAGAAAATCATCGTTTTCCTCGCTTGTGAATCTCAACCCTTTCTCCATAGCCTGAGATGCTACAACTCCAATGTCAGCCTAAGATGGAAGTTAATTTTGTAAATTTTTAGGGACATTTATATGAATATTAACCATCAATATCAACCCTTTCTCCTTGGTGCATATTTTCAACCATACTAGGGCCCTAATATGACATCAACCCAAGGCCACTTCATGATGGAATCATGCTAAAATTAGCTTGAGATGACTTGATGCTGAAATCACATTGTCCACATGGCCTTTCAGGCCTAGGACCAATAAGTTCTTTCTCTTAGCACAAAATCCAATTTTTTCTTTGTAAATAGGTTTGGCCTTCTCCCCAACCTTAAGGCCTATATCTCAGGGTTATAGTGGTTGATGGAACCAATGACTCAGACTAAAATGAGGAACCCCCATGCCCCCATTGCTGACATCACAATGTTGTTGGGTTTCCATATCATTGTTCTACATCATGGTTCAGTGAGACTGATATGATGGTTATTGATGCCCCCTACCTATCCAATGATTGAGATTAATATGAGGGACCCCCCCCCCCCCTCTTCATTGATGTCATGGATGGTAGGGTGGGGGATCCTTGATATAGGTTCTTCCCCAACCCTCATTACACACACACACACACACACAAACACACACACATACACATACATATATCCATGGTTCCTATTGACTCTTATTTGATTTCACTACGCTTATTCAGTTTTAGGAATGTGTAAATGGATATATGTGTGAACCTTCATTGAAGCTCTTCATGCTGAGTGACATCTATACCTCCTGAAATTTACAGTGGCATATATGTGTGTGTGTGTGTGTGTGTGTGTGTATATATATATATATAACATATGGAAAATGATTTTGTTGATAACCTACCATATAGGCTTATCTCTCTTGAGCTTAAGAACACCGATAGTCAACACTTATAGAATTTATGGGCTATCTTTCCTGAGATTAACAATGCGCATTCTCAACACTTAGAAAATTTTCATGCTATCTCTCCTAATATTATATGGGATTCAACTAAGTCATTCCAATCATGCATAAAATAAAAGTGAAATACTTGCAAATGCTTTTAGCACACAGGACATACTAACACCAATATCTTTAATATAAGAAAAATATCCAAATAACAGAGAATTCCACCTCTCATGTCTTGGAAGTAAAACTAGTTTTTAAGCTCAGTAATATGCACAACATATCGATGTTTTCCATTATTTACAAAGGAATCCAACAATTTCTAAAGATTTTCATACAAGAAATAATATTCCTTGGTAAACATAAAGGAAAAAAACATTCCATACTATTCATAAACTCAATAAACATTCCTCAAAATAACATAGATATTTTATTAGCATAGTGAGCATATCCAAAATAATAAAATACAAATTGTTGTAAAGAAGCAGTTATATTATGTTAAACTTGGAAACTAATATTCAGACATAAACACTCCACCAAACCTTAGATTCACTAAATTATGGCCTTTCATGTAGGAAATCACCCCCAAGATAACTTTTCAAGATTGAGGAAGGGTGCTCAAAGGAATTTCTCACACATTCAACACCAATTGGAGTTTATATATCCACCTATCTCCACCTTCAAACCAAATTCTCTTGGGAAATACAATATTAACCATCTCCACCCAGGCACAAAATAATTTGAAACCCAAATTCCTTGACCGTAGACCACAAAACCAGAGGACAATAAAAGTCTCAAATGAAGTATTCTTATTTCTTGTTCACTAAGATAGGCTAGACCTTGCTTCTCTAAATCTTGTCAAGAATTTTTCTCTCTCTTTTTAGGCCTCCGCATTGCCACTTTTGTAATTTTACGGTGGTGGTGTCATCATGCATTCTCCCAGTCATTCTCAACCTATGATTTTGTGTTATTTTTTTCTTTCAATAAATATGAATGAAGCCCAATATTTTTAATTATCTTTGTGTCCTTTCACTTGTGGAATTTCAAAAACGATAATGGGCTTGCACACTCTTCCGCTAAGTTTGTAATTGTGCCCTCATCCCCTTTTCAGTTCCCACTAGTCAACCCACGACTAGTATTAATAACTAAATAATCCAAATTTCAAAGAAACCTCCTCCACAAGATTTTAAATCTTGTCCCATCTCT
This sequence comes from Pinus albicaulis, assembly GCA_034641835.2. Classification (NCBI taxonomy): domain Eukaryota; kingdom Viridiplantae; phylum Streptophyta; class Pinopsida; order Pinales; family Pinaceae; genus Pinus; species Pinus albicaulis. The sequence continues at coordinate 901,571,181 of CM076571.1, read as the reverse complement.
AAGCCATTTATATAGTAATTACAATAATGTTTCAATATTAACAAGAATGGATTAGCCAGAAGAGGCTATCAGAATACATTACTTTAACAATTATATAACTAACAAACCACTCGAAATGATATATTTAGCTACTTCATTAACTATATAGAGGGCCTTACTAGCTATATCTATAGGAAAAGAGTTAAGAACTCATAATTGTTCTCTATAGATATTGAGGAATCAACTCCCATGGAAAATAGGTAGCTTTTCATTCTTATCTTCCAGAAAGAATAGTTAGATTCATTAAACTAAGGATTCTTTCTTGGTGATTTTATAGCGACCATGTTTCTTGACATCAAACTTGAAGTGATTAATTATTCGTAAAGGAGCACACTCTAATTTCAGTTTTTATACCAAAGGTCACACTAAAAGAGCAATGGGAATTAATGTAATGGAAAATTCACAATTTTAAACCATTTCATAAAGAATTGATTATGTAATAATGCATCGGAAAATAAATTTAACTATACAATCAATAATTTTATGCATCAAGAAACCATCATCACATTAACACATGATAACTCCAAATTTTGTGTGGAAACCCTTGTGGCAAAAAAACACAAATTATTTCCCTTTTCTTCGTTTTTTTTTACATAGATTTGTAGGCACCAACCTACTATGTGAGAACCAATTTGCAATAGGATACAACCTTATTGAGGCACCAACCTTGAAAATTTGTAAGCTCCCACTTGTAACAGGCTACAACCTGATTTAGGCACCATCCTAAAAAAGCCGCAACTTCCCACATGTAATAATCTACAACCTTATTTAGGAACCAACCTCAAATATATGCAAGCTTTCACTTTCTATGAGCTCTAACTGTTTTGAGGAACAAACCTCATTGGAGGCACCCACCTCCTTCTTAAGCCTAGTTTGGACCACTTTTCATAATATTACATACCAGATACAAAATTTCAAATCATAATCAAATGAACATAACTTTTATCCATATATCCAAAACCTATTAACCTACTCATAATTCTAGTAATCATGACCTCCTAGATCTCAACAACTATTTCCAACTTTTCATTATCAAATTGATAATAAATCTAACCTATATTCCTCTTCCAAAATCAATTTTCACTCAATTTGACCCGCAAAACATTAGAAAATGTTAATTTTTCTAAAAAAACTTCTTTATGTTTCATTTTTTTACAAAATGCACAAGTTCTGGCAGGAATTATACAAAATGGTTTTTGAAGAATGTAACTAGTGTTGGTTTTCATAATTATATTTGTCAAAATAAATTTTATTATTAGATAAAATGACTTATTAAATCATGGGTTCCATGATTGGTTCAATGTTTTATAAGTAAATAACACCATTGAAGGCTTCTATGTTTTGTCTTCATTTAATAGAGTCATTTTCACTTTTATTAGAACCTTCATGGGGTTTTTTATCATGTAAAAAGAATTTTTTTTTAGCAAAAAAGGTTATTTGTCACCTCTTCACCAAGTCGGTCTTGTCCCCATTAAGTTGGAATACATTAGGAAAATTCTATTGAGCATAAGGGCTATATATAGAGAGGAATCTTCACCTATTTGGAGCACACACTCAAAAAGTTCGATCTATAATAAAGAGAACAAAGTAGTAGAACAATGATAAAAGATGTTGGAAGACCTAATTTTAGCTTTTGGTCAACCTTTCTCTCACATGTGTGAACGTATTGGGTTGTAGCAGGGGAAAAATTTTTGTATCTACTATAGGTCAGAAATTTTGAAGCTGGGGAACAAAATTATTTAGCTGGGGGGGCAGAACTTTGGATTGAATTTTCTACTGGAAAGTTGTTAATTAGACACTTTGAATGGGATCATCTACTAGAAGGAAGGGTTGACTTAGTGTTTGGAGGAGGTATTTTTCTAGGTCTATAATTTCTTGGATTGTCTCATCTTGATTTGAATCTACTAGTGGGAGAGTTGGATTGGGTTTTCTACTTTGAGGTATTATTCCTTAGCTAAGTGCCTACATATTGTGTCTCTTTTTATTTTCGTATTCATATAAATTTAATTTGATAATTTCATTATGAAATAAAAAGTAATAAAAAACTAAAATAAGCCAACATAAATCATAATTACTTATCAAGAAAGAGGAATCAAACCCTAATTCCTATAAGCATTAATTTCTCAACATGGTACCAAATCAAAGGTGGAAGAAGGTTGAAAATCACTTTGTTGACTATCATCTAAAGAAGGGAAAAATTGTCTTGGAAGGAAATTTTACTCAGGATCAATGGTAGGTTATTTAAAGATGGGTCTCAATATCATGAAGATTTCCAGAAGCTAGATTGGAAGGATCATCTATAATATGTCTTGGAGAGTCAAGAGTGAATTATTCTTCCCTGCACTTATAGGTACACTTGATGATCACATCACATCGATGATTGATAGTGGAGCCTTAAGACATATGACGAGATAAATTATAAATCTTCACACTCTATTAAGGGAACCACCATCACATGTAGTGGATCTAGGAGACAACAACAATTATGTAGCTAAGGGAATTGGATCTACATCATCAAAAATGGAAAATGAATAAAAGATACACCACAAAAACATCCTTTATGTCCCAAGTTTGAAAAAGAATTTACTTTACATTTATTTTTTACAAGACAAATCAGATATGGTTTATTTTGTAGATATACTTTTATTTTTTGGGAAAGGATTGAAGTATTAAAAAGGAAAAGTTATTGGATTTTGTGAAGGAACACTATATAGAGTTATAAAACCATATTCTCAATCCATAGTTGACATGGAAATCAAACCTATAGAATATATGGTCACATTCATGTCAATATAATACCTTATATTAATAAAATGGTAAAAGGAAATGCCAACGTCAAGTAAGATCATGAAGGAGTATGCAAGGGATGTGCTTCTGGAAAGAATACTAGGAAACCTTTTACATGGAGTGATACAAGGTTTAAAGAGATATTAGAGCTCATTCACTATGTCACATTCATCGATGATCACTCTGATATGACATGGATATATCTTCTCAAGGAAAAGGATGAACTATATGAAAAATTCAAGGTACTTAGATATGAAGTTGAGACTTTAACCGAAAGAAATATAAATACTTTGAGATATGATAATAGAGGGGAATACACTTAAAAATATATTATAGCATTTTGTAAAGAATAATGTATTAAGAGGGAGCTCATTGTTCTATACAACCCTGAGTACAATGGAGTTTCAGAAAGGAAGAATAAAGCCATTGAAGAATTCATAAGGACTATGATATTTGATCAAGATATACCAAAATATCTATGGGGAGAGGAAGTTATGCCACAATATATATACAAAATAGAAGTCCTCATAGAATCCTTGAGAATATGACACCGAAAGAATAATTCACGAGGAAGAAACCATGTGTAGACCATATACAAATATTTTTGTGTCCTGTATACATCCATGTTCTAAAAGACAAGAGAAAAAAGTTGGACTCTACAAGTATAAAAGGTATCTTCGTTGGCTATAGTCATTCAACAAAGGATTATAGAATGTAAATCAAGGAAGGAAGGTGAATCAAAGTTAGCATGGATTTTATATTTGATTAAAATCATGCCTACAAAAGATCCAAGGATATACCAATTGAATCTGATAAAGAATATAAACCGCTATTTGAAGAAGAAGAGGAACATGATAAGGCACATGTAAACAAGGAATAATAATAAGAAGGACCAAGTGATATTATTAAACCTATAACCATTCCTGAATAAAAGAAGAGGCCATATTAGCTAAAAGCTACAATTGAAGATGTCAAAGGTTATGGAGCAATAAAGGATGGTTTGGAGAAAGTAAAAACATAAGAGGTATTTAGGATATGAAACATACATGATGAAATTAATAGAAAAAAAAACCAACTACATTTGAAGAATATTCTCATAAAGAATAATGGAAGAAAGTGATGTGGGAATAATATCAATCCATCATGAATAATGGGGTTAGGGAAATCATTCCTAGAACTAGTGACAAATCAATTACCACCTCCAAATCGATTTGAAAAATCAAACATTTTGTTGATAGAACAATAGAAAAATATAAACCCATATTTTTTGGAAGTGGTTTCTCAAAAAAGGAAGGAATATATTATGAAGAAACCTTTGCTCCTACTGCAAGGTATACCATTATTATATCTTTGGTTTTAGTAACTTATATTATGGGATGTAATATCCATCAAATGGATGTCAAAAAAAATTTCTAAATCAAATCATTGATGAGGAATTATACATTGAACAACTAGAAAGCTTTGAAATAAAGAGAAGGGATACATATGTTTGTAGACTCAAGAAAGCTCTATATTTCCTAAAGAAAGCTCTTAGGGCTTGGTATGTAAGAATGGATGCATATATCATAATTATTGGGTACGTCAAAATTTCTGTCGATGAAAACCTCCACATCATGATAGTAAATAATGAACCAGACATTATACTACTATATTCAGATGATTTGTTTATTCCAGGTGTGAAACAAAAAATTCTAGAATGCAAGAAAAATTTTGCAATAGAATTTGAAATGAAATATTTCTCAAACATGTACTATTAATTGGGACTCAAGGTAAATACATAATAATGAAGTTAAAAAGGTTTTTTATTATGGATTCGAAGCCTATGAGGACTTCCATGATATAAAATATGAAGAAGTTGGGAAGCTTTGACTCTAGTCTCATTGATCCTACAAGCTATCGTCAGTTGGTGGGATATTTGATGTACTTGGTGAATAAAATACTTGATATATGGTTTGTTGTAAATTCTTTTAGTCAATTATAGTTAGAGCAACGCCATGATCATTGGATAGATTCCAAGCTTATCTTGAGATACTTATGTTGTACAATTCATCACTACCTAGAGTATCAAGGAAAAGGAGTTAATTTAATAGTTTTTACCATTTATTATTGGGGTGGAAGTGACACCAATGGAAGAATCACTACCAATGGATTTTATGGTTTTGGATATGCAATGATTTCTGCAATGAGTTCAAAACAATATCTTTTTGGATTTAGTGTTCAAGCTGAATAAGTTGCTACATGTGAAGTAGGAGAATAAGTTTTCTGGTGAAGAATTTTTTTTTCATATTCGTTTGGAAAGCCTCTACATCCTACAATAAAAAATTGTGATAATCAAAGAAGTACCAACATGTCTAAAAACCCCATATTCCATGCTAGGACAAACCATATCAATAAAACGTACAATTATATTAGAATTTAGGTACAAGGTGGGGTCGTGAAACTACAATATATTATGATAGATGAACAAGTTCTTAGAAGTGTTGTCATTGATGGAAAAGGACAACAACAGTGGAAAAGGACAGAAACAGAGGCAAAGCAGAATATAGTGACAAGATATGCAAGAGTATGAGGAGTACAGAGTGAGAAAGAGGCAAAACTGGGTTTGCAGCAGAGGAAAAGCAGAATATAGTGACAGGATATGCAGGAGTATGAGGAGAACAGAGTGAGAAAGAGGAAAAATTGGGTTACAGTGACAGGATGTGTAGACAGGAAGCATGAGGAGCAAATTTTCACTACCGCAGAGGACTATACATATAGAGCATGAAAGGACAGGTATTTACATTTGGTAGAGCAGCACATTGCGCATACAGGAAATACAGTAAGGGTTTTGAAGAATTCGAAATACACATCTGGAATGCACATTGAGTTTTTAGATAGAACTGTTGGTTTAGCATGTGGAAGCACCAAGAGTGCAACAGAATGTGTATAATAAACCTTTGAAAGGTCAAGACAGAGCCTTGAGGATAAGAGGTAGAACTGAGCTTCGAGCAGTGAAAACCTAATGGAGTTTGGGGTTAAATATTATGATAGCGTCGTATTAAGGTAAGAATGAAACACAGGTTTTTATGTTAAGGCAGAAATAAGAAGAAAAATATTTGAATGGAGTACATATATCTTTATATATAAGGAAGGCATGAAGGATTTGGAGTGCAACCATGAGTGGAAGAAGTGAACCTTTGTCCAGGTAATAAACCCGTGTTGGTGGAACAATGGAGATAGCCATGAAGAAATGGTAATTGTTCACATTTAAATGGAACCAAGGGAAGAAAGGATAAGAAAGAATGAAAGAGGAGTTTAATTATAATAATACATTGAAAAGTGAATGAATCCGTGGAAAAGAAGTGGAGGCGGAACCCTAAACGAAAGTGGAACCTTGAGTGAACAGTGAAACCGGGGAACAAAGAAACTATGGTTTTCGCATGGTCTCAAATATGGTAAGCAGTTTTGAAGAAAATAACGCGATATAGCTTCTTGATTGCCGCGTGTCCATAAGTGGTTTACAAAAACCATTTATTTCGTGCGATGTTGGGGAATTAATCCTCGTGCAATAAATCAACAGGAAACTCGCTTATGTCCGTTGGATCAAAAAGGTCGATGTGATAAGATATCAGCCGTCAGATGTGAATGGGAGGATAAAAAGTGGGGCCCACTTCATCTCACAGGATCTGAGGTTTAAACGCCATGCAATAAATAAATGCGATATTTAGTTGTGTCTGTCGGATCACGACAGTCGGTGCGACGACTCCTCAACCATCGATTGAAGAGGTGAGTTATGTTTTCTATGGGACCCATACGAAGTTAATAGTTGCAGTATTGATATAAAACCCAAGAACTTAATATATGAATTTTAGCATTAAAAGGTGAATTCGGTGATAAAAGTGCACTGGGGCCAAATATGAATATAATTTGCCGACTTTTTGATCTAATATATGGTTTTGACATTCAATGGTGAGCATGGTGATAGTTTGCTTATTATAAAAGTTTATGTGCGGATTATATAGCTGGTGCAAGTTAATACATTATGATATGTCGAGGGTTAAAGCCATGCTTGAAGATTGATTCAGGCTTATATATATGTATATATATATATATATATATATATATATATATATATATATATATATGGTAGCGCTTTTTAAACAAAGGGTCCAAGTATATATGTGTATATATATATACATATATGTGAAGTACTCTATAGCTAGAGCCTAATACAACCAAAGACTTATACTGTGGGACCCTCACTAATCGTATCGGCGAATAGAGCAGAAGAGTTTAGAGTTTATAATGCTGCAGGGCCCGAATCTTTCAGAGGTTAGTTGGTTTTTCATTAATATAAAACCCATGGTTTATTAAGAAGGTTATAAAACATTTGATTGGCGAGTATATATTTGATTTATGAGAATGACAAATCCGGAATGAATATTGAATGAGTCAAAGCATTTCTTTTCAATACGAAATCAGAAGGTTACGAGGTCTTATTTCATGATAATATATAATAACACCGAGAGTTATTTTTTATGTTCGATTAAAATATAGTTGTACAGACAGTAGTTATGCAACTGCAATGAATAGGGAAAATGGATATAGTGAATCGAAAAAGTGAGGTGTGGTTGTTGAAGAAAAAAGAGAGAAAAACAGAGAGAGAGCAGTGTTGTTGTTGAAATGATTTGAAATTTATACTGTAATCAAATGAAAGTTTTTTAATTGTTTGTGATGTAATTGGAAAGTCTCCGGAGAAAGATAAAATCCCATTGTAAAGTTGAAATGGATACATTTCTCTGAGTAAATTGATAAAAGAGAAGAAAATACAGAATTGAAGAAAAATAAATAAACAAGCAAATATGAAGATTGGAGTACAGTAAGAAAAAAAACAAAGGTACAGAATAGAGCTGATATCCAAGGTAAATTAGCAAAAGTTTCTTTTATGAAAAAGAGGGAGTTGAAGCTTCCTTGCAAGTTGTAGCTTGCATAATTTGAGGTTGGAGCCTCTTGTAGGTTGGTGCTTACAGAAAATCAGTGGTGAGAGGGAGTTGGGGCTTGCATTTACATCACAACAATAATAAGATGTGGTTTTCTCCCTTTATGGGTTTCCATGTATATCTGTTGTCTCTGTGTGTAATTTCTATGTGTTGATATGGTTATTCAGTCTGCTTAATATTCACTGCTCTGTCATAATTTTGTTGTTACATTATCTTAACATTTCTGCACATATAATTTTATTTCATATAAAATTGATCATGAAAGATAAATTGTAAATAAGTTTAATCAGAAAATTTTTTAAATATTCTTGAAAGTGACAAACTGATTCACCCGCCCCTCTCATTTTGTCTAAGGGTTCAACAATTGGTATCAGAGACGGTTCCTTTTTTTTGGTAGCAGTTTAACAACTGAAGGAGATCCTAGGTTCTTGAGATGGCTAGTCAAGAAGGATCCTCAATGAAAAAATCCCCTTTTTTCACTGGTGCAAATTATGCCTTCTGGAAAATCAGAATGAGAACATACATAATGTCCTTAGGGATAGAAGTTTGGGCTACTGTAGAATTTGGATATGACTCTAAGGCAAATGCCTTAGAGAAAGAAGCCATGCAAGATTTTGTGGCTAATGCAAAGGCAATGAATGCAATCTTGAATGGACTGTGTGAGGCAGAATTCATCAAATTAATGCACAACAAAACTTCCAAAGAAACGTGGGAAACACTAGAAAATATTCACGAGGGAGAAAAAAGGTGAAGACAGCTAAACTTCAAGTCTATAGAGCCCAGTTTGAAAATTTAAAGATGAATGATGATGAAGATATCACTAGTCTCTTTCTAAGGGTTGCAGAAATTGTCAATAATATGAAAGCACTAGGTGAAACCATGCAAGAATGTGTAATTGTTCAAAATATCTTAAGATATTTGCCTTCTAGTTTTAATCCCAATGTCTTTTCCATAGAAGAAACAATAGACTGGGAAACCTTGACCATGAACGAGCTTCTTGGAAAACTAACAGCTTAGGAGATGAGATTGCCACATAGGAAGTCAAATGTAAGCGAGGCATCTTTTAAGGCAGAGAAGAAGAAATAAGAAAAAGAAGATATATGCTTTTGTTCTGATGAAGAAGAGGCTAAATTTATCAGGAAGTTGGATAAAGGCTCAGGTAAGTACAAAGGTAAAGTTCCATTTAAATGCTTCAATTGTAGAAGAGTTGGACACTATTCTTCTAAGTGTCCTTATAATAAAACAAAGAATCAGGCTCAGGAATCAGAGAATACTATATCTAAGAACTGGTAGAAAGGGAAGAGATTCAATAGAAAATATTTCTATGCTCAGCAAGACAGCAGTGCATCAAAAGACTCAGATGAATTCTCAAGTGAAGAAGGAACATCATAATTTGTTTTGATTGCTATAGAAGAGATAGAAGAATGTCTTCTAGAAGATGAGGAAGAAGGAGAAGTGGACCTTGAAGGGGAGCTAAGAAGTGCCTTGGAGGAAATTGACAGACTAAAACTGAAGTGCAGAAAATAGAAAGACATCCTTCTCAAATGTGTAAGAGAGGAAAAAAATTCAGAAGCCCTAATTCAGTTGAAAGTAGAGCTTGAAGAAGCCAAGAAGGTAGAGGATATTCTACTTAAGCAGATCAAGGATAAAACTTAGGAACAAGAAAAGTTAGAAGAAGAAGTAGTTTGTTTAAGGAAGAAATTAGAAAATGCCCAGAGGAAAATAGATACTTCTCAAATAACAAGCTCTGGTAAGTTAAATGAGATTCTTGATGCTCAAATATCTCCTCTGATAAAAACTGGAATAGGCTATGTACGAGAATCAAGCAAAGGAAAAGAAAAAGAAAACAAAAGTATCATTTTTGTAAAAGAAGATGAGAATATCCAAGCAGCTCAGAAGTTCTCAAAGGAAGAAGAATCTTGCAATAAAGCAGATAAAAATCAGGAGGAAGCTCAAATGACAAAGGATGAAGTAAATAAATTTTCAACTGGAAAAAGCTCGTATACTCTTGAATATGTCAAATTTGGAAGTCATCAAAGAAGATTTTTTCCTCCTATGAAAAGTGCCACTTGTTATGCCTGTCACAAATTGGGACACATTGCTGCATATTTTCATACAAGAAAAATGAATACAAACCAGCAAAGGATGCAAACAGTAAAAGGTTTTACTCAAGCAGGAGGATGGAGAAGACAACCTTTTATTAGGTATGCAATTTTTTTTTATGGATATTGTTTTTATTGTAATGAATTTGGCCATAAAATCATAGAATGCAGGAAATATGGACAAAGACTATTGTTCAAAACCTCAAGGAGGTTTATGAATCATGGAGAGTTTATTCCTACTTATAATACTACTAAAGATATATCCAAATGATGTGAATGTAATAAAAGTGGACATATGTCTTCCAAATGTCCTCTAAGAGAATATGGTTCATCATCTTAGAAAAGGTACCAAACTAGAGGATGCTGGCAGTGGAAAAACAAAGTGAATGAATGTGACTTGGCCCTAATAGCCCAAGATCTAAAAATCCAATGGTATTTGGACAGCGGTTGCTCAAAGCATATGTCAGGAGATATAGCCAAGTTTATAACCTTTGATGAAAAGAAATCTGGAAATGTTACTTTTGGAAATGATAAAACAGGAAAAATCAATGGAAGAGGCTCAGTTAGTCTGGACAATGGCAGAGGAAAAGCCCAAGATGTGCTATTTGTGGATGTCCAGAAAGCAAATCTATTGAGTGTTAGTCAAATGTGTGATAAAGGCTGTGAAGTTATTTTTAGAGCACAAGACTGTGAAGTAAGATCAAGCACTACTAGAAAAACCATGATCAAAGGTGTTCAAATGGAAAGCAATGTCTATGTGGTAAAAGAAGAAAATGAATCATGTCACCATAGCAAATTTGAGGAGTCTTGGTTATGGCATAGGAGATTGGGACACCTAAACTTTTCTCATATCATGATTCTAAGCAAAAATAACACAGTCAGAGATATTCCAGCCATAAAGAAGCCTTCAAATACAATATGTAAATCCTGTCAGCTAGGTAAGCAGACCCGTACATCCTTCAAAACCAAGGAGAAGTTATCTACAGGCAGACCTCTTCAACTTGTTCACATGGATCTGTGTGTGCCTTCGAGAACTAAAACACCAAGTGGAGAATCCTATTTCATGCTAATAATAGATGATTTTTCTAGAATGACATGGGTTGCATTTCTCAAGCACAAATTGGAAGCACTTGAGAAATTCAAAATATTCAAGGCTTTGGCAGAAAATCAAACAAGATGCAAGTTAAAGTGCATCAGATCAGACAGAGGGGGTGAATTTACAGATTATGTTTTTGCAGATCTGTGCAATGAGCATGGGATAAAGCAGCAATTCACAATTGCAGGAACACCTCAGAAAAATGGAGTGGTAGAGAGACAAAAGAGGTCTATACAATAGATTTCCAGAGCCATGATGCAAGAAAATAACATTCCTCGAACCTTTTGGGCAGAAGCAATACACACAGCTGTGCATATCCTAAACAAAGCTCATTTAAGACCAAACAGTGACAAGACTCCTTATGAGTTATGGCATGGTAAACCAACATCAATCAAGAATTTTAGAGTTTTTGGAAGTAAGTGTTCTATAAAAAATAATGATGAAAATATAGGAAAGTTTGATGCAAGAGAGGATGAAGGGATATTCTTAGGATATTCATCTAAGAGTAAAGGTTACAAGTGCTACAAAAAAATACTTCACAAAATTGTAGAAAGTATTGATGTAAGATTTGATGAAGAACTATCAGACAAGATAAGAAAGTACAGATTGCAGCAATCCTCCAGAAGTTCATGAAGAAGAGAATCAAGATGATGATGAAATAAACAAGCCAACAGAAGATACAGACCTGAGATCAGAAATCTCCTCAAGATACACTCAGAAGAACCATCCAGAATATCAAATCATTGGGGACAAGAGTGTAGGTGTACAGACAAGAAGACAGCTAACTGAATAGACTGAAGAAGTATATCTAGCAATGTTGTCACAAATAGAGCCAAAGAAGTTTGAATAAGCCAACAAAGACAAACATTGGGTGAATGCCATGAATGAAAAATTGGACCAAATTGAGAAGAACAACACTTGGGAACTAGTTCCAAGACCCAGTGAGAAAAATGTCATTGGCTCAAAATGGGTATTCAAAAATAAGATGAATGAACAAGGATAGGTAATTAGAAATAAAGCTAGACTTGTGTGCAAGGTATATTCATAGGTTGAAGGACTTGATTATGATGAAAAAATTTCTCCTGTAGCTAGAATGGAAGCTATCATACTGTTTTTAGCTTTTTCTTGTTATCATGACTTCAAGGTATACCAAATGGATGTGAAGTCTACCTTCCTGAATGGAGATTTAGAGGAAGAAGTCTACATGGAGCAACCAGAAGGGTTCTCCTTAACAGATAAGGTAGACTATGTTTGCAGATTAAAGAAAGCATTATATGGGCTGAAACAAGCTCCTCGAGCATGGTATTCAATGCTGGACAAATACTTGCAAAAGCAAGGGTTCAATAAAGGAGGAGTAGACAGAAACTTGTACATAAAATCAAATGAAGATGAACTTCTGATTGTAGTAGTATATGTAGATGATATCATGTTTGGAAGCAGCAAAGATGAGTTAACAAAAGGATTTGCTGAAGAGATGAAATCAGAATTTGAAATTTCTATGATTGGAGAGCTTACTTTCTATCTAGGACTACAAATTCAACAAAAGAGTACAGGCACATTTATCTCACAAGAAAAATACCTAAAAGAGATGCTGAAAAGATTCAAAATGGAAGACTGCAAACCTGTGTCTACTCCCATGACTACTGGATGCAAGCTTTGTGCAGATGACAGAACAACTGATGTAGATCAAAAAATTTATAGATCCATGGTTGGAAGTCTATTATACCTAACAGCTTCTAGACCAGACATTGTACTAGCTATAGGACTTGTGGCAAGATATCAAGCAGCACCAAAACAAAATCACTTACTAGCAATTAAAAGAATATTCAGATATCTACAAGGAACTGCACATTATGGGTTATGGAATCCAAAAGGCAAAAACTTCATTTTGACAGCGTATATAGATGCAAATTGGGCTTGCTGTATTGATGACAGGAAAAGAACAAGTGGAGGTGCATTCTATTGAGGAGAGAGTCTGGTGACATGGCTAAGCAAGAAACAAACATCTATTTCTCTATCTACAACAGAAGCGGAATACATAGCAGCAGCAGCATGTTGCACACAAGTCATGTGGATGAAACAAACCCTCCAAGACATGAAGGTAAGCATTGATGAACCTATCTCTATCAAATTTGATAATACAAGTGCCATAAGCATATCAAAAAATCTTGTGCTTCATTCAAAAACTAAACATATTCCAATCAAGTATCATTTTCTCAGAGAACAAGTATCTCAAAAAGTAGTGAGGTTGGAATATGTGTCAACAAAAGAATAGACAATAGATATATTTACAAAACCTCTTGCTAGAGAACCTTTTGAATATCTAAGAGATAGAATAGGAGTAGTGCCTGTAGATGCTACTCTCCGATATAAAGAGAAAGCATCATTTCAGGGGGAGAATAGAAGAGAAAACATCATTTCAGGGGGAGATCCACCAAGAACATGCAATAGGTCCTCGATCAGAATATCAGCCCTTTTCCATTGATTTCAAAGGGGGAGGAAAGCTATAAGCAGAGAAGCTGTGGTAGAGAATAGAGAATAGCATGTTATTTCCATCAATGCCAAAGGGGGAGACTGTTAGAAGTGTTGTCATTGATGGAAAAGGATAGCGGCAGTGGAAAAGGATAGCAGCATAAGAAAAGCAGAATATAGTGACAGGATATGCAGGAATATGAGGAGAATAGAGTGAGAAAGAGGCAAAACTACGTTAGTAGCAGAGGCAAAGCAGAATATAGTGACATGATATGCAGGAGTATGACGAGAACAGAGTGAGAAAGAGGAAAAATTGGGTTACAGTGACAGGATGTGTAGACAGGAAGCATGAGGAGCAAATTCTCACTACCGCAGAAGACTATACATATCGAGCATGAAAGGACAGGTATTTACATTTGGCAAAGAAGTAGACTACGCATACAGGAAATACAGTAAGGGTTTCGAAGAATTAGAAATACACACCTGGAATGCACATTGAGTTTTCTGATAGAACTGTTGGTTTAGCATGCGGAAGCACAAAGAGTGCAACATAATGTGTATAATAAACCTTTGAAAGGTCAAGATGGAACCCTGAGGATAAGAGGTAGAACCGAGCTTCGAGCAGTGAAAACCTAATGGAGTTTGGGGTTAAATCTTATGATAGCGTCATATTAAGGTAAAAATGAAATGTGGGTTTTTATGTTAAGGAAGAAATAAGAAGAAAAATCTTTGAACAGAGTATATATATCTGTGTATATGATGAAGGTGCGAAGGATTTGGAGAAGAACCATGAGTGGAAGAAGTGAACTTTTGTCCAGGTAATAAACCCGTGTTGGCGAAACAATGGAGATTGCCATGAAGAAATGGTAATTGTTCACATTTCAATGGAACCAAGTGAAGAAAGGATAAGCAATAACAAAAGCGGAGTTTAATTATAATAATACATTGAAGAGTGAATGAGCCCATGGAAAAGAGGTGGAGGTAGAACCCTGAACGAAAGTGGAACCTTGAGTGAATAGTGAAACTGGGGAACAAAGAAACTGTGGTTTTCGCGTGGTCTCAAATATGGTAAGCAGTTTTAAGGAAAATAATGCGATATAGCTTCTTGACTGTCGCATGTCCATAAGTGGTTTATGAAAACCATTTATTTCGCGAGATGTTGGGGAATTAATCCTCATGCAATAAATCAACGCGAAACTCGCTTATGTCCGTTGGATCAAAAAGGTCGATGTGATAAGATATTAGTCGTCAGATGTGAATGGGAGGATAACAAGTGGGGCCCAGTTCATCTCACAGGATCTGAGGTTTAAAAACCATGCAATAAATAAATGCGATATTTAGTTGTGTCTGTCGGATCATGACAGTCGGTACGACGACTCCTCAACCATCGATTGAAGAGGCGAGTTATGTTTTCTATGGGACCCATAAAAAGTTAATAGTTGCGGTATTGATATAAAACCCAAGAGCTTAATATATGAATTTTAATGAAAAGTTGAATGCAGTGATAAAAGTGCAGTGGGGCCAGATATGAATATAATTTGCTGACTTTTTAATCTAATATATGGTTTTGACATTCAATAGTGAGCGCAGTGATAGTTTGCTTATTATAAACGTTTATGTGTAGATTATATAGCTGGTGCAAGTTAATACATTATGATATGCCGAGGGTTAAAGCCATTCTTGAATATTGATTTAGGCTTATATATATATATATATGGGTAGCGCTTTTTAAAGAAAAGGTCAAAGTATATATGTGTATATACATACATATATGTGAAGTACTCTATAGCTCAAGCCTAATACAACCAAAGACTTATACTGTGGGACCCTCACTAATTGCATCGACGAATAGAGCAGAAGAGTTTAGAGTTTATAATGATGCGGGGCCCAAATCTTTTAGAGGTTAGTTGGTTGTTCATTAATATAAAACCCATGGTTTATTAAGAAGGTTATAAAACATTTGATTGGCGAGTAGATATTTGATTTATGAGAATGACAAAATCGGAATGAATATTTAATGAGTCAAAGCATTTCTTTTAAATATGAAATCAAAACGTTACCAGGTCTTATTTCATGATAATCTATAATAACGCAGAGAGTTATTTTTTATGTTCAATTAAACGACAGTTGTATAGGCAGGAGTTATGCAACTGCAATGAACAGGGAAAATGGATATAGTGAATCGAAAAAGTGAGGTGTGGTTTTTGAAGAAAAAAGAGAGAAAAATAGAGAGAGAGTAGTGTTGTTGTTGAAATGATTTGAAATTTATACTGTAATCAAATGAATTTTTTTTAACTTATTGTGATGTAATTGGAAAGTCTCTGGAGAAAGATAAAATCCCACTGTAAAGTTGAAATGGATACATTTCTCTGAGTAAATTGATAAAAGAGAAGAGAATGCAGAATTGAAGAAAAATAAATAATCAAGCAAATACAAAGATTGGAGTATAGTAAGAAAAAAAACAAAGTTACAGAATAGAGCTGATATCTAAGTTAAATCATCAAATGTTTCTTTTATGAAAAAGAGAAAGTTGAAGCTTCCTTGAAAGTTGTAGCTTGCAGAATTTGAGGTTGGAGCCTCCTGTAGGTTGGTGCTTACATAAAATCAGTGGTGAGAGGGAGTTAGAGCTTGCCTTTACATCATAACAATAATAAGATGTGGTTTTCTCCCTTTATGGGTTTCCATGTATATCTGTTGTCTCTGTGTGTTATGTCTATGTGTTAATACAGTTATTCAATCTACGTAATATTTACTGCTCTGTCGTAATTCTGTTGTTACATTATCTTAACATTTCTGCACATATAAGTTTATTTCATATAAAATTGATCATGAAAGATAAATTGTAAATAAGTTTAATTGGAAAAGTTTTTAAATATTCTTGAAGGTGACAAACTGATTCACCCCCCCCCCCCCCCCTCTCAATTTTTCTAAGGGTTCAACACAAGTATCTAACATATTGATGAAATATCTTCCAAATAGGAAGTTGGAATATTCCAGAAGCATTCTTGGATTGGTTGATGTTACAAATTTAGTTTATAGGGAGAGGTGAAGCATCTTGTGGAAACAATATTCATGGGAGTAAATATGGGTGGCCTATGTGTTTATTTCTATACCTTGAAGTATGAAAAGTGGCATTGGTCGTGGATCTCCAACCTTGGATACACACCTAGATCCCTATGTTGGTGATAGAACTTAAAATACTGATGGTACTGTAGGAATTTACACGTTAAGTTCCCTAGATCAAAACAAAAAAGGTCAAAAATCAAAAATAGATCACACATTAGTACACTAGTATTTGATGTCGTTAAAACCCTCAAAGAGGGAAACAGTCCATGGCCTAAGCCAACGAAACCACTTTAGGAAATTTATTAATGTAAAGAAAGAAAATTTACATAAACTTATCTCATAAACATTCACCGGAAAAATGACCCTCCATTCTCTTTAAATAGAGATCTTGGACCAATCAGGTACTAAGACATGAATCAAGTGTTAGTAATAACTAGGAGAGAATGAACTTTCAGATCACAACATATTGTGGCCATCGGATTATAAGTTACAAAATTACATACTAAAGAAGCGCACTCTACCTAACTTTATGTTAGACCCAGTTATACTTAACTATTTTCTATGTGTCGGAATATCCTAACACCCCCCCTTAAGAACAAATTGGGATAAGATTGAAGGATTTACAAAGGTTAAAAAATACAAGAAGGAAGGAGGAATTAGAACCTATGTCCCTGTAATGATAACTTTCCTTAAAACCAAGCATAGATCGAAGTTTCGTAAACTTCACTTCTGTGAGAGCCTTTGTAAATATATCAAAAACTTGATCATTGGTTTAAAAATAGTGTACTTCAAGAACACGGTCATGAGTGAGATTTGTGATGAAGTGCATGTGTAGATCAATGTGTTTTTTACATTGATGTTGATTAGATATTTTCATATCTTAATGGAACTATGATTATCACACCAAAGTGTAGTTGGACGATGTTGATGAAGGCCAAATTTAGACAAGATCTAAGGAATCCATAGGGCTTCCTTATTGGCTTCAATAGCACCATGATACTCTGCTTCTGCTGAAGAAAGGTAGATGACACTTTTTTTCTTACAAGACCATGTAATAGGTCCTGAACCAAGGGTGAATACATAACCTGGAGTAGACTTTTGATCATCAGGGTTACCAACCCAATCAGAATTAGTAGAGACAACCAACACTGGAGATTCTCCTGCACTATAATGAATCTCGAACTAAAATGTACCTCAAACATATTAAAGTATTATTTTAGTTGCTTTCCAGTGACTTTCATTAGGTTCGTGCATAAACAGAGAAACAAGAGCAACGAAAAAGGGAAGGTCAAGATGGGTATGGGTTAGATAAAAAATTTTACCAACAAGTTTACAGTATAAGGTAGCATCAACTACAAGGGAAATACAAGTGGTTGAAAGCTTGAATGTAGAATAAAATGGAGAAGGGGTTGTCTTAGAGTCTTCCATGTGAAAGTGGTGTAGAAGATCAGAGGCATACTTGGACTGAGAAAGGGTAATACCTTCTTTGGATTGCAAGACATGAATACCAAGAAATAATGCACGTGTCCTAAGTCTATCATTTCAAACTTCTTTTTAAGGTTATAATTCACATGGTTTACATGGTTGGGATCACTACCAGTAAGGATAATATCATCAACATAAAGAACAAGAATTATTAAGGACTTGCTCACTTTCTTGGTGTTATCACTCCGTCAGATTTCTAAGGCTGAAGAAGAAATCCCAGTAGAGGTAATGATAGACCAACATTTTGGCTTGGTAACTAGCCCTACCAAAATAGAGAGGGCTCTCTCCACAAAAATCACAACTAAGAGGGTTGGATAAATTAGGGTTTTAGGCTAGGTATGATTTTAGGATTTATAATTTGATTTTTATTGGGTTGTTGGATGAGGATATAAGGTTAAAGAAACTAGGTCAGAGAAAATAGAATTAGGGTAGCAGAGATTCAATGGGTCAAGGTAGGTAGAAAGGCTAGCACATTAGGGTTTTTGGGATGGAATCATTCAGACAAGTGAGGAGCTAGGAAGAGCATGAAATATGAACTCTTCCTAAACTGAGAGAAAGATGAACAAGCTATGAAAAATTTCCCAAAACAGAGCATGTGAGATGAACCGTGTTTCTCTAACTTGAAAGTGATCATACAATAGAAATGAAATGGAAAATTTACCAACAATACATTCATACAAATGAAACAAGAGAAGAAACAATGCTAGACAACCATACCACGTGTATCTCAAGGAAATAGTTGCAACACTTTTATTAATCATCTACCAAAATTATTACAGTAGAGTTTTTGATCAAAATGCCAACATCCAACTGATTCCAACTTATGAAATGACTGGAAAATTACATGATATAGGCCTCAAACTAACTCCTCATAGCCTCAGGGGTCAAATCCATGAGAGGAGGAATAGTTCCACCAAATACTGAGCTGAAATCTTAAGTGTAGGGAGGTCCAAGTGACTCAACTCTAAATTTTTGCAAATTGATCCATTACAGCTCATCATGATTTTTTACCTAATGGATTTACCCTACGTAATATTGGGTGTGCAGCCTGATTATGTTCTTTGTTTAGATGTATCACAACATTAGACCCATTTTCTTAACGGGGCGGCAATGGCGCCAGTCATTGAAAACTATCTTGGGGGTCTAGCGGGGGACACCTACAACTTTATGGATCCCCCCCTGCCCCCCCCTGGCAGGGGGTTTCAGGGGAAACACCCCTGAAGCTATAAAACAAATGTCAAATTTCCTTGTAAAAGTATTGTAGTTTCTAGTCAATTTGGGCCATTTATTAGGAAGATGATCTGATGGTAGAAGTTATGTTTAATTTAGCATTTTTTTCCTCAGAAGGAAACCCCTCATTTTGTATGAGGGCATTGTATTGTGGTTTTGTATTGTATGCGTATTCTCAGAGCAAGAAAAAGATAGGTATAGTGTGAGAGAGAATAGAGAATATTACAACGGATCTCCTGTAGGTTGTGTCTCTTCATTTTTCTAGATAATAGAAAGGAATGACTAGTTTGTAGTGGTGGACATAGCCCAAATTGGATGAACCATGTATATCTGTGCCTCTCTGGTTTTATATGTTTTCTATTTTTTTTATTTCCACATATTTTGTGTGTTGCATTGCTATGTAATATATAATTTACTAACATATAATGCTAAAAACATGATATTTACATTTTCATCATTAATTTACAGAGGTAAAAACATAATTTCCCAACATGAAAAGCCAAATTTGCACAAAAACACAGAAAAATCACACAACTATCAAATTTGTCATCCATGTTGAAGCCTGATTTTGGGTGCCTTCCCAGTGTCCAAATTGGGCCCAAGATAGCTCGTTGGAATTATTATCCTATCTACTTTCCAAATGTGCCTTTATTTTTTAGAATGGCATTTATTTGACCTATGAAAAATGGATTCTCCAAAGACTGCTCAGTGCGTAGCACCAAGGCCAAAAATAAGGCAGAACCATGATTGTTTGCTTGTTTTTTAACATTTGGACCTACTAGTTTTTCAAACCAAGAATGTAAAAGTGGATTTATTCGATGAATTTTTCATTTGGAATCCAATTTTTGTGGCTGTTTGGTAAAAACGTGGCTCAAAAAAGAGCACAATGCCAAGGGCGTTGCACACCTAGCTTTCTAGCTGTGCAAAAATTCTGAATTTTCTAGAACAATTGGCCTCCATGATGGAGAAATATCTCGCTAACCATGACATTCTTTCAAAAAATATAAGAGGTGTTTGTTATTTTTCATGTTTGGAACAAAAGCATTTTCCAGTTTATCCACATTCATTTTTTTTCGAACGCAATATTCTATGCAAAAAGGTGTCTCAAACGGGAGTTTCGATAGGTATAAAAATCCGTTGTGAAGATGTGAATGAATATCTCATTCTGTAATACATGTGAAATAAGTGAGATAGGTTTTCATACTTTGATATCTTACGAACAAAAACCTCCTCCATTTTGCACAATCTGTTCTACAAAAAGGTGACTAAACAACACATTTCTGGAAAATGTGCACTTGAAGAGTTTTTCAAAATTTCCAAAATTTTCTTCAAATTTCCTCAAAATTGTTTTAGAATTACTTCATGGAGACATGAGATGGTATTTTATGCTACCTTGGATGCATCAATGAGCAAATCCAACTTACCCTTCTCTTTCTTCTTGATTAGGTTTTGTAGTTTCGAACATGTAGGTCTAGGCTTTTAAACTGTTTCTCACCTTGGTTGGCCATCTATGTGGCTGAGATATGGTCTCTAATGAGAATATGAAATCAAAACCTACAATTATGGCCTTGTATCCTTTCAAATTTTTGGAAAACATGTCTGCGAGATGCTCATGAAAACCTATCTCCTCTACTCTTTGGACCATTTCACAAAACTTATAATAACCCACATGTTTGAAAACATTTGACTGCTAGTGGTAATGAGATCAACTCCTTGATGTTTGATGGCTCAATCCTTGAGAATATCCCTCCTTTTTGGTGTCTTTTATCCTCTCTTTCTTCTCCCTCACTATAGCTTCTGTGTTCTTCCATGGTGTACTAGTGTTAAAACCCTAGGGAGGCGTAATGGAATGGAAATCAAGTTTGGGGAGTGAGTACTGAGATAAGGAAATTTAGGGATATGGGGTAAGGGTTTTATGAGTTAAGGGATGTGACCATGAGTAGGGATGTAGAGGGGTTTGGAATAGGAAATTAATTATAGGTGCAAGGAATGGAGAGCCTAGTAAAATAGTGTACATAGGGCTTAGGGTTTCAAGGGAAAATGGCTTAGGGAAAGGGAAAATAGTGAAATGGGGATTGAGATAGTGTTAATTTCAATGTGGGAAAGGGTAGTGAAGGTGTTAGGGAGTGAGGAAATGAAATTGGAATGTAATGGAAATTTTCAGGAAAACTAGGGTTTTAAACTAGAATAAAGACCCCAATTTCTTTTAACAAACTTCACAAGCAAAAAATCAACTTGATGGAGAAGAGGAATGTAGCACTCATAGCTTATTTTCTTTGCTGGAGGCCATGGGAACCATTTCTGATTTCTAGAGGCAATGGAATGAATATTTGAGGTGTTTCTGTCAATTGCTGAGGAAAGTGGGAAAGAATGTAGCACATAAAGCATGTGCACAATGCATGAAACATGCGCGTAGCGCAAAAGGCAAGTGCGCAATGCAAGACACAGGCACACAATGTCTTCTTGTAGGCCACTATTGTAGGCCTTACCAAGCTCCAAATTGAGCTTATGTTAACTCGTTGGAAATATCTCTCTCTTGGCTACGCAATGGACCTATCAAGTACTGTAAATGATTAAGTATAGCCCCTAAAAAATCCATTCTCCTTAGAGTGGTCAAAAAGTGCAGAATGAGGGTGCAAAAATGAAGTGTGATATTGCAGGAAACTTTTTGAGACCTTCCTCAACTCCAAATTGAGCTTAGGATAGCACATTGGAAATATCTCTCTGTCTAGTTATCATTTGAGTCATCACACAAGTTATTTGGACATTCCATCTAGGAGGAAAATGGATTTTCCTATGGTCACTCCAAAAGTGCAGCAACTCTCCTGTGGCACCAGTATTTTGACATTTATCTAGAACCATGACTCCTGTGTAAAAAATAAAGGAGTTTTTTTTACTTGGCCTATGATCGACAAAAACCTCTCTCACATTTTTCAAATTCATCTCTTATTGGTGAGAAACATAATTTCAAGAAAAACTGGCCCTATGTGTGGAAAATGATTTGTCCTTTGAAATGACTTCTTGAAAAATCATGGAGACATGATGTTTATGAGTTGGAATGGTCTCATAATTTCTGAAATTACCTCCCTTATGCCTCCTCTACTCACATATCTCTGATTTCATAGCAAACCCTAGCTCGGTGGGAGAGGAAATTGGGGTTTAGGGCTTGTGGAAAATGATGATTTTGAGGGTTACAAGTGATGGTAAGTGTTTAGGAACACTGATGAATTTTGGAACCTAACTAAGTTGGTTGATGGAACTTTGAGAAATCTTTGAATTTGATAGTTTTTATGCTTTGGGAACTCTATCTTAGCAACTTGGGAGCCATGAAATTATTACATTTGAATGACATAAAATTACATAGTGAAAATAAAATTTACTACATTTGAACTAAAAATTACATGATGAAATAAGCATTTCTCTTTACAAATAATATTCACATAGTGAAGATAATTTTATTTGATCACTCTCCACTTGATAGTATTACGCAATGAAATGGAGTTTTATTGGACTTTGGAAACCCTAATGACCTAATGAAACCTTGAGAAAACCCTAAAAGACCTAATGATACCTTTGAAGGACTAAATTTCAAGATGACATGACTAATATTGATTTTATGGATGGTATACAGTCAGCAAGGTATGAAACTATGCCAAAAAGTAATCAAATTTAAAGAAGGGTGATGTTTTCATGGACTAGGGCTACTATTAGATACTAAATTTTTTCATGACTTGGTGGAATGATAAAACATTTCTGAGTGGGACCCTTCAAATGATATGAACAAATGATTTTTGATAACTGATGGCAGGATGAAAATACTGACACTAACACTTGGTGTAGACAGTATTGTTGGAATGACATCTAAAAAATCCATTATCTAAGATAAAGCCATCCATTTTAGCATACCATGCTCGAGGGGCTTGTTTGGGACCATAGAGAGACTTCTTAAGGTGAAAAAGAAGGCCAGAGTATTTTTGGATAAATTGAGGGGTTTGTTCCATGTATATTTCTTCATGCAAGTCCCCATGTAAGAAGGTTGATTTAACATCCATCTTATGGACTTCCCATTTAAAGGAAGCAGCAAGGGAAAGAAAAAGGTAGATAAAATTCAATTTGGAAACAAGGGAGAAGGTTTTAGTATAGTCAATGCCTTCAAATTATGAAAATCCTTTAGCAACAGGACGAGCTTTATGTTTATCCACTTTTCCATCTGGTCCAAAATTTGTTTTTTAAACCCATTTGCATCACACAATTTTTCTTCCCTTTGGAAGAGGAACAAGATCCCAACTATCATTTTCAAATAAGGAGCTCTATTATTTATTCATAGATGCATCCAAATCTGGGTGAAGTGAATCTTCTTCAAAGGTATCTAGATCATAATTTTTTGGAACTTGAGCCAATAAAGAAGAGGCATTGTCGAATTGAGAATGTGTATGACATTCATATACAGGGTCACATGCAAGAGAATCTACTGCATCCCTAGTTAAGTGGACCCATTTTGGAAGCTATGGAGTTGAAGGAATATCTCGAGGAGGTGGTGGAGGATTTTCATTCTCACTGTCATCATCCAAACTAGAAGGAAGGTTGTCAGAATTAGAAGAGACAAAGAGAGGTGGTAGATATTCCAAATCGGGCTTGCAGGCCAAAGGTAGCACACACACTGAACTAGGCTCGCAAGACAACACATTTTCATCAAATTTTACATCTTATAATGATAACATTTTTTGGATTTGGGTTGAAGAATTCTATATCCTTTGACATGTTCAAAATATCCAAAAAAATATATTTTTCAATCTTAGGTTCTAAGGCTTTATGTTTCTCATCTATAATATGGGCCCAAGCTTCACTTCCAAAAATACGAAAGTGACTTACACCTGGTTTGATTGAGCTCCAAGCTTCTTCTGTAGTGATATTCCTTAAACATTAGTAGGAGTGTCATTTACTATGTAATTTGCACAATTAATTGCTTCTTCTCAAAAATTAAGAGTAATTTCTTTAGATTGAAGCATAAAATTAGCCATTTATTTTAGAGTGTGATCCTTCCTTTCAGATACACCATTTTTGTTGTGTAGTATACAAAATATTATGTTGCAATTGAATTCCATGCTTAGTACAAAAGTTGATAAATTTGTTGTGAACATATTCTCCTGCATTGCCAGATTACTTCTCAACAAAGGCATTAAAGGCCAATAACATGTTAAAAAATACACTCTTGAGTTTTAAGAAGTATACCCAAGTTCCCCTAGAAAAATCATCAATGAAAGTTAAGAAGTACTTGTAGTTATAGAGGGAAAAAAATGGAAGTGGACCACATAAATCACTATTCACAAGATGCAAAGGGGTTGATGCAAGCCAAGACGATTTTTTTTTCAAAACTATCCAGATGATTTTTTCCAAGTACACAACTAGAACAAACACCATCTCGAAAAGATACCATAGGAAGACCTGTCACCATATTTTATTTGCATAGAGTTTGAAGAGAGCGAAAATTGAAGTGACCAAATCGCTCATGCCAAAATTTTCTCACTTCATCATTATCAGCAACGAAAATGGAGGGAAGAATTGATGACCAAAAATTGTCAAACTTATACACCCTTGTGGAATCCTCACCAATGTCAGTAGCTAAAATATGTCTATGATATATTACATCCTTAATTACAACATCATGAGGTGATAATTCTATGGTTTCCCCTTCACCTGACCGAGTTGTGTGATAAGTAGATAGAAGGTTGAAGGACAAGGTAGGAATATATAATGCATCATTAAACTGACCATTATCTAGATGAATGGTTTTAGACCATACAACACTAAGAGATCTATGATCACCAACATAAATATTTTGGGTGTTACAATCATTTAAAGAAGAAAACATGGCTTATATTTTGGCCATGTGGTAAAAGGATGCAGAATCAATAAGCTACTCATGAGAATGAAAAAAATAAGATACATTCAATGCATAACCAGATCTTGATGCTTGAAAATCACATGCAGAAAGTGCCATTCCTAAAGATGAAGTTTAAGAGTTCTCCAAATGGATGTTGTTCTTCTTCATTGCTGCTTCGAAGGCTTCCATCTTCTTAAAAAATTTTGACTCTATGTGGCCATCATGATTATAAAAGTTACAATGTATATTTGTCTTATTACCTTTTTTTTCGTTCTTCTTGTCAGTCTATTGAGTTGATTTTTCAAATTGCGACTGAGAGTGCTTAAGACCCTTGTTTGGTTTAGGACCATTCTTTTTACGATGTTTCTTCTTATAATTCTTTGGAATTGTTGTTTCTGGGATGCTAGCGATTTCTTAGAAGATTTTCCAGTATTAGTAATACAAATGTGTAAGATTTTTTCTTATTCACTTATCAAGTAATCACAAAAGGCATCAAAAGAGGGGGCCTTGTAGGGTGTTACTTGAGAAATGAGAGCTTCTCTAGTGGAATGTAAGGTGTAAACAAATATAGAGTATGTAGGGCCTAACTTAGAAATAATGGAATAGATAAGACTACCATTTTCCTTTTTGACCTTTAAACCTTCTAAGATAAGTCTATGGGTCTTGAATTTAGACTAAAAATATTCAATAGAGGAGAAATTATTAGGGTCCAAAGTAAGCAACTCATTTTCAGGATGGTGGGATCTGATTTCATTTTGAATGCCCAAAACATTATTTAACCTTTTCATAGCTTCACCGGGAATTCAATTTCTTGGATATGAAATCTAAGATCTTGGTCAATGGAAATTACTATCAACCGTCATTCTTGATCTTGTTTATTTTCCCATTTAGCCTTTTTATCTTCATCGGTAGGCTAATTTTCTAGTCTCGAGGATATTCTATAAAGCCCTTTACTTCTAAGTAAGTCTAAAATGTAGGATAGCCATTGGACATAATTGGTGCTGTTAAGAACAATCGAATATGTAATTTCCATTTTTAAAAACTGAAACTGCAAAGGTTGAAAATAACTACTCCAATGGATATATCTTGAAAAATTAGGCCGGTACAAAAAAACAGCTCGGAAAATGGCTTGTGGTTGAAGAAGTTATGTCTTTTTTAAGAAAAAATTTAGTAGATGCAAAGTAGTCATGTGATAGGTTGAAAGTCGATGATGAAATTAATATAATAAGTTCATACTTTTTTTTAAATATTACTTTATGTGACCCACTTTTATAAATAAGTGAGTCACTTTCTTACAATGTTACTTTATGAACTAATCACCAAGTATATTATATCCTAAATAAAATATAAACTGATTTTAGACTGTAAGTGACTTAGTTTTTATAATGGATGAGAAACACTATTACATAAAGTAACTTTAAAACATAAGTTATGATGTGTTTTAAAAAAAAAATTAACTTGACAAAAAACCATTTTTTTTTTAAGTAATTTGACAAAAAACATTTTTTTAGAAAAATTAACATGAAAAAAAGACTTGAAACCAAGACGTCTATTCTCTTAAAGTAAATTTAGAACAAGTGAGCTACTTAAAGGATTTAGTAAATTTTTGGAAAGGAGGAATGGTTTTTTCTTTCTTTCTTTATTCTTATTTTTATTTTATTTGCGTGTGTTCTTTTTCCTACAAAAAAAACCATGCAAACAACGAAGTAAAAAAAAAAATTTGCAAGCCCTACGGTTTGATATTAGATTTCTTATTAGTCTTCTTGTAAAATAAATATTTTTATCGCTATTTCTTATTTCCTGAGATCGCACAAAGTTGTGTCGATGATGAAAGAGTATACAAAGGAGAAAAATTATGTGTTTATGTTTCTAGTTTACTAGACCACACAGAGCGCTGAGAGAAGAGAATACACAGATGAGGGAGTTTAGATGCTTTAATAATAATAAATGTCTATAAACCGACATAAACAGAGGGATAAATAAATACAACTGCAAAAATATATTTTATACCTCCAGATCTAAAATGGCATAACTAGGGCAACTAGAAACCTTTTCGCATGGAACAAAAGGGGTTCCTCACTAGAAAAAAGCCATTGGACACATAAAAAAGGTCTCTTGACCTGAAATTGGTCAAAAAAAATATATCTGGATAATGGCAGTCACATGTAGTCAAAACTGGCTTTTTATTTTGATCAACAGAGGATGTGGCCATCAAATAATTCTGATACCATGTATGAATTTACATGGTAATTTCCTTGGAGAAAAAACACCAAAGGTCACCTCTCACAAAATATCATGGATCCATACACCAGTTTTCGACATGGTTAAAACCCTCAAAGAGGGAAAAAATCCATGGCCTGAGCCAATGTGGCCACTTCAGGAAATTTATTAATGTAAATAAATAAAATTTACATAAGCTTCTCTCATAAAAGGTCACGAGATAAATGACCCTCCATGATCTTTAAGTAAAGATCATGGAACATAGGGTGTTAAGCCATGGATCAAGTGTCAGTAATACCGAGGAGGGAATGAACTGTCACATCACTATATATCATGATTGTCTAATTATAATTTACAAAATAACATACTAAATAAACATACTTTACCTAACTTTACGCTATACCAAGTGATACTTAACTATTTCCTATGTGTCATATTATCCGAGGAGGTACCTAGAGAGGCTAAAGCTTGAGTTCACCTTAGTCCCACCCAATTATAGTAGACAGGTCAAGTGTCTAATCTGTAGCACTGTGTGGTATAACACTTCATAGTTCATATAATTTTGATATTTTTCTTGTACCTTTATATGTATTTAATTATGAATACCTCCCTTGTTAAGAGGGAGTGTCAAAGAATGCAACTGCCATCGGTATTCATAATTGTATTTTTCAAAATAAATTTTATTGTTAGAGAAAATTACTTATTAAAGGATGAGTTTCATGCTTCAGTCAATGATTTATATTTCAAAGCCTCCATTGAAAGCTCTTACGTTTTGTCTTGAATCAATAGAGTCATTATCTCTTTTATTAGACCCTTATTAGAATTTTGTAACATGTAAAAGGAATAATGTTTTAGTCAAGAAGTTATTTTACACCTGAACATGAAGTCAGCCCTATCCCCATGAAGTCTTCCTACATTAGGGAAATTCAACCTAGAAAAAAGGCTATATATAGAGATGTAGCTTGACCTATTTTTAGCACTCAATAAGTTCGATCTATGAGAAAGAGAAGTAAAAAAGAGAGAAAAGTGGATGGATAAGGATATAAGAAGTTGGAAGAACTAAATTGAGTTTTTGGGAAACCTTTATCTCACACGTGAAAAGGTATTGGGTTGTATCTAGTGTAGGAATTCTATATTTACTACAGTTCCAAAGTTCTAAATCTCGGGGTTGAAAATCTATAGTGGCACGGCCAGAATTATGGATTGAATCCGCTACTAGGAATTTGTCACTTTGATACTTTGATAGGGATCATATAATTGAAGTAAGAAATGACTTGGTGATTGTAGGAGGTCTTTTTTTGGGTCTATAAGGTCTTGAATTTTCTCATGTTGGTTTCAATCTACTAGCAGAAGAGTTGGATTGGGTTTTCCCCTTGTATGGGTTTTTCCCTGGCTCAATGCCTACATCTTATGTCTCTTGTTCTTGTGGTATTCACACACATTTACTTTAATAATTACATCATGAATAATAAACTTATAAATAATTTAAAAATTCGAACATAACTCACAAAATATTATCAAAAAAGAGGAATCAAACCCTATTTCCTATAAGAATTTATTTCTCAAGAATAGCTACCTTCAATTGGGTTAAGTTCTTAACAGAATGGCTCTTTGTTCCCAAATAAAATAATAAAAAATATTCAATCTACTAATAGGATCGAACCTAAAACCTCATAATGACATAAATATACACCAAGCAACTATGCTACAAGGACCTTTGTGCAAGACTTGTATCAATAACATATTAAGGCATACCTTCAGATCCTTGCCATGTAAGACTATCGGGACTAGGTCTTGTCTAATCACCTTAGACGATATAAAAGTCAGTCATAAATCAATCAAGTTATGCACTCCACATTAGGCCATAGGATGAGGAACAATAAATAAAATGAATCCATGTAAACAATGTTTTATTTCCATGGGGTTAGACTAAACAAAATCGAATGGGTTGCTTACCCAACCTCAAAAGTATTGTATTAGCATGGGGTCAAACTAAAACCAATCTAATACAATTCTTACTCTATATTAATTATATTTACATATGGTTATATCGAACCCAATCAAATGAATTTCTTACTCCATGCCAAAGGTATTTTTATTTCCATAGGGTCAAATATTAACCAATCAAATGGTTTTCTTAATCCACATCAGAAATATTTTTATTACCATAGGGTCGAATCAAACAACCAATCGATGCCAAATGTATTACAATAGGGTTAAATTGAAAAAAATGAAATGATCTACTTCCTCCATGTCAAAAATAATTATATTTCCATAAGGTTAAACAAAAACCATTGAAATGAGTTGCTCACTCTCCATAATAAAGCATAGAACTCTACAAGGTTTTGAAGCTGCAACCGCCACATTTCAATGCATCAGAGTAGCCATGAAGGCTAACCCTTCACATTTTTCTCCAAATCCATGGATTAATATTAAGACTTGAATATTTTTTCTTATTTATATAGGATGAAATCCTTCTCAACGATCATGTTTTACCCATCCGACCATATAAAATGACCAAAATTTTAGTGATATTAGACACTCAATTGTTGATGTCACTGTGACATCATACTTACCACATGGCACATCATAGGTGGCACTTATCATTCATTTGAAATACCCATAACGATATTCCATGTTGCACCATGATATGATTCCATGTCATCCTCCTCATGCCATATGATCTTCACTACCCATGTCATCCTTTACTACCATGTCACCATCTTGGGCCAATCACTAATGGTCACCTGTCATTGTTACCATTTGTCCAAATGTGATTCTTCACTGCAGGGAAAATTTTAAGGATGGAAAATTATTTTGAAGTTTAAAAAATTGGCAAATCTGACAAGTCCCTAATGTGAAAAATATAAAATATTTATTGATGTATTTTTTAAATTATTCAAATTTATAATTGATATTATATATATTGTCTATATAATGCTGGTAAATTTTAAGGTAAAATATTTTTATATTTTAAAATTTGGGGGAATCACTTCTATAAAAAATGGAAATTGGCGAATATTTCTTTTGGAAAAACTATGGAAAATTAGCCCACCTGCGAATATTAGCCCCTAAAATTTTCCATGCTTCACTGTCAAGAATTTCATGTCATAAAAAACTAGCCTAATTATCCTACCAAACTATGAAGGAGTGGAAGCACATTATTAGTGGCTTCCACTCAACTCAATAATGAGAGTAAAATTACTATAAAAATGAGTTTTTTTGATCTATACAAATATAATCCTGGTAGTCATGTGGTCTGAAAAGTATGATTTTTTTTTTCGAAAAATCCTTAAAATAAAATAGGGCTAAATTTCACCAATTATGGGTTGAGATGAGGCCTAAAGGGACTTCGATTTTTTTTTACAATTTTTAAGAAATAAAATTGACAATAGAGTACGATCTCCACATAATACAGATGAGAGAACAAGTGGAGTAATCAAAATGCTTGTATTCTTTTGGAGCACGTGTGTCCCAAAATCAAATCCTATGTAGGAATTATTCCCTATATAGACAATAAATGTCTGGTAAATGACAAGAAAAAATAAGAATAAGAAACAATGCAACTAAATTCAAACATCATGAACAAGTTACAAATCAAAAACAAGAAACATAAGAGGAAAAATTCGGATGCAAGACACTATTTATTAACGATGATAAGAATAAAAGTGTATTTATCCCAACAATTATAAAGTAAGCTTATGGGTAGTGGACCCTTGGATCTCCAATATGATGTTCCTTCTTTCTCCCTCTTTATAGGTATAATATCTTCCTCAGTATCCTCTTGAAAAATCGTCAATGATGAACTCCAAGAACCCAAAGAAAAAAAAATTGAAAACGTAACTTTGTTGTTGAATTATCCTATTTAATTGGTTCTAATGGTTATGTTTATGTATCCTAAGTGAGTAAAATGATTGGATGTATCCATCTAAGTCCATAAATGGAATTGGGTGCTAATTATGGAATTAGAATGCTTGACGGGGGTTGTGAGCAGTACTTTTGGGTCTCTTATATTCCCCTATATTGTGTACATGCTCAGAGTGAGCCAACTACACTTTGTACTAACAATTTCCATCAAACCTCAATGATTTATCATTGCATTGATCCTTGGAGTTTGTTTTTATATGGATTAATGTGTATATTGAGGAACTAGTCATGAAAATCATTGAAAATTCACAAGAATGACATTCTTTAGATTAATTAAAACATGAATTTTAGAAGGTAATCATTTGATTTCAATTAGCTAGTTATTAACCTCATGGGAATTTTATTTGTTTTAATTTTTTATATTTTTGGCCCTAAAGGTGAATTTTCTTGAATGAATTTTAGTGATAAAACTGGGGATTACAAGGGACATATCCAATTATATTCCTAGGGAAATGCAATGTTAGATAATTAAATATGCACATAGAAACCTCACAAGTTTTCTACAATTGTTGTTAATTCTAGAATGCATAAAGGAAGTGGTAATCATTTTTTTTATAATCAAGTTTGTTATGACAACTGCATAACATGAATAAATAATAGTGGTAGTGGATGAATTGGTATAGGAGACTCGTTTTATTTTAGTGAAAATAACCCATAAGTTAACTAATATTGTTGAAATGTACATGAAGAAATTACTAGATTTCATGGAATACCCAAGGTAATTGATTCAAATAAAGATACAAATATCGTTTGGGATAAATTAAATTTTGTTATAACCAATAAATCCATCTATAAATGAGAAAGAATTGTTTCCTAGAAAAAATATACCACTTGACCAATGAAAGGTAGAGGGGATATATTTTTTCTAGTGGCATAATGGTGGTCTTACTTATGGTGTCCTAAAGATTAATTTTAAACAAAGAATCTCTAGAAATGATGTTGATAGCAACTCCTAGATCAGTTCAGGTTTTTTGAACTACTAGTTGGTTATTATGTGAATCCACACTAGGATACCTAGATCCATGTACTTGGGAACAATCATTACCCAAGCATAAGGTCAGCTAGTCACCCTATGACATTGATAGTGGAGAAATTCCTTTTTGAAAAAATTATTGTATATGAGAAAATTTTTGATAAACTATAAAATTTGTATTTTAAAACTACAAACCTTTAATTCCTATTAGAGTTAAAACTATTTAGCTGTATGCATCTCTTTGATGGAAAATGTCTTAGGGAAAGGGGGAATTTGAGGAAAATTTTAAGGAATAGGTTCATCTACTTCCTTTTATTTATCTTCCTATGTACAGGGACAAGGAGGTTCTTGTGGAAATTTCCCTAGTCTATGTCTTATCTCCTAATTTTTAGGGAATAGGTTTAGTAAGAATTATCACCATTATAAGTAGGTTGGGCCTACTTATTATTGGGGTATAGATTGCGTTGGGCGGGAAGATAAGGTTGATTCAATGGAATAGTGCTCTAAAATATGCTATAATATTGAGGAGAAATTAATATTAGTGTTTGAGCCATAAGAGGTGTTCAACCTTGAGAATAATTATTCCATTGAGGAGACTAGTTCCAGAGCAATTGATAATAATAGGTTGGTTTGGGTATTACCATAGGGTAGGAATGGACCGAGGAAAATGATTGCATGGGAACCAAGGTTGAGTTTGAAACTATGCAGGGTAATTATTGAAATACTGTGAGGGGTTATAACCCACACCTTGTTGATAAGGCCTTGATGATACTAACCTCTTTTAGTTAATGAAGCATACTAACTCAATGCCTCATTTAGCTCCTTGGTATATAGACTTCAGACCTATTAGAGAATAAATTTTATTAGTAGGATGTTGTTTCTCAAAAATTTCAAAAATTTATATGTTATTAAGCGGACACTCTTTTCAACGGTATATTTTGGTGCACTTGGGACAAAAGGTAGATAACTCCATTTCGTCCTCTTCTTAATTATTCTTGGCATACAATGTATCCATATATAAGGATATTTAGTGTAACATTTTATTATTTCATATATTCTAACTGTATTCCTATTTCATTATTTGTAAGAACATGGGAAAAAGTAGAATGGATTACCAAAACAATACTACATATACCATTCTTCTAGTTTACTCTAGAATGATTTTGAAAATTGATTGATACTACATAATGTAACTAATAAATGTATCCATTATCTATGATATTCCATATCTCCATCAACTCTTCTCTTACTCCACCCAATAGAAAAATCTTTAGAGAGTCATCATCCATGGTGCAAATGTGTGCTCTCATATAGCTTTATTGAAATGTCTCTTCAAATATCTCCAATAATTCATTGTCTCCTTGGGTCATTTGAAATATCTCATCCCTTTTATCTTAAGCACTAAAATAATCTATGTATTCACCATTAAAGGTTTTTTTCATCTACTTCCAATAATAAATGTTATTCCCTTCAAGAATCACGAAACAACATAAGGTTGCATCCTTCAAACTAGAAGGAAAAAGCTTCAGTTTCTATTCGTATGTAAGAAAAGCCCTTCACAAACCACAAAACTGAAATATAGAAGTGCCAATGACTTTCATGGTTGGCCATAAAAGTGATGGAGTATAGATGCATTAATACTTTTCATCCCAGCTTTCTCATTTTCTCTCATACAGAAAATGAAAAGACCTTAGGTTGATCTCCATCATCGGCCATTTTATAGCAAGATGGAGAGATATGTACTTTTGAGTGGGTCTCAAAGCCCTAGATTTATCTTCAATATAAGCATCAAAGCTTCATGTTATTGAATTCAATGTCTCACAATCAATTGTTGTTGATTGCTACTTGTAGGTTCAGAAGCATGGGTTTTTGTCAAAAAAAATGCATCTTATCACTAATCTAGAAAAAATGAATGATTGGATTAAATTTTTATTTTCTCTATTATGTAAGAAGAAAAAATTGTAAACTTCCAACACCTCTCCAAAAATGACACCAAAATGTGATGGCACTTAGTATTCCAACAATAATGGTATAGTTTGGGACATCTTATCTTTAATATGTCAACATGGGGTTCATAAAAACTTTAGATGTATCATGTACTATAGGTGTAATTCATAGTTATTTTTAGTTCTCATTGCACACTAATATATGACATAAATAAACTTGGATTACTCTTATAGGATATGAGAATATCGAAAATAAAGTTGCAACAAAAAAGTACGAGAAATAAAGTTGTAGGAAATGAAGTTCATGAAATAAAATTATAGGAAACAAAGTACAAGAAGGTAAAGTTGTAGGAAATATCGACTATGCTACTTTGTGATGAAAGTAACTAAACTACACTTGCTAGTAAACTCTACTCAATTTTTGTAGGAAATAAAATTGAAGCATGCACAAAACAATAAAAAAGTAATATGAAATCTTCTAATGTAATCCTATAGATATGACAATTTTATTTTAAACCACCCTTCATTCACCTCTCATCTGTAAGATGATTATTTAAGATATTATTTAAATAAAAATACAAAACCATGAGAAATAGTGTGAGAATGAAGCTACTCGATGTTTTTTATAAGAATCTCTGTAATTCTATAGGAAAAATTGAAGCTTTACATGAAATCCCTACAATTCATATAAGTATAAAATCATGATTAAGGAAGTTATAAATTGATATGGGAAATTACATCTAACACATGCAACTCATGATAATAAATCAACAACTAGAAAACATCAAATTCCTAGTTTTCTACATGGAACATCAAAATGCACCATTCACTAAACTTAACTATAACAGGAAATATATCATGAACAATATAGTAGATAAGAATAGAAATGAAATACATAAAAGTATAGGATGGTCTCCATATCACATATGGGTGGGCCCTCCACAAGGTTCTCGGGGACTTGAGTATAATCAACAATAGATCATTTCCAAAGAATTATTTTATTCATTAATTCAATGTCAACATTACATAAGTTCGAAATGAAAAGTTGCGAAGTCGAAAAATAGAAAAATAATATATGTTCCTCTCAAAAAAAAATTCTACGAACTATGTCAAGTCCTCCTTTTATTCAAAATTATTAGGGAGTGGCCTTTTAAATAGGACATATTCCTTCAAAAATACCTACAATTTTGGTAGTTAGTCTCCTTGGGATTGTTCTGCAACCACCTCTCATACTAACTATCGATAAATCTTGGTTTTACCAGTCTTATAAGTTTGTATTGGAAGCTAATGGGATTCAGGAACTATATTTATGCTACACTACTAGAGGAACTTGTCTCTTCTTGAAAAACCTATCCAAACCAATATAATAAGGTTTACAAATGTCATACAAAACATTAGTATGATTCAACCACTCAAGCATCCACTGGACATAAGGAACAACATGTAAATTATCAAAACAAATAAGGATCAAGGTTATAAATGCATATTTTTTTTATGGTGGTAGGGGTTGTGGATGGTAATTAAGTATATAATTCAAGGGCTCATCAATTATTCTAAGGGTTTATTTACAAGAGACTTAGAAGAACTATATGAAAATATTTGGGAGTAAGTCTACATAGCTAGTTACACTATTTGAGATGTTCAATGATGTTATTATAAAAAAAAATTAGGAATTGGAAACAAGAGTGGGTAAAATATACACTCATATCCATTGGAATTTAACTTGAATGAATTAAAAGGTGAAATTAAACATGATGTTTTCTCAAGAAATATTGAAAATTTTATGGAATCCATAAAATCTAGTTTTCATATTCAAGGAAAGATTAGTGTGATACACAAATCTACTACTAGAAGATATGCATGAAGGATACATCGGGTTATGCTCATAGCAAAACATTTCCTTATCTGAAATTAATATTATACAAGGAAATAACTGAAATAAGAGAAAAGGGGCATAATCATTAATTTAAATATGGTCTTAATTTCATTTGTAAAATATCGACAATGTCGCTCAATTGGCTTGTGTACCTAGTTATAACTTTTCATGTTATACTTGAGAATATTGGGTACATTTTCTACAAAATATTATGAATTATTGGTGATATTACAATTGGAAGGAATTTGATATGACCTCAAAGTTTAATATCTATACCCTCTTAGGTTACCATCTCTTGTAGCATGATAAATCTCCATAAAATGGGTAGTAGTGAAATTTTCATTAGAATTTATTGTATGGAAGTGGAGTAGGAAGATGTAATTATTCCATAGGAATTAAAATTTACATTATTGAATAACCATAGGATATTCAAAAAAAAAATTCCTGCATGGAACACAACTAATTGTACGTGTTAATGATGTGAATACAAGTATTTTAGACTCACTAAGAGAATAGTCAAAATTTATCTATCCCTATCCCTAAATATTATGATAAGGTTGAAGATAAAATTTTCAAATGTTCACATACTATATGTAGTTATGAAATTAATTATAGTAATCTAAGAAATATTAGTGGAGTTAATAACCCTAAGAACCATAAACAAGCTAATGACCATATAGAAAGAGGTTTTTCTAAGAAGCATGTCATTAGTGTAGTAGATAAAGGTAAGGGATTGGATTATTTCCTAGATAGCCTCACAAACCTATATTTGATTAATATCCCTCCATGACTTCTACCTTTAAAATAAGTAAATAACATATTGAGCATAAAAAATCTATAGTGACACTAGATCTAAAAATTTTTCAATAGGCATGAATCACCTAACTCAATGTTGATTATGACATGAAGTGAACGATGTTGATGGATTCTATAATAAACATGAAGGGATAGAGAATGATATAATTAATAAACACTAATATTGGTATGCGAGACTTGAATGGATATGAATTTATTTGAATTCACAATGATACTTGAGATATACTTAATAATTATGTGTACAAAAGACAAAGGAAAATATAAGGACTATAGTTAAGTTTCATCTATGAATATCTTCTTCTTGAGGGGTCACATAGGGTGGATGCCTCCTTGCACAAGAAGGTCCCTTGGAAACAAAAATGGGTTTTTTTTGCATCCATTTTTTGCAGTTTTTAGCACAAGTTTTTTGCTATTTTTGGTTTTGTGTTGCATGGTGGTTTAGCCTATCATTTCGTAATTCAAATTAAGGAACTATCATTATACTTTAATCCACCATAAATGTAATGGTATTTTATCGATGTCATGTGATATACATATTTTACTCTACCACAATAAAGAAAAAATATATTGAAATTATTTTCCTGCTTTCAGTTTCGAGGGTAAAATATTTATATTAAAGTGTGTGTTCCATCACATACTTTTTATTTTTACTAAAAATTTATTTCCAGTAATTGATTATACAAATTTGAGATATACAATTGAGAAAATATTGAATCCTTGAGCCTGGTTGGTTAAAATATTAGCTACATAAACTCCAATTCACTAACTAGAAAAGAAAACCTCCAAACTATTAAGAGTTGATCTTATCAATAAATTTATTTGTCATTACTAATGGGTAGAAATATGAAAAACGATTTTGAATTGATTTTTTTTAATATAATTTTGCATTAAAGATTAAGTTTATTGTATTGAAACAAACATTGTATTATATCTTGAAGACTTGATCTTATCAATAAATTTATTTTTCATTACTAATGGGGAAGAAATATGAAAAACCCTTTTGAAATTTCATTTTTTTAATATAATTTTGCGTTAAAGAAATTATTAAGGTTATTGTATTGAAACAAACATTGTATTATATCTGGAAGTAGAGAAAGATTGTTTCAATATTCATTTCATAAAATTGTTTATAGACAAAGTCAAACCGCTGACCCTTACTAAAACAATGGAAAAAAGAATTCTTTTAATAAAAAACGATAAAGCTACATGATAAGAACATGCAGAAAGGCTCTCACAATGACAAGAAACAATTAAGCAATGTTTTTGTTAATTCTAACCAGATGAAAAAGTGATTGAATTGTCCTTTATCAATTACTGATTCTAAATGGATATCTAAAGAGGCCCTTAACATAAGGGTGCCATAAAGTAAAATGACCTTTGTTGTTGAGTTTAATAGTTTAAATAAATTTTATTGACCAAAAACTAGGATATATATCATTTTTTTGGTTAAAGAGTATGACAATGACCAAAAACAAATATCCACAATATTTTTGTTAATTCTAACAAGATAAAAAAGGGATTTCATTGTCCTTTATTAGTTATGGGCTCTAAATGGAAATTTAAAAAGGCCCTCAACGTTAAGGTGTCATAAAGTGGAAGGACCTTTGTTGTTGTGTGTGATAGTTTAAATAATTTTATTGATAAGAAATTAGGATATGTATCATTAATATAATGTTGTAACGAGAGATAATTCCATCGCAATATATGGTTTAGAAGATAATACAGAAGATATTGGTGTTAAAATGAAAACCACCGTTGCTGATTTGCATTTATAAACTCATGTCTCGATTGGGAAATTTAGAAAATCCTTCCACACGAATTGAGGCTTGTGATTTAAAAAAATAAAAAATTCAACTAGCTTCAACAACTATAAACATAATTTGTATATTTTTCTGTGTTCTTTGAAGGTTGAAAAAGACATATTTTTTCAAAGTTTCTGTATTTTAATATCAATAAAAATTAACTTGCCTATACAATCTAGAAAATTACAGTATAATTAACTTGTCTATGCAATGTAAGAAATTAAAGTATTAAGTGCATTTTGGTTATGTGAATCATTTGTCCCACAAATAGTATCCTTTATTTGGAAGGAATATTTAACATCATACAATTTTTTTTCATTTTTCTAATTATTATATATATTATTATAAGTATGTAAATCGTAAAATTTATCATTTTTTATTAATATACTAATAGAGAAGCAAATATTATCTTTTTTTTCTAAATTGAGCTAAATCTATTTATGTAAATATAATAGTACAAAACTGCCTCAGTTCAGCTGCGTTAGCCTGAAACTGGGCTTGAAAGTCAAGCATAATTCTGAAAATAAGCTGCCCATATAGGGAAACCAGCTCTGTAATAGCAGTCTCACCGCCCTTGTATAGGGAAACCGGTGGAATAGTTATAATTGTTATGAGACAATAACAAAAAGCTAGCACTATCATTAACGAAAACCAGTAAGCTGCTATGTATTGTAGAAGACCAGCATCGCTAAGAAAATAAACAAGTTCAAAGATGATACTGCGCCATGTCATTGCTGAGTCAGTTGGAGTTGGCGGGAGAGGGTTGTTCCTCCTCTATTGGGCAACCGAAATCATCTTCAGGATCTTCCACTTCAGCTTCCATGTTGTGAGCCTCTGCGCCCCGTTCAGCAGCTGCTTTCACCTGCAAGGAAGAGAGACCAAGAGGGGGATTGGCTATGATAGAAGGCTCGGCCAAGTCCTCTTGAGGCGTTGCAGCAGAAGTGGACTGAGGCTCGACAGAGGCAGGATGAGGGTCGAGAGAAGCAGGAGTGGAGACAGTCCAGGTAGGAGGGCTAAGAGTGGCATCCTCAAGCAGAGTTATAGTGATAAAGGCCGTAATGGAAGGGCGATTGAAAGCACTATCAAACCTCAACTCCGCTCTCTATGTGGTCTGGCGAATGAAATGGCTGCCAGTGGGTTGAGGGGCGGAGGTGGAGAAATGATGGGGGGCTTCAGGTGGAAGGGAGGCAGGCGGTCGACCATGGGCAGAATCGGAAGGAATTTCAGAGAAATGTCTGCTGGAAGAGGGGCGCTCCCCGACCGAGCTTCCGCGTGTGCCTCCTCGACGGGCTGTCATGCGCTGTCTGAGTCGAGGCATGGCGGGCTCTGCTTCGTGTTACTCGTGAGCCTGGAAAAGAGCCGGTGCAGCGAATGAACCAGGAATACTCTGAGGCACACCAGGATGAGTCGGAGCAACGGACGGGCTGGGAATATGCTGAGGAGCAGTGGACGCACCAGAGAAAAATTCACTGTTGGAGAAGTGCGCATCAGGTAAAAATTCAATGCAGCTGTAGAGCGAGCAGCGCCGACCTGTGACTGTGCGAGCGCTTGGCTTAGCACAGTGGACAGGGCACGCACCGCCCAAGGGGACCAGACAACCGCGCAGAGTGTCGGAGAGCTCGTCAAACATAGAACTGGCTTCCATTATGCAAATACCAGGCAGACCAGGGCTATTGTATTGCCGGCGCGGGGGAGAGTAAATGTTACCGTCAGGCAGAATGAATGCAGAGTTAATGGCGCCGTGGAGGGCCATGTGGTCACCACGCGCTTTGTGCTTTGGGAAATGGCCAGGGCCAGTTGTCCCAATATATCTAACGACCATCCGCATCCGGAGAGAGAAGCAAATATTATCAGAAAAGGGAAAAAACCAAAATATTCCTCTCTTAACCCATGCTTAATGATACGGTAATAATATCATGTTTTGTTATTGACTTTTCAATTTATTTATTTTCAAATTTAAATTATTTTTTTATTAAATATCTAAATAAAAGGGATCAAAATAAATATTATCTAATATTGGATTGAATTGTTGTTATAGTTCATAGTTAAAAATAAAGGAGAGTGTAGTATATCACAAGAAGATTAATCATTGTTTAATATCATTATTTAAAAAATATATTTATAATTCATTGTGTAGATATTAAAATTTAGAACTTTTGATTAATTTACATATTAATATACTATTAGAGAAGCAAATATTATCATAAGAGGATAAATACCAAAATCATAGTATCTTAACTTATGTTTAAGAAATATTTTTCATAATAAATTATTTACTCATTTAGATGAAGAAAATAAAAAAATCCTAATTAAATTGAATGGTAATAATGCTGGTTACAAAATTTTCTAATTCATTTAAATAAAAGGATCAAAATAAAAAATACCTAATTTTTTTTTTTGTTGAATAGTTGTTATAATCCATAATTAAAAATAAAGGAAGGTGTAATATATTACAATAAGCTAAATTAGTGTTTGATATCATTATTTAAATAATAAAATTTGAAAGCATGGTTTGATTTAAATTACAAAAATAAACTATAGATACATACACCATATCAATATATTCATGTATAAACTATTATCAATATATTTGTGTATACACTAATATCAATATATTATTGTTTAAGAATTTGTTATTTAGAAATGATACATTATAAAAATTGTAAATAAATATATAATTTTTTTAATTTAGAGGAATTGGTGATTGAGTTGGGCTAGCAACATGATACATGGTTGATTCCAACATTTACCATATATCTTTTATCTGTATGCATTTTCCTCTTTGGTAATAGGAACAAAGAAATCAAGGAATTTGAACCTTGAGCCTTCCTACACATCACACTTCATTTTCTCAACCATTGTCAGTTAAGCTGCCCCAAAAAATCCATTTTAAAAAAAAAATTAATAACTGCAATCATAAAAAATAAGTAACACCATGTTCATTTACAAAAATGAGTGTATGTGGCTGGGTATTCAACTAATTTTCTTTAATATATATATATATATATATATATATATATAGCCTTGATAAATTCTCAATCATGGACACCATATAATGAAAGGTTTTGCATAACTTGCATTGTTAAAAAGTATAGTGGTGCATCATAGATAATAATATTTTTATGTGAAAATTTGAAACTATAGAGGTAGAGTCAATTTTATTTTTGAAATAATGGATTTAGTGGAGATGCACTTGTGTTTGTGGAGAGCATTTTCATATGAAAGAAGGAAATTAAAACTATAATATTATCGAAAATTAAAAACACCATTTTAAAATTACTATAGAATTTATTTTTATTTTTATTTATTTTTATTTTTTTTTATTTTATTTTATTTATTTATTTATTTATTTGTTGAATAGCTGTTATAATCCATAATTAAAAATAAATGAAGGTGTAAAAGTGGTTTTTTTGCTGAGCGCGTGCCTCCCTGCGCGTTCCCCTGACCTAGCAGCCGACTGCTGGTCTTTTCTTTGCAGCGCGAGGCCTCTGGCCTCTGGCCTTCCATGGCCTCTCCGAATCCTGCCACGAAGGGCCCTGCTGATCAGCCCGATGCAGATGCGTGTATCCAATCCACTGCAGATGCGTTTTTCGCTTTAGTCAAATCTCTTCAGCCTCAGAGAACTCGTCCTGCGCTGTCCAAGTTTGTCAAGAAACTGGATGGGTTGCAAGAGGTTGACCTTCCTCCTACGTTACCACGTATGGTTGCTCTC
This sequence comes from Pinus albicaulis, assembly GCA_034641835.2. Classification (NCBI taxonomy): domain Eukaryota; kingdom Viridiplantae; phylum Streptophyta; class Pinopsida; order Pinales; family Pinaceae; genus Pinus; species Pinus albicaulis. The sequence continues at coordinate 901,528,769 of CM076571.1, read as the reverse complement.
TCTTTAGCTGAGCGGGGGCTCATCGGTCAGTTTACCGGCCTATGGCCTTCCCCGAAAACTGTTCAATGATGGATCGAAAGAAACTGGGCAGACAAAGTTAAAGGTAAAATCTCCATTTGTTTCTGTGGAAAATGTTATTACACTTTCCACTTTGAATCTAGAGCAGACAAGGACCTAATATTCAGAAATGGGCCATACTTCATGGACTCTCGTGGTCTGTACCTGAACAAATGGACTCCAGATTTCGATCCTGAGCTAGATGTCCCTAATGTTGTTCTGGTCTGGGTTCGTCTTCCGCATCTCCCGCTCCACTGCTGGGGAGATGACTCGGTTCGAGCCATCGGCAATGCTGTTGGAAAATACATTGATCGGTGTGAGCCCAAGGATAATATGCAGGCATGTGCATGGATATGCATTGAAGTTGATCTCGGCAAGGGTCTTCCAGAAGAAATCAAACTAAAAGTGGACGATTGGATGCATATTCAGCAACTGGACTATGAAAAAATTCCTTTCAAATGCAAGGTATGTCACGAATAAGGCCATTTTTCCAATCGCTATTCTAAAATTGTTAATGTTGAACCTGCTCAATCAGAAGAACAATGGGAAACTGTAAAGAAAAAGAAGACTGCCTCTGGCTTGAAAGAAAACTTTGAGGAGGCTCCTCCCAAAACTGCCCCTCCCAAGCCTAATCCCCCTTCAGCTCCGCCCAAAGCCTCCTCCTCAGCTGTCCCTTCTCCCTCCTCTCCTCTTGGTCCACCCATCTTCCCCACCTCGGGGCCATCCACTGGTTCTCCCCTGATCTCTTCAAATCCCTTTGGCGCCCTCTCTCTCCCTCATAATGACCCCCTGATCCCCCTTGAAAATGACCCCCCCATCCTTTTTTCTCTCTCTCAATCCTCCCCCTCCCATTCCCTCGACCCCCCCCCCCAACCCCGAGCTACTAGAAGCTCCTCGAAAGAGCATGGAATCAATCAGGATTCTCAAAAAAAAAACCTGGCAGGAAATCAAGTAAACAGCAAAGGAACGAAAATGCTCAAAAAGACATCGCCATGGGAACTCAAAATCCCATAGAAACTTACATATTGGGGCAAAATAGCAAAGAAACAACACATAAGGAGCAACGGGGACGAGCATTCCTCCGAAACCCAAATACTCAATGATGAAAGTTATATCATGGAACTGTAGGGGACTAGGGCACCCCTCAAAAATTGTTGCCCTGAAAGATCTCACAGCTCATGAGAAGCCAGGAATTGTAATGATTCAGGAAACAAAGCAAAGATTGCAAGAGATGACAAGAATTATAGAATGGCTCAGGCATTATGAGGGACAAATATGTGAAGCAAGAGGAGCTTCTGGCGGTATCACCACAATGTGGAACAAAAATACATGGAAATGCACATCCAAAACTATCAATCCATATTGGATCAAAGTCACACTAGAAAAACAAGAAGAGGATAAGAAAATAGTCATTTATAACATTTATGCTCCGAACCATTTCAGAGATAAAGATCAGTGCTGGGCCACACTACAAGAAGACATCCAAACTGAAGACAATAGAAATATCATCTTTGGGGGAGACCTAAATCTTATATTACACTCCAATGAAAAAAGAGGAGGCATTTTTACACATTATACTTATAGAGAAAAGCTGGAAAACATCATGCAAGAGTGTGATTTAGTAGATATCATCCCAAAAAATCAGAGGTACACTTGGAACAACCGCAGGCTGGGTAGAGATAACATTCTGGAGCGCCTTGACAGAATTTTGGTAAATACTTCTTTCCTCTCTGAGTTTTCCACTGCTCATGCTGATATTCTACCTTATTCATCCTCCGATCACTATCCCATTAGCATTTTTCTTGAAGCACATTGTCCTTTGGGGCTGTTTCCTTTCAAATACAATTCTCTTTGGCGTAGCAATCCTATTGTGGATCAGATTGTCCAAACAGCCTGGCATCATCATATAGAAGGATCACCGGGATTCATATGGGAATGCAAGCTGAAGAATACAAAACATGCCCTGAAGGATTGGGTGAAGCAGCATTACAAAGAACCAGAAAATGTCAAAGCTGAGCTAAAATATAAATTGAAAGAAACTCACAGGAAAATCGAGGAAAATGGGTTGTCCCAAGAGGATAAAGCATTAGAAAGTGATATATATTATCAGCTGTACCGGGTTAATAGAGAAGAAGAGTAGAAATGGAGAATTAAGTCAAGACAACTTTGGCTTCATGGAGGAGACAAAAATACAACTTTCTTCCATAAGAAAGCAAATGTCTGGAAAGTTAGAAATAATGTCACCATGATCAACGATGAGGAAGGCTGCCCTCAAAAAACCCAAGAAGCTATCAAAAAAACTGCCTCAGCCTATTACAGCACTCTCCTAACTGAGACAAAGGAAACAGAGCACTATTCAAACCTCCTACAGCATATGCCCAAAGGAATCAATGAGGATATTAATGAAGATTTGACTAAGGAGATCAATGAAGAAGAAATACATGATGCCATCTGGGCTCTTCAGCCAGATAAAGCCCCACGTCCAGATGGCTTTCCTATCTGTTTCTATAGAACATACTGGGGAATAATAAAAAAAGATCTTGTCAAAATGCTAAGATGGGTCCAACGTAAATGCAAAATTGGAGGATTCACTAATGCTACCCATCTTGCCCTTATCCCTAAAGAAAATCGACCTTTGACTTTCTCACGTTTTCGCCCAATATCTTTGTGTAAATCATCATATAAAATTTTGACAAAAATCTTGGCTACTCGCCTAAAACCTATCCTCCCCACTCTCATATCTGAAAATCAAGGGGGTTTTTTGGCCAATAGGCAAATTTTGGACTCCATCCTTCTCGTTAAAGAGGCCATTCACTCCAGTCAAACCCGAAATGAGAAAGGCTTCATCTTAAAGTTAGACTTAGCCAATGCCTTTGACCATGTCATACATTCCTTCCTGTTTGTTGTGCTTGAAAAAATGGGAGTTGCCACATCCTTTATTAGCCTTATCAAAGCCTGCATTACAGGACCTTGGATTTCCCCTCTTCTAAATGGCAGACCTGGACCTTCCTTCCAATCCTCTCGAGGCCTTAGACAAGGCTGCCCTCTCTCACCTTATCTCTTTATATTAATGGATGAATCTTTTAGTAGAGCTCTGGATTACAATCATCGCATGGGCCTCATCACCGGGATCAAATTTGACAATGGAGTCAAAAACATCAATCACTCTTAGTTTGCCGACGATACTCTTCTAATGGGGGGAGCTTCAAACATCATAGCCCGTCGTTTTAAAACCCTCCTAGAAAAATACATGAGCTACTCTGGAGGTCTGATAAATTATCTTAAGAGTTGTATTTATGGGTGGAACACTTCGGCACATGTTCTCCATAGGATAGCTCGTACTCTTGGGGTTCCTTGTAAGCTGAATTGGGAGCAATTTACTTATTTGGGCATGCCTGTGAGTGCCGGAAACTTGAAAGCTACAGCCTGGGAAGTTATTATTGACAAAATGAAAAGGAAGATACAGCATTGGGGCACTTCTTGGCTTAACCCTGCAGGGCGCATAATTCTTCTGAAAGCAGGCCTCTCCTCCCTGCCCTTGTACTGTTTTACACTTTTACAAGCCCCCGCTAACTTTCATTTTAAAATGGATGCTCTCCTTCGTCATTTTCTTTGGCAAGGAGGGAGAAATGAAAAAAAAAATACAACTTGGTAAGCTGGAAGCAGGTCACTCAGCCGTGTGAGAATGGAGGGCTGGGAATCAGATCATCTAAATTCCTAAACCTCGCCTTTGCTAGCAAGTTGGTTTGGAGACTCATAACTGGAAGGATTGCTTGGTGGAAAACTGTTCTTGAAAAAAAATACCTCAGTCACCCAAGGCACCAGCTTTTGGATCATGAGCTCCCCAACAGAGCATGCTGTAAAACCTGGAGGATGTGTAAGAAAGTTATACCTTTTCTTGACCAAAAAACATCCAAAGTGCCCAAAGGAGGCAACTACATAAGAATTGGAGAAGACAAAATAATGGGGCAACAGCCCATAAGACAACGGCCTGGTACTCAGCAGATTCTAGCTCTTTTCAGCAGTGCAGGTATTCAAACTCTGGCCCAGATCTCTCAATGGGAAGCCCACTGCCATACCTCGAAAGGTTGGAGTTTCCCTTATATACCAGCAGTTGCAGAAATCAATTTCAACAACCTGAAAACTTATCTTCATGGTATAGCGCCCTCCAAACGCTACCTTGCTGATGAATTTTGATGGGATCCTTCAGGCACTATCTACACTATTAAGGCTGCTTATCATCAAATCTGCATCAACGAGTATCCCATGGCAATCTGGGCACATTGGAGACTTGTTTGGAAGGCATAAACTCTGCCAAAATTCAAATTCTTCTTATGGATCCTCTTAAGAGGGAAAGTCCTCACTGTTGAGAACCTCAGAAAGTGAGGAATAATTGGACCATCTCGCTGTCCAAACTGCCAAAATGAAGAAGAGATAATCCAGCATCTATTTATAGATTTCTCATTTGCATCAGCCTGCTGGAAGGAAGCCTTTTAGAGTCACAATCCCCCCTGGGTGCCTGGCACTAGTATAATTGAAGTGTTGCACATATGGAAAAAGAGCTACCCGTGGGGAAGAAAAGCAAACAATACAGCTCGAAGGGTCTGGAATGCCCTGCCCTGTACACTTCTTTGGAACATCTGGCTAGCAAGAAACAAAATTATCTTCAAAGGCACATAAACTAATGTTAGAAAGCTCTACAACAAAGCTTGGAATCTCAACTTGGAAACTCCATCCACAAAATGTCATGGGAATCTGAAGGTGCTGGACCTAACAGTCGAAGAAAGGAATTACATAGGGCATATTCTGGACAGAAGCAGCATAGAACAAAAACGATGTGATCCCAATAGCAGAGACAGCCCCAGATGTAGCTAGAAAATTAGGATGAAAGATGAAGAATTTGCTCGGTGGCTCAGGAACAGCAATACTCATTATCTTTTTTTCGATGGAGCCTCCAAATACAACCCAGGAATGGCTGGGGTTGGAGTTCTTATTTGCAACGGTAATGGATATGTGTTAACTGAATATGAATGGGGTCTGGGCTATGCTTCAAACAACAGGGCTGAAGCTTTCGCCCTCCTTTAAGGTTTGCTCCAGCTTCAGAAACTTGGTATATCAAAGGCTATTATAATTGGAGACTCTGCCATTATCATTGGTCTGATGATAAGCAACAGAAAAGCCCAAAATCTAAGTCTGCAGCAAATTATTGAGCGATGCCATTCTCTGGACCAGCAAATGAAAGGCAATCTTTATTACCATGTCCTCCGATCTCTTAACAAAACTGCAGATAAATTGGCAAATAAAGCCTGCTGACATTCTGTTGGTAACCTTCGGTGCAATGGCACTGACCATTACTTTTTCTTGCCATGATCGGGCTATATCCTCTTTGTAGATCCAACCCACAGCAGATCACTGTTCATGGTTTCCGAAGCTCTTTGCCCTGCCTCTCTGTGAAGAATCAAATCTCCGCCTCCTATCCAATGGCATTGGCCACCATAGATTTAATCTCTTCAGCACCAAACTCTGACTCTCTCTGGATCGCCCTTTCAAATCCCTCAAAGCTCTGCGTTCTCAGCGGTTCCAACATTTCGTGCTCAATCGATTGTTCTCCTACTCTTGTTGACCTCTTCCTATCTCCATCCTATCGGTCTCAGGCGCATATTGGACATGGCTCTACGAACGCAGCATCTCTGCTCGCCCAGACAGAGTGTCTCTCTCCCAATTTTAGTCCTCTTGAAACCTTGTATTCATCCGAGTCTGCTTCACAGGAGGTTTTGATTGTTGGCAATATGATGCAGAGTGTTGTCCTTGATGGCAACCCACTGAATGAAGATGAAGACATGAGATTGTTGACATGTGTTGTCCTTGATAGCAAACCACCTGATGAAGTTATTCTTGACTTGATGGACTTGGTAAATGATGTAAATCTGATATGAAATGATGTTTGTTAGCAATATGATGCTGAGTGTTGTCCTTGAATGGCAACTTACTTGATGAAGTTGTGCTTGATAGAATATGTCCTAATGAACTAAATCTGATGTATCTTCAGTGGGTACATAATGTAATAATGGAAGATGGTTAGTATGTGTCAAAGCATGATGAAAAAGAGTATGTCTCAAGGCATACGCGGATTTGTCTAGGGGAAGTCGCGTATGTACGCGAGAAAGAACGTGCCAAGTCGTGTATGGGCAAAAGTGCTCAAAAAGTGCAAAACCAGGGGTAACCACCATGGTATTGACCCATTGTATTTGGTTATGATTCATCTAAATGACCCTGTCCAGGAATACCATCGGAAGTAATGTAGTTTTGGGCTCATGGTATTGTTTTGGCTCATGGTATTGAAAAAGGGGCTCATGGTATTGAAAAAGGGTAAACCTATATAAAGAGAAGAAATTCATTGTGCAAATAATGAGTGTGAGAGCAAGATGTCTGAGTTTGAATGAATACTTCTCTGTGAAGTATATCTGTATGGAAAGGGTAAAAGTTTGATGATAGATCTGAATCTATGATGCACCTATGAAGAAATGATGAAGCGGGATATCTAGATCTGAAATGTATCTGTATTTTCTAGATCTGTTTATGGAAGGCTTAGATCTGAGATGAGGCGAACATCTGTCTGAAGTAAAGGGGTAAATCTGAACTGAATGTTTGATCTGAAGAAGTATGTAGCTCTGTAATGGTTGAAGATCCATACGCTAGTTAGCCGCAGAGGAAGCGCGTATATACGCGGCTTCGCTGAAGAAAAGGCGCGTATGCGCAGTGAAGTTTGTACAGATGTATACGCTGGTTTATGTGGACGGAAGCGCGTATATACACGACATCAGAGAAAGAAAAGCGCGTATGCAAACTAGGGTTTGCTGAAGTTTGTGGTAAGAAATGTCTGATCCGTTCTGCTGGTTTACTGATATCTGTCAGTAATTTATGTGTATCTATTTCATGGTTGACTGTGCTTAAAAGTAAGGAAAGGGTCTAATCTGAAAATATGATGAAATGTGGCCTACAAGTGGTGTCCTAAAGGAAGCTTTGGATCTAGTGTGAAAATTGATGAAACGTGGTCCATAAGAGGTGTTGAGGGTTGTAGCCTTCAGTCAGGGGGTCGTAGCTCCCTTCCAGGTCAGACTGGTAAACGAGAGCAGGGGGTCGTAGCTCCCTTCCAGGTGAGGCTGGTAAACGAGAGCAGGGGGTCGTAGCTCCCTTCCAGGAGAGGCTTGTAAAAAAAAAACGAGTCGGGGTTGGGCTCCCCCTTCTGGGGAGAGAAATTTGGTAGCAAGCGCGAGGTGGTGCCTTGGTTACGGTAGGTACGCACCGACACATATGTTGTAAGATGTTTTCTCTGTAATAAAATATTGAAGGCTGAGCAACTGCAGTGGTGGTTTTCTCCCGACTTGGGTTTCCACCTAAAAATCCTGGTGTTCATGTGTGATGCTTTGTGTGATGGTTTACTCTGTTCTTACTGCACATGTTTATTGTTTATTGAACATCTGATGAATGAATAATGGAATGATATAAGCAAAGAACTAATGACATAATTAGATCTCTATGTATACGCTAGTTGCATGAAAGATATCCGCGTGTATATGCGAGTTTACTGAAGGAAAGTAGCGTATGGGTTTTAAGGAATGAAAAGGTGAAAAGTTTTTAGTATGCAGTAAAGACTGATTCACCCCCCCCCCCCCCCCCTCTCGGTATTTTCCCAACAATTGGTATCGAGCGGGTCCTTACGGAGAAGCTTGATCGCTGAAGGAGATCCGTCGCAATGGGAAGTCAAGAAGGAGTGATGTCTATAAAGCCACCTCTATTCAATGGAAGCAATGCGATATTACGGAAGGTACGAATAGAAGCATATACGCAAAAGTACTTAGTGCATATGTATGAATAATCGTGGAAGAAGGTTATCAATACCGGTAAGTATTCCCTCTTGATGCGGCGGAAAGGAAAGTATGAAATCAATGCCAAGCGAGTGAATGTCTTATTAGGGAAGCATGTTTGAATCGAGAATTTGCTAAAGTAATGCGACTACATTCAGCAAAAGAAATATGGGTCAAGATCATTCTGAGCTATGAAGGAGATACAAAGGTAAAAAGTGCAAAACTCCAAACTCTTAGAATTGAATATGAAAATTTGAAGATTCATAGTGATGAAAGTGTTGCCAGTTTCTTTCTTCGTCTAGATGATATTGTAAATCGGATGAGAAATTTGGGTGAAACCATAACCGATACTACTCTGGTGGAAAAAGTCTTAAGATCCTTGACTTCAAAATTTGACTCTAAAGTTTCAGCTATTGAAGAAAGGCAAGATATGCAAACCCTTACTATTGTTCAATTACATGGTATTCTGACTGCTTTTGAAATGAGACAAGGAGGTCCTTCTCAAATCAAAGAAGTTGCTTTTAAGGTATCTGCAAGAAGAAAAGAAAAGGAAGTTGTCAAAGAATCCAGCTATATATCCTATTAAGAAGAAGCGAATTTCGTGAGAAAACTCCAACTAGGAACTGGAAGATTCAAAGGTAAGCTTCCCTTCAAATGTTTTGAGTGTGGAAAATTTGGTCACTATGCTGCTAAATGTCCTTATAAAGAAAAACATGGTAAAGGAAAACAATTTGAAAAGAGGAAGAGTTATTATGCAAATGATGATGATGATGAAGTGTCCAGTGAAGATGAAGAAGATTCTGACCAAGCTCTACAAGTGCTCATGGCAAAGAAGCAAAAGAAGAAGGTTACTCGAGGAAAGGAGATACCTCAGAAATCATGTATAGAAAAAATTGAAGAAGATGAAATAGATTCTGACGAAGCTCTACAAGTGCTCATGGGAAAGAGGAAAAAGAAGAAGGCTACTCGAAGCAAGGAGATATCTCAGAAAATTGAAGAAGATGAATCTGATAGTGATTTGGGCCCTTGTAATCTTCTTTGTGCAAGCAATGGTGTAGAAAGTGAAAGTAAAGTTGTGGATCTAGGACAAGCTATCAAGATCAAAGTTGAAGAACAACAAAAGGAAATTGATAAGAAAGATTCTATCTACAAAGAGATGATCTCTCAAATGAAAGATCAAATAGAAATGCTGAATGGACAGGTGGACAAGTATCAAAGGTTTCATACTTATGCATCCAATCATATTAAAGAACTAGAAGCGTAAATCAACGATCTAAATGTAGATCTCGAAAAATCAAGCAAGAAGAATGAAGGACTTGAAGCTGCAATCATCTTTCTACAAACGGATCTTGAAGCATCAAATAAGAAGAATGAAGAACCTCTGTCATTTGAAAAGGAAGGCCTTGAAGCAGAAATCATCTCTCTCAAAGAAGTTCTGGAAAAATCAAATAAGAAGAATGAAGAGCTACAACAAACATGTGAAGAAAACGAAAATTGGTTGAAAGAAGAGATTCTAAATCTGAAGGATCAAGTAGAAGATGGAAGAAGGAAAGAAGAAAGCATGACAAAGCAATGTCAAGCCTTGGAGGTTGAGGTAAACATTCTCGAAGGTAAATTAGAAGAAAAGGTTAAACTTTTGAGGTTTCAAGATAGTACTAATATTTTGGACAATATTCTGAGTAATCAAAGGTCTCCTGCTATCAAAATTGGTCTTGGTTTCCATGAAACTGTTAAAGGAGAATCTAGCTCACAAGGAAGTGCAAAAACCTCAGAGGATGTCAATGCAAAACCTGAAGCGTTGAAAGAGAAAAGAGGTCAACCATCAATCATGAATTCTCAAAGGAATTCATTCAAGAACGTTGAATGTTTTAAATGTCATAATTATGGGCATGTTGCAGCAAATTGCAGAAGCAGAACAATTCAGCCACAAACAAACAGATTCTACTCAGAAAGGTACTCTGGTAGCTTCAAGGGATATTGTTTTTCATGTAACAAGTATGGACATAAAGCAGCCGATTGTAAAAGGAGGAAGATTAGAAATACTCATTATGATTCTTATGCTTATTTCTCTGGACACATGAGATGTTATTCTTGTAACAAGTATGGACATGTAGAAAAGGAATTCAGGTTGAACAGACATGAGAAATTGGATAACTTCCAGCACACAAATAGAAAGTTCAAACAAATCTGGAAAAAGATGGAGGACCGATCAGAAACGTAGGGAATTCTGACCCTACTGCAGTCATCCGCTTCTGAAGCTGACTTTTTCTTATTGACTGCAGGAATGATGTGGGATACATTATGAGATTTAGTAATGTATCGTCACAGGGGGAGAAATGCATGATGACTCTCATGGTTGATTTGATTACTCTGGTTATGTTTACTTCCGACAGCGCATCTGATGTGGAAAAGACAGGTACAGGAGGTACAAGCTCAGGAGGAGATGAAGGAAGATAAAAAAATAAAATAAAATAAAAAATAAAAATAAAAAAAATTATGCTTCACTTTCCATACGCGGGTTCGATGAACCAAAGTCGCGTATACACGCGAGTTCCAGTAGACACAGTCGCGTATGCACTGATGATAAGAGAATTTATATGATAGCTGAAGATCTGGAGCAGAGGTTCAGGGGGAGCATCAGTCTGATTGTTAATGACTGTATTATTGACTCAATTTCAGCTTAGTTTCTCAGTTCTAAATAATGAGGATACGATACATGGTTTCTTGTGTTGAAGATTGTGGATGAGTCCTGTTTGCTTGTTGATGAAGAGTATTCATCGTTGAGATGAAAGTCCTATAATTCAGAGATAAGGGAAGCCCATGCAGAGATTTTTGTTGATGACTTGCTGATGAACGTTTTCAAGTTGCACAAGTTAAGAAGGACCACTGGTCCAGGGGGAGCAGTAGGTTGAATACTAATGATTGCATTGTTGGCAATATGACTGCTTATTCTTTGGTTTGTGTGATACTCATGCTCAAATGATGATGACTTGGCACATATCTTATTATGATGAGTTTTTGAGCCCTAGTTGCTGATAAGTATCTTTTGTGCTCACACATGGATAAGTTGGATGTCGTTTGATTCAGAAATAAGAATAGATCATGCAGATTTTGTTGCTATGGTTGAGATCTTTTCCCTACATATGTTACTTCATGTTAAATCTTAAAGATCATGGTGATATTGGACCACATGGATGATTGACACATATTTGAAAATGTTGTTCTAGTATGATAATCTCTCTTGGAAAGATTGAATTGATGCTGCAAAGAATCTGAAGGCTTGGTTACTAATGGGCTTATGCTACAACCGGTGGATGATGCTTGAAGACACAACTACACTGTTCTATCTATCTGTAGTCCAGGGAAGCATTCAAATATCTTAGAAAGAAGCTGAACACTGGCTTTTTCTCACAGAGGATCAGATCTGGTTAAAATTTAGAAGATGGCATTGGATACGCGGGTTTCCTGAAACACAGTCGTGTATATACGCGAGTTCATGCACAGAAAACTACGTATGTATGATTGCTGACAAATTTATGTTTGGGGTCAGCTCTCTTCAGCACAGCTGCAGTGCTGTTTGGTATCTCTGATACTGTTTGGTATCTCTGGTGGTGTTCCAATTCTCATAATTCTATGTCTAATGTTTTGATAAAGATGCCTTGATGATTTGTTGGTGAAAATGTTCAGGATGCACAAACTAAGGGGGAGCCTTAGTCATATGGAAAGGATGCTTGGATGCACAGATTCAGGGGGAGCATTAGCTTTGCTTTGTATAATGCATTGTTGGAATTATGATGGTTCTGAAATATGTTCTCTTTCTTGAGGACTTTCTGGTGTTGGTCATAAATGGTCATATTTGTAATTTGATGGAAAAGGTCTTGTTGAGACCCATGATGTAAAATTGTAATATTCAGTCATGTAAGGACTTATCAAATTTGTAAACCCACTTGGTTGGGTAGCTGAGTCAAATTTTTTAAACCCACTTGGTTGGGTAGCTGAGTTGAAATGTGTAAACCCACTTGGTTGGGTACTTGAGTCTCATATGTAAATCCACTTGGTCGGATATTTGATGTAAGTATGAGTCTTTGGTGATAGGAAGTTCATAGAGTCATGTACATCATTGAAAAATATGTTTGAATATTCAGCATGAACTCAGGGGGAGCTTGGTCACTTCAGTATATATCAGATCTGCAGAACGCTTCTTCCACATGCAGAGAACAGGGGGAGAGTATGTTGGTTTTGATCCACCCTTTGCCCTTGATGTCAAAGGGGGAGAGTGACATGGTGTTTGAATGAAGAGAAAGAATGGTGTCAAAAATGGAGAGAGTGACATGGTGTCATAGTATTCTTAATGTACCTATCTGTTGTGGTTACCAAACACCATCGTGGTTGCCATCAAGTCCAAAGGGGGAGATTGTTGGCAATATGATGCAGAGTGTTGTCCTTGATGGCAACCCACTGAATGAAGATGAAGACATGAGATTGTTGACACGTGTTGTCCTTGATAGCAAACCACATGATGAAGTTATTCTTGACTTGATGGACTTGGTAAATGATGTAAATTTGATATGAAATGATGTTTGTTAGCAATATGATGCTGAGTGTTGTCCTTGAATGGCAACTTACTTGATGAATTTGTGCTTGATAGAATATGTCCTGATGAACTAAATCTGATGTATCTTCAGTGGGTACGGAATGTAATAATGGAAGATGGTCAGTATGTGTCAAAGCATGATGAAAAAGAGTATGTCTCAAGGCATGCGCGGATTTGTCTAGGGGAAGTCGCGTATGCACGCGGGAAAGAACGTGCCAAGTCGCGTATGGGAAAAAGCGCTCAAAAAGTGCAAAACCAGGGGTAACCACCATGGTATTGACCCATTGTATTTGGTTATGATTCGTCTAAATGACCTCGTCCAGGAATACCATCGGAAGTAATGTAGTTTTGGGCTCATGGTATTGTTTTGGCTCATGGTATTGAAAAAGGGGCTCATGGTATTGAAAAAGGGTAAACCTATATAAAGAGAGGAAATTCATTGTGCAAATAATGAGTGTGAGAGCAAGATGTCTGAGTCTGAATGGATACTTCTCTGTGAAGTATATCTGTATGGAAAGGGTAAAAGTTTGATGATAGATCTGAATCTATGATGCACCTATGAAGAAATGATGAAGCGGGATATCTAGATCTGAAATGTATCTGTATTTGCTAGATCTGTTTATGGAAGGCTTAGATCTGAGATGAGGCAAACATCTGTCTGAAGTAAAAGGGTAAATCTGAACTGAATGTCTGATCTGAAGAAGTATGTAGCTCTGTAATGGTTGAAGATCCATACGCTAGTTAGCCGCAGAGGAAGCGCGTATATACGCGGCTTCGCTGAAGAAAAGGCGCGTATGCGCAGTGAAGTTTGTACAGATGTATACGCTGGTTTATGTGGACGGAAGCGCGTATATACGTGACATCAGAGAAAGAAAAGCATGTATGCAAACTAGGGTTCGCTGAAGTTTGTGGTAAGAAATGTCTGATCTGTTCTACTGGTTTACTGATATCTGTCAGTAAGTTATGTGTATCTATTTCATGGTTAACTATCCTTAAAAGTAAGGAAAGGGTCTAATATGAAAATATGATGAAATGTGGCCTACAAGTGGTGTCCTAAAGGAAGCTTTGGATCCAGTGTGAAAATTGATGAAATGTGGTCCATAAGAGGTGCTGAGGGTTGTAGCCTTCAGTCAGGGGGTCGTAGCTCCCTTCCAGGTGAGGCTGGTAAACGAGATCAGGGGGTCGTAGCTCCCTTCCAGGTGAGGCTGGTAAACGAGAGCAGGGGGTCGTAGCTCCCTTCCAGGAGAGGCTGGTAAACGAGTCAGGGGGTTGGAGCTCCCTTCCAGGAGAGGCTGGTAAACGAGCGCAGGTGGGTGCCTGCGTGCTGGTAGGAGTCTGCACTAGCACATATGTTGTAAGATGTTTTCTCTATAATAAAATATTGAAGGCTGAGCAACTGCAGCGGTGGTTTTCTCCCGACTTGGGTTTCCACCTAAAATCCTGGTGTTCTTGTGTGATGCTTTGTGTGATGGTTTATTCTGTTCTTACTGCACATGTTTATTGTTTATTGAACATCTGATGAATGAATGATGGAATGATATAAGTAAAGAACTAATGACATAATTAGATCTCTGTGTATACGCGAGTTGCATGAAAGATATCTGCGTGTATACGCGAGTTCACTAAAGGAAAGTAGCGTATGGGTTTTAAGGAATGAAAAAGTGAAAAGTTTTGAGTATGCAGTAAATACTGATTCACCCCCCCCCCCCCTCTCAGTATTTTTCACAACAATGATAAGTCAAAGCACTTCAAATAAAAATCTATTTGAACTGGATGATCGGCGCTACTTCTACCTCAGTGGGCGGCAAACACGACACATCTGCAAAAATTAAAAATGAAGTGCAAAACCTGTTTTATTTTATTACAGTTTGTCAGAGTGCGTACAACATCCCGCTTTTTCACATCGACGGAAGCAAGTTGTAATGCTGATTCTAACATCAACTGCATCTTCTGTTGGTTCTTCATATTCCAATATCATTCTATAAAACTGGAGATCCGTCTCCCTCCTTTTTTATTTTGAATATAAGCCAGCAACCGATCTTGTGAGAAAAAAAATAAAAATAAAAAA